>MNCI01032608.1:232601-249729 GCA_015680685.1 Gnetum montanum | reverse complement strand
TTAGGGCCTTCGATCAACTGTACATGCTACAGGCTCTGATCCCCAANGTCCTTAGTGTGAGTGGTTGTTCCTACTGTGAACAGTTGGTGCTCTTGGGGATCAGAGCCTGTAGCATGTACAGTTAATCGAAGGCCCTGATGCCTAAGCTCTTCACCACTATGAGGAGGAGGAACATCATTTTCTAAGAAACCCATTGTGAGGGGTTCCTCATCTCCTATTTCACTAAGGACATGGGGAACCTTGCCCTTTAACAGTGAATGTTGGCTCTCTTGCCTTTCATCCCGAATACGTTGGGCATTTGTGGGATGATAATCCCTTATGTCAAAGTTATCCAGAACGTATTCCGCAAATAGTTCTTGCATGCCAATCTGTGCTAAGGCATGAAAAAGCATGTTAGGGACTGATCGATCTGGGGGTAACACGATGTTACCTTGCAAATCTCTCCAGCGCAACTGTTCATCTTGGTGGAGAATAAAAGTAAAGTTAGGGACATACTCATCCGGATGAATATATGTCACCTTAGATTGTTTAGGACATGGCTGGTCTAGGTTATGTGTGTGATGCTAACTATCTTCTGTATTATCCTTAGGTGAGTTAATTTTGTGAGAAGAAGCCATTCTAATGGTGTGTTATTCACCGTTATTTATGTTTTTGATTAACAGATTAACCCGAAGGTTCGTTAAAGCTCACAACGATGTGAGTGATATCCCTTATGTTCTAATTGGCGTAAAAAACACTTAGTCCCCGGCAACGGTGCCAATGATGAGTGGCAAGGTACCCCTACATTCAACCATACGAAATGAGTGTAGCACACGCGATTCGGTCAAACTCCGCAGACTAAATGCCTAAACGCCCCATGGAACACTTGGGGTTAATCGTTCGTTGTCTTCCCAAACTTACTTGTTGTTGTCACAGTGCATGGTTAAGTAAGTTTGAGGTATATGATTTTTTTGGTATTTTACGGTTTATCTCCTATGCTAAACGGTGAAGGGTTGAGAAACTAAAACTAACTCTAATCGTTACTGGGATTACCACACGTAACGCACGTGCTCGAAGTGGTCGCACTGAGGCACTTAACTAACCTAAGTGTGACAAGCAGCTGATTCCTTGACTAGCCGTACACATCCGTAGATGCTCGTAATCAAGTCGTACTTGTCCCACGTTCTAGGAGGAAAGGGTGAGAGAAACTAATCGCGATGAGTAGCCGATTCCTTGGCTAGCCGTACACGTTCGTCAACGCTTGTAACCAAGTTGTACTCATGCCGTGTTACTAGGAAAGCAGTAAATAATATTAATTAAACCTATCCATGCACTGCAAGGTTTATCCACAAAGCTTGTCTTTATTGTCGTACACAACTTGTGTTCAGGTACAAAGCTGCTCGAATAAAGAACCGTTCACTTGGGGGACTCCTACTGCGGGCATATGGAAAATATTCTATCTCTGGGGTGATCAATCTGCCAGAGCTTCGCTACTCTACGCCTATGATATCAAATGAGGGGAGTGCTGCCTCTTATTTATAGATTTGGCGGCGGACCACGATATCGCGTACGCGATATTGCAGGGAACGACGTGATATCGCGTATGCGATATCGCAGGGGATATGACTTGTGACTTCATCTTTGTTGGGGTGACTTGTACTAGGCTCATTAACAGATGAACTCATTGGAATGGTGCTTAGCAGTGTAGGCTTTGGTAGTCCTAATTCATGTCCATGTTTTTCTCACTCCATGCGCTCTCTTATTTCTCTTTCTAAGCGCTCTCTTATTAGCCTATCAGTAAGACGTTCTCACAAAGGTCGTTGAGAAGTGGAGGTGGGTTGTGTGCCAGGGTGTTTTGGCATCCAGACCACAAAGGGAATGGGTCGGTGTTCAGATGGTATGTTTGTTGTGGTGGCGACCGAAGGAGGTATGTAGATGATGAATGGTTTTGATGGTGTGGGGGACGTGCACGTGGTAAAAGGGGTTTGAGGAGATGTTGGGGTAGGTGTGTTTTTTGAAGGCCTCTGAATCACAAAAGGTCTTTGCGGAACGTCTTGTCTGTTTTCCATATGGATAGTATTAATCACATATGGGGCATCATTGGTTTTGGTATTGAGAGGATCCTTGTAGACCCCCATGGATTGGTTTTGAGGCCTTATCAGGTTTGTCTCATCAAACACTACTTTGCCTCCATCTATCATGCGTTGTATGTCTTGTTTCAACGCAAAGCAGTAATCAATCCCATGACCACACCGTTGATGATATTCACAAAACCTATCTAACCTAAAGCCTTTTGGAATGGAAGGTTCGTTGGTTGTAACTAAGGCTGGATTTTTGGCCAATTCGCAAAAGCGATCATGTCTTTACGAGGCCGCAGGAGACATTTGTTTGTGTTGAATTAACCCAGCCTTTAGAAGTTGATCAAGTACTTGTGAAGGCTTCATAGGCAATGGTGTGTATTGAGCAGGGTCTTTCCTTTCGAAGGTACGGGCATGACCTGTGTTGTTGTTTCTTTTTGAGGAATTTTCAGGTGTATGAGTGGGTGTGGTTCTTTCATAGTTGTTTGGGATAGTAGGTTGTTTTCCCTCAGTCACTACTGCTACTATTGTTTTGGATTTATCTTTCCTCGTATGTTGGCTCCTAAAAGCTGAGTAGGCTGGGTCATTACTTGTTTGTGCTGCTTCTTCTATGTCTTTGATTTGTACGAATGCTTGGCTCAATGTGCGGGCTTTCAGGTAGTAAAGTTTTGACTTAATAAAGTCATTCACGACTGACTTAAGGATAGTGAGTAAATATGTTTCGGGGATAGGTTCGTGAAGTTCATTTAAGGCTACACTCCACCTTTGGATAAATTTCTGTGTTGACTCTAATGGCGCTTGTTTAACTTGGATCAAGCTATCTAATGTGGCTTCAGGTTTCAGATTGTACTTGAAACGAGTGACAAACTGATGCAATAAATTCTCTAAAGAAGATATGGAGCTACGGGGTAAAGATCGGTACCAGTCTAAGGCTTTTCCGGTTAAGGACATTGCAAACACTCATAAAATTGCATGGGGCCATGCTTGAAGTAAAAGGCTTTCAATTCTAAATGTCACTAGGTGGGCATTTGGGTCCCCTTCTCCATTGTACTTGGTCAGTTGAGGTAATGAGACTCCTTTTGGCAAGTTCAAGGGTGGAACCGAGGGGTCAATTGGGTCATCTTGATAGAAATCTAGTACCTTGACTTCCTCATTGTTGAAAGTTTCAAGGAGTTTTAGTTCTTTTGCCAACGAGTGCATCATTTTTTGTGTGTCTGCCCATTCTTGGGTGGTAGGCAAACAGGTGGATTGAGTGGATTGTGGATGATAATGGTTTAATTGTTGCATTGTTTGTGGAAAAGCAGGTTGTTGGGCTAACATTTGTTGTGGTGGGATGGTATTCGGGACTGAGACCATCGGTGGAGCCCACTGCCTAGCTACTGGTTGTGAAGTAACACCATGAACATGTTGGGTTGGAGTAATCAATGGTGCTCCATGGATTTATACCTGAGGTATGTAATGGGTGGATGTGGAAGCTGGTATGACTGATGGAATTCTAATTACTTGAGGTTGGAAGATTGACCCTGTGTTGGTTTGGAGGAGTTGTTGGGACTGCACTGGTGGAGGAATGATGGAAGTGGATGCATCAGAGTGAATGTTATTGAGCATGGAGAAGATAGGAATGGAATGGGGAATAGGTGCTCAAGTGTTTGCAAATGAAGAAGGAAACACATTTTCTTCCAGGAAAGGATGGGATAATGGGTTTGTATGGGCATGGGGGTTAACGGTATGGTATGATTCTCCATGTTTGGATTGGGCTGCAAAGTCAACTTCTTCATCTTGAGGCTTTATGAGAGGTAGTTGTAAGGCTTGACTTCTAGCCATAAGAAGCTGGGATATGAGTTTATGATGGTGTTTAGACAACGGGATTATATCAAATGCTGAAGGGATGAACTCACGTCCTCTTTTGTGGATAAATTCATAGTCTTGTTTCGCTTCCCTTTCCACATGATCAATAGGCAATTTGGCTTATATTTTTACACAAATGAAGTTATATTGTTCAGGGCTTCGTGTGGCTCGCTTTGGCTGGATTGTGGTATCAAACGTGTTAGGCATTAATGTAGAAGGTTGATCTAGATTCATATTCACAAATTGGGTTGTGAAAGTTGGTATTTGTAGAAAATGGCTAACTTTGAAAATGAAAAAAAAAAACTAAATCTGCCAGTAGCAGGAAAAAGGATAAGTGTAAAAATGAAAGAAAAAAAATGCTAAGTATGAAAATGCAGGGAAAAAAATGCTAAGTGTGAAAATTGCTAAAAATGGCCAACTCTAGTGCTACACTCGCTACGTTGGAGCTTGCTATGCTCTAAGAACTTGTTATGCTGTCTAGAACATCCAGAGTTTTGACTAAGTGCTAATAAAAAATGTAGACAGAAATGGTTAAGGCCCTCCTTCTAACGCAAAAAACTGTACTGTCCTAAATCGTCGGTGTAAGGCTGGAAGGGAAACAAACACCGAGAGATCGTCGGGCAGCCACAATTGACCCTGCCTTTGCCCGAGGGCAAGCTGGAAAAGTAAATGAAGGCAGAGTGCCTTGGATGGTCTGCACGCAAATCAACCAAGGACTTCCTTGAGTGTAAGCTACGGCTAGCGCTGGGGTTATCGTAAACGGTACGTAAACGGAATGCAAACGACGATACGAAATGTAAACAAAGCGTACTAAATTATAAATAAAGCATAAATAAAGCTATATTTGTAAAGCATAAATAGAACTAAATAGTAAATGAGAGGCAATAATGAGATTGTATTGTATTGTTCAAACAGGAATATGCACCGGTCAAAGCGTAGTTGCACAAGTGTGGATGGCAAGTCAAATGTCTAGCCCTGGAATGATATGACACGATGATGCGACGATGAAATGGGGTGAATGTGAGAAAAAGTTGGAAGCCAACAATTAGATGTGTCGAGCGCCCAAGGATTGCAAATTCTGTCCTCCTTTAGAATTGCCAATCTCTCCAATCTTTGCCTCTTCCAATATTCTTCTTCTTCTTGTCCTTTGCCTCCCTCTGTTTGTGTGAATTGATAGGGTATTTATAGGGTTGGGCTAGGGTTTTCAAGAATGGAATCAACGGTTGGGAAATGAGAGGAAAATAGATCTAATGACATGTGTCCCACAGATAGTTGGCATGAGTTGGATGTGTGCTGGATATTTGCGTTCTTTGACCAGATTCAATGTATTTTACAATTTGTGGGTCATTCAAGCCCATGAAGATACAAACAAATTAGAAAAACAGGCCCTCAAGTGATAAAAATTTAGAAAATTTAGGAGGATTAGCTCCAGCTTTGGCTTGCTTGAAAAATTATATATTTTTTTTGAATGTCTGGTCTGATTTTGAATGTGCTTCCATGTCCCTTTGCTATTTTATAGATTTCTTGAAAAATCAAGAAGGATTAACACTACCTCGCTTGTCTAGCATCCAGCGTGACTTGTAGTGTGACCTCCAAAACTTGCAATTTTGGGCTGAAATCTGGAATTTCTAAAGGCTAAGACCCATAGTTATCGATAGTGGACCTTGAGGACAACTTACACCCTTAAAATCAAGTCATTTTGGCTCAGTTTTGGGGCTCTAAAAATTGGTGACGCTGATCCTTACGCTGTGCAACGTCTAAAAAAGTAACCCCAGTGTCACCAAGTCAAAATGGCACATTTGAGGCCCAAATCTTGATTTTTTGGAGGCTCGGAGCTACTAGGGACCTTGGTGAAGGTCATGGGGGGCCCTTACTCAATTTTGGGGCTCCAAAAGTTGGTGACGCTGATCCTTACGCTGTGCAGCGTCTGAAAAAAGTAACCAAAGTGTACTTAGCCAAAACCAAACATTTTGAACCTGAAACTTTTGATTCTGGATGCTGGAAGTTGGTGCATTTGCTTGTGGGCCCTAGGGGGACCTTGCTTATTGAATCATGGACCATCAGGGGCTATTTCGGAGGCCTCCAAGTTTGGTTATGCTGTACTCATGTTGGGCAGCAACATGACTTAGCTTGATTCTTGTCTAAAAGTGCTAGGCCAAAATTAGTGGTGTTTCAACTCTTACTTTCATTATGTTTGCACTTAGGAGTAAATGGAGTCCACAAAATCAATATATCACATGCCTCACTTAGAGCTAAACCATACACTTACACTTCACTAAGACGAAGTGAGAAGACAAGGATGATAACTCGATTATCAACTTCTGGCATACTTACACTGTCCATTCACAAATTACAAACTAGTCGCATGCATGCACTCATTACTTGTATGGTGGAGTGTTAGAATACCCAACCACTCATCATTGGCACCATTGTCGAGGATGTGTTAATGTTTGCTTAATAGGATCTTATAGAGTTTGTTGTATTAAGAATCACAAAGTTTATCTTTCATATCTTTAATTAATCTTTTTAACACACACACACACACACACACACACACACACACATACACACACACACACACACACACACTTAAGAGCATCAAACATATAACATGGCTTCTACACTTAAGAGCATCAAACATATAACGTGGCTTCTACACTTAAGGAAAATTCACCACCTGTCAAAGAAACTCAAAAGAGTCATGAAAAAAGATATGATGAAGAAGACCAGAGTGCGCCCATGCCTAGAATTTCATATGCTCATATAGATCCATATTATCCTGATTACACAATTATCTTCCACCAGGATGAATAGCTAAGTTGGAGAGATTTGCAAGGCAACGTAGTTTTTCCTCCTAAACGTTCAACCCCATCAATGCTATAGGCAACCTTAATGAGGTTGAACCTTAACCATGCACAAGAAGGATATCATGTTACTAAACACATAACCATGCCATATCAACCCACAAAAGCACAAGTAAGAAGGGATGCTGCTATGGAGACAAGACATGAAAACAACAAAGGGAAGAAAGTAACTCACAATGTTGTCTTGGAAGAAATCAATGATGATACATTCCTAATAAAG
Organism: Gnetum montanum; assembly: GCA_015680685.1. Classification (NCBI taxonomy): domain Eukaryota; kingdom Viridiplantae; phylum Streptophyta; class Gnetopsida; order Gnetales; family Gnetaceae; genus Gnetum; species Gnetum montanum. The sequence goes on along the minus strand of MNCI01032608.1, from coordinate 242,740 downwards.
AAACTCCACCAAACCCATGAATCCCATTTGCAAACACCTATCATCCATCTAGAGGAACCTATTAAAATACAATTGCATTTAGCCCTTACAAAAACACCTAGGAGAGATGTAGAAGACTCCAAACCTAAGCGGAGCTCAAGGCCTAAAGTGTCTGCAGAACCACAAGGAAATGAATCACATAGTCACTAAAGGAAAACCAACCAACATGATTCTCCAACTACTTCCTCTTTTTCCTTGTGATCATCAATGAAATCTGACAAGAGGGAATAAAGACCCAAAGACTATGATAGGGAAATATGTAAGGATCATGAGAGACATGAATATCAAAGAAGGTATTTTGATGAGGAAGAAGATGCTTATGAACAATGAAGAGATAGGATTAGTCATGAGGAAAGGAAATGATACTATGAGCATTAAAGGGGTCATAACTACAATAGAGTCCATAAACTTGACAATCATGAAGAACCCCTATTGGCCACTTGCAGCATGAAGAACATTAGAGAAGTAGTGTATATCCCTACCAGGCATGTAAGGAATAGTCACCTTAAGTGACTCGACATGAATAACATTCCAAAATTTGAAGGTGGACCCACAACACCATGTTTGAGCATTCCATGATGCTTGTTCCCTTCAAAATGTTGAGAGCGATTGGCAAAAGTTAAAGTTATTTTCCAGAATACTCATTAAGGAAGTAGAGAGCTGGTACCAATCCCTAGAACCAATTTTAGTCGGAAGATGGAGTATCATGCTAGAGCTCCTTAATGATAAATATCAAACCTATTCAAGATTGTCCAATTTAAGGAAACAAATCTAAGAATAGAAATAAGGGACATATGAATCCCTTCACATGGTAATGCACAAATATTATTCTTTACTACATAGATGCCTAAGCCATGAACTTTCACAAATGAAACAACTAAGGCATATTATTGATGGGTTAAGGAACAAAACAAGAGAAACTCTTGGGGTATATGCCTAAGGCAAATTATCAAAAATGATAGCCCATCAAATTCAAAGACTGATAAACCAGGTGGCCAAAAAAGAAGGAGAATTGAAGAAAAGGGAATTAGTTAAAGAGTACAACTGAGATATTGCAATAAGAAAAAGAGATGTTAGAATGTGTGATATAAAAAAAGACAAAACTTTTAAGGATGTCATTCAAAAAAAGACTCTACCATCTAGAAATTAGTTAATGACATTGCAACAAAGGTAAAGTAAATGTGGTACTCAGTGGATGAAAAATTTGCCACTACACTTAAGATAGTGGAGGAAAGGATTGAACAAGCTTTAAACAAAAACAAATAAAAGAAGAGATAATGGATGAGAGAATTAAAAACATAAAGGAAAAGTTGTTGCAATTGAGGAATATCTAGACTTTGGTTTGGAAGACAAAAAAGGATGCAAAGTGTGCCAATGTGAAAATCCTAAGGGATGTCTTTGGTCATGGTCCACTTGCAAGAGTCTAGTGCATACATGTTTAATTTGAAATTCATCAAGAAACAAATGCCAAGATAATTACCCTATCCACAAGGTAATTTCTAACAACCTTTTCAACCATCATAATATCTAAGCAGAGCTTATCCTTAGCCACAAGAGCAATACCAATAGCAATGGCAACAACCACAAGCATGGGAAATGCCACTACTAAGGCAACAGTATCCATATAGGCAACTTGATCCTTATGGATATTATGTTCAACATCTAATCTCTTCAAGAAATGCTTCAATTGATACTTCCTCTTACTACTATCCACCAGAGTATTACGGGTCCACTACTCTAAGAATGGATCCAAATTCTTACATACATCAACCAACAATTAGTTCATCAATCAACCTCCTGACTCTCTACCACCAGTTATGTAAGGAGAATAGCAAAAATAATTGCAACAAAAGAATGCTACTAGGGTAGTCAATGCTCAAGAGGATATGATAATGAATGAACCTAGATTCAGGAAACATTCATTTTTTAGAACAAGTCTAGAAAAGGTTCAAAGGATGGAAACTTCACCTACATCAACCCCATCTACACATACTCCTCAAGGAAACGCTAAGCTTCCACATTCTATAGATTTGAATTTGACCACTGTCATGCTCACCCAAACTATCACATTAGATCAAGGTAGGAGCACTTCCTAAGAAGAGAATAGATCTTTTAAGTCCTTTAATATATCTCAAAATAGTATGTCATAAACCATGCAAAGCTTTACTAGATTTTGGGTTAGAAGTAAATTTGATTTCACAATATATGTACAAAGCTTGGAATCTTCCTCCACTAAAGAAGAGCAACATCTAATTAGAGCTTGTAAACTAGTTAATCACTACTCCACTTGGATAGGTGGATGATGTCATTACCACCATAAGTGGCCTATCTTATCTTGTTGACTTCTTAGTGATACATGTGGGGAAAAATATGGGAGAATTTCCTGTAATTATGGGAAGATCCTAGCTTAGCACTATGGACTCTAAGCTAGGAATTAGAGACTTGTCCTTGGAAATTTTTCAAGGAAGATGAGAGTGGAATCATATAGAGACATCAAGTTCCATGTATTACATATAGGGATAATGGGTGTAATTACATGCAGAAAATTTGGGCCATCAAACAAGAATTTAATACAACATACAATCAATGTGTAGAAGATATGTATGTGCAACAATGCCTGTATGCAGCATCCACCAAACAAGAAGGTACCCCATGGCTGATTATTGAAAAAGAGACATAATCAAAAATGTACATGGAACCAACTAATCAAAGTATAAATACCTATGTTGAACAAGTTGATGAGTTAGAACAGTTAAGAAAGAAACACCCCTATATGCACTCATATCAAGAAGAAGACATCAAATGGGGACAACTGGAAAGTCCAGATAAGCATGAACAAGAACCCTTAGAATTGAAAGCCTTACTAAATGTACTAGAATATGTCTTTCTTAATAACAAGAAACTAGTAATTATAAATGCCAATCTTGATAAACAATAGAAAAGAAGATTATTGGAAGTGGTGAACAAATGGCCAATAACATTTGTATGGTCCTATGATGAAATAATAGGTTTTTATCCACACGTATGTCAAAAATGAATTTATACAGATCCAACTGTCAAACCATGTTGATAGCCTCAAAGAAGATTGAATATTGAACTTAAAGAAGTAAAATAAGAATTGGAGAAACTATTAAAAGTAGGATTCATCTATCCAATAGAAAACAATGAATGGATTACTCCCTTGATCATGGTCCCAAAGAAAGGTGGTAAGTGGAGGCTATACATCGACTTCTGGTTGTTAAATTCGATAACATTTAAGGATCATTTCCCTTTACCATTTATTGACTAGGTCCTCGATACTATTGTAGGACATTAGTACTATAGTTTCCTCAACAGGTACAATAGGTATAGTAAAATCTACATTGCACTAGAGGATCAAGAGAATACTACATTCACTAGTCCATGGGGGACATTTACCTACAAGAAAATGCCTTTTGGCTTATGTAATGCTCTTAGTACTTTCCATAGACTAGTACCGATCATCTTTGAAAAACAAATTGGTAATGGAATAGAGGTATTCATGGATGATTTTTCCACTTATGGGCTAGACTTCAAACAAGCATTAGGCTGATTAGAGTAGGTTTTGAATAGATGTGTTGAAACTAATTTAAAGCTCAATTGGCAAAAGAGCCATCTGATGGTCCAAGACAATATTGTTCTAGGACATAAAGTATCTCAAAAAATAATAGAAGTAGATCCTGATAAAATATGACTCATTCAAAATATCATCTAAAGGCCACATACTATTAAAGATGTCATATCATTCCTTGGTCATAGTAGATATTATAGAAGATTCATTGAAATTTTTTTAAAGATTGCAAAGTTGCTAGTAGAACTAACAAAGAAAGATGCATCATTCTAATGGACAAAACAATGTGAGAAGGCATTTAAGACATTAAAATAGAAATTGATTGAAGCACCAATCCTTTGAGCTCTAAATTGGTCTAAGCCCTTTCACATTATGATAGATACTTCAAACTACGCACTAGACACAGTACTTACTCAACTCAATGATTAGAAGAGACCATATTACACATAGTATGCTAGTAGAAGCATTACCCAAGCACAACTTAATTACACCACTACAAAAAAGGAGCTTATGGCGATAGTGTACACACTTGAAAAATTCAGACATTATGTGCTCATGTATTCTAGTTATGTCCACACAAATCATAGTGCCATCCAATTTCTGATGAATAAACCAATGATTCATCCAAGGGTGATATAATGACTTATGATATTGTAAGAGTTTGACATCACTATGATAGACAAGAAGAGAATTGAAAATGTTATAGTTGATCATTTATCAAGACCAAGAAGGGAACCACAAGAATAGGATGAACCATTATCAAACCAATTCCCTAATGAAAATTTGTTTACAAGAACCACAATGGCTATCAAATCAACAGAAAAGTCATGGATTACTAACTACATGACTTATCTAGCTAAATAAGAGCTTTTTGTTGAGTGGAATAAGAAACAAAAGGAATAGTTCCTCTACATTGTTAAACAATATATGGAAATTAATGGAATCTCTACAAGATATGTGTCAACGGACTAGTCAGATGGTGTGTTCTAGAAGAGAGCCAACAAAGAATTCTACAAGATGTGCATGAGGGATCATGTGGTGGTCACTATGCAAGATTCAGAATAACACTGAAGTTGATGATGACGGGCTACTTTTAACCTACCATATTTAGGGATGCACAAAATCCACTTTGATGAGTAGCGAGGTATCCCTACACTCAACCATATGAATACGAGTGTACATGCACAATCTGGTCGAATTCCAAGGACTAAGTACTTATGCACGTTTGTGGAACAAGGACAGGTTAGTCAATCGTTGTCTTCCCAAGCTTACTTGTATAGCACGATTGTATGGTTAAGTAAACTTGAGGCATATGATTTTTATGGTTTTTATGTTTTATGTTTTGGTGCTACAAGGGGAAGAATTGAAGTAATTAAGTAACTAATCTAATTTAGCTAATGAACTAGGCTTTAACTAGTCCTAACACCAGCATCCGTTCCCACTTGCTTTATAACTTAATTATTTTACTAAAAATTTCTTGAAAATCAAAATTTTTCAGCGATGATGTTGTATCTATGATGTTGTAGGCCCTATGACATTGCAGCTACAATATTGCATCTACGATGTTGCATCAACAAAGATTTATAAATATGTGCAAGACTTAGAAATTTTTTTTATTTTTACAATTTCAAGCAAGGGAAATTCATGCTATTTTTTTGAGCCTATGATGCCCAAACTTCCTAACTTCCTAACTTCCACACTGTAGCTTTGATTTGTGTGATTTTTGAATCCTCTTGATCACAGAGTGACCAACTTAGTCATGGGAGAGAGTATTGTGCGTAGACAAGTTAAATTTAAACAAAATTTTCTAACACTAAAAGAGAATATCAAGGATAAGAATAGGAGAAAATAAGAATATTTTAACTAATTAATTAAATAAAAGAAAATGAACCTAATTGATTCTCCTAGCTAATCATCCAATAATACAATGAATAAGGAAAGGATAACTGTGAGAAGTCTTAATAATTAAAGAATATTAAACAGGGGATTATTTTTGAATTTTTCTAACTTTGCAATCATAATAAGAGTCATAAATAACAATAAATATAAAAGTTTGAATAGAACCAAGGATCTTAGAAAGGAATATAAAATATTAAGAGACTTATTTAAATCCTTGCATAAGCTTAACTAAATTTTTGATGATTGTAGATGGCTCCTAAAAGACCTGTAGCAAAAGGACCCTTGCAACATGGAAGTGAAAGACCATGAGGGTGAGGTAGAGGACAAGCTGGAGAACAAACCCAACAAGTGGAGCATGAAGCCCAATCCTTTAGCATCCACCAACAAACACCTACTATGGAACAATTTGTGCAGGTTGAGGTTGAAGCACCACCAACTCCTAAGTAAGGAGAGTGCCTCATGCTATTAGTAGAATGTCTCTAAGCAATCCAAGAGAAGTCCATCATGTCCACAGTGATTGTGGAGTTGAATTTTGGATCATTTGTGGAGTTTGCACTTGAAAACGTTTGAACCCAACTACAAGCCTTATCTCTATAGGTAACTCTATCAAGTAGTGGTAAATGGTACATGGAAGAAGTGTATCAATTTTGGAAGAATAAACAAGATGATGCTACTGTTAAGATTGAAGGAGTCTTCGTGCCTTATTATGTTGAAGCTATTAGAAAGGTTCTTAATATTCCAAATATTGGAGCAAATATAGCATATATATCCACCAAATACAACACTAATGCAAAGAATCTATGGTTGTGGAGAGCATATGAAAAAGAGGATAAGGGGTATAACAAATTAACTACTGAGGAGAAGATCTATTTCAAGATCAAAATCTACATCTATTCCTTACAAAAAGGCCTAACAGAATTTTCACCTATGCTATCAGAAGAAGTGCAATTCTCATGGGGAAATTCAATGTCAATATAACAATTTGCTCTTTTTAGAGATAAAGAAAAGACTTAAAGAGAAAAAGGCAGAGAAACTTACATTGTCATTTCCTTGTCTCATTAGAAAGTTGTGCAAGAAAGTAGGGATTCTGGAATATACAAATGATGTTTTGAAGAAAGCCCAAAATGCATCCTATGCTGAGATGTCCAATAGTGCCACTAAAGAAGGATCAACTGGAAAAGCTAGTAAGCACTAAGGGAGCAGCAAGTTCATCACCATCAAGTAATATCCTAGCAACTGGACAAGAGCAAGTAGGACCTAGTGGGTCAACTCTTGTTGGTAATAGACCTGGATCAAGTGCTCCACTAGCTGAATAGGACTATAAGCCTTCCATGAGGCACTTGTAGCAAATCATAGAAAAAATAAGTTGGGAAACAAGGGAAGGTTCCACCATGTACAAAGTAAGAAATAATTCCATAAGGCCTACAATATCAATAGGACCTACTAGTGGTCATATATCTTCATAGGCAAGAGAGGATGAAAATTGGGCATAGTAGATTTCAAGGAACATAGCATCTTTTCAAGTTATACTAGAAACTAGAGAAGAAGCCATGGTAGTGATGATGTAACATCAAGATGCAGTAGGAGCAACATAAGTAATTATAGATCATATTAAAGAATCATTTAATGTTCCTATAGTGCCATTGGTGAATATTACTCAAACTAGGGATGTTGAGATGTTAGTTAGAGCATCTTTGACCCCAGTAGAACATGAAGATGTCCTTGATCAACTATTGTAGACAGGACAAGTAAAGTAAAATCTCTTTGATAGTCCTAGCAATAACACTATAGTTTAGTTTGATTTGATTGTAACAAAGGAGAAGTTGGTCATGATAGAGATAAGAGTAGAGCATGCAGAAAATGAAGTGTAAAGGTTGCAAGTTGAGTTAATAGCCTTGAAATCCAAAAGGAGAGATCCTACATAGTATATAGCACCAGACTAACTAGACACATTTAGAATAGAATAAGTGATGTAGCTCATAGCAAGGAATATTCAAGTAAAGATGGAAAAAGAGGAGGCTATGTGGAATGCATCAGTGGTAGAAGCACAAACGTATGCACATGTCAAAGCCATAACTACCTTAGAAGATGAAAATAAAAGAATTACTGCAAAAAATACAAGGTTGACAGGCATTGAAAAGTAGAAAAATGTTCTCAAAGAAAGCATTCATCAACTATGAGAATAGTTCATTAGAGTCAACCAAGACATGAATAGATTGACTAGAGAAAATTGAACCTTATTAATGAAAGAAGTTCATGCAATTCAACAAAAATCAGTAATTGAAATCAATGTGCAGTAGAATGAGGCTAAGAAACATGAACAAGTTAAAGAATGCTTCAGAGATTAGGTGGGCACGTACAAGTAGATCAATGAAAAAGAAATCCATATGACCAAGGCCAAGATCAGTTCAAGTATAGCAAAAACACTTGATTGGCATCCAATTCTAGATAGCCTAGGACATATCCACTAGGCTGAAGTAAAGCACAAAGACCTATAGATCAAGGATCTCATAAAGTACATGGGGTTAGCAAACTTTTGGTATGCTAATCTAGCCATGTTAACAACAAGTAGACCAAGAAATGAGCTGAAGCGACAGGTAGTTGTCGTGTATGCACTATATAAGAAGGATTTTTATAGATAGGAAAGATGCCCAATAGAAATTACATATTGCAAACTCTAAACTCAAAGTAGTATAATCCAGCTACTAAGATTAGAAAGACATAGTAGCAAACCTAGTTCATTGAATGATTGATTACGAAGAATTGAGAAAGGTGGTAATGACATTTGAAGCAGATAGAAGGCAATTTGTAGCCTGGTATGTGAAAGCCAATAAGATGTTTCCACAACTGTCATGCCCATGGGAAGTAACAATACCATCAAAAATTGTAAAATTCATATGAATGGTATATAATCCTAGAGCAAAAAAAGAAAAGCTTGGTGCACTCCTCAACTGGTCCCAATTTTAGAAGCTCGATGACAAAGGAAAGAAGCTTATAGAGGAGCCTCCACCATTGGGAACTTAAAGATTACATTGAGCTCTTTCATTTTGTTTTGTTATAAAATGAGTTCATCATGCCATGCATGATGATTTTATAAAGCACCACTCAAACCACAATGTAGCATTTATAGTGAAGTAGTCATGCATATAAGTAGTCATGTCATAGTTTGAGTATACCTCCCAATTTTGTAAGGAACTCTTTCCTCCTTTTATTTTAACTTCAAGAGAAGTTTCCAATCAATCATAAGGGTATGATAAAACTTGTTTTTAATAGGCCACAATATCACATCTATGATATCGTATCTACAACATCGCATCTACGACATCGCAACCTAACATACATCATCGTTGACGCAATGTATTAGGTCTTGTGCATCCCTATTGATGAGTGGTGAGGTACCCCTACACTCAACCATACGAATATGAGCATTTCACGCACGATTTGGTCGAAATCCAAGGACTAAGTGCTTATGTGCCTTAATGGAACACTCAAGGTTAATCAATCACTGTCTTCCCAAACTTACTTGTATTATCACGGTTGTATGGTTAAGTAAGCTTGAGGTATATGATTTTTATAAGTTTTATCTTTTTAATGTCTTATGCTAATAGGGGAAGGTGAGGAGAACTAAGTGACTAACTTTCATTAACTATTCACTAACTAAGTTCTAACTGTTCCTAACACTAATATCTGTTCCCACTTGTCGCACATATCTTGAACTAGTGTAACACTGTTGGGATTACCAAACGCTAATCGTGACTGGGTTACCAAGTGCTACACACATGCTTGAAGCGGTCATACTGAGTGTACTTAACTAGGAGAGTCAAGAGTTGAGAGAGAGATTAATTAACTAGGAAAGCATTTAAACATTCAACAATAATTAATTACTATTTAGCTTAATCTGTATGCTGCAAGGTTTATCATAAAGTTCGTCTTTATTGCCGTACACAAATGTGTGCTCAGGTACAAATTTCTCAAATAAAGATCCGTTCGCTCTATGACTCCTACTATGGGGAACAAGAATTATTCTAACTTTAGAATGGTAAAACTGCAAGAGTTTAGCTAAGGGTCTAAGTCTTACTCCTTGAACAAGGGAAGCTGCCTCTTATTTATAGAAATTGAGGTAGGATGCGATATTGCGGGGCAGATGCGATATCGTGGATGTGATATCATGGCTCATCATACCCCCATGACTGAATGAAAACTCGTCCTCAAGTTCCTTACAAAATATTGGGTAGGTATGGGATTATTGACTTGAATGACACTAATGGTGAATGGGGTGACACGTGAACGGATCATCATTACAATACATGGCAATATTAGTGTTCATGACCACAAGAGTGAACACTATACACAAATGACATCCAGCCTTATTTGGCAGCTAAGAGACAAGAGAGACAAAGAGAAGAAAAAGAAGATGTGTTATTGCTGACGCCAAAATTGCACCTTCTGTTGTCCATCCATAACCACGCCATCAATCTTGTTCCTTGCATGACTGTTCTAGCACTAGTCCATCCTAAGTGTTTCCTCCAGCTCCAGTCCATTGTTGTATGATTGCCATCTACACATACAACATAGTTTCATATTAGCAAGGATAAATAAATCACAATGCAAT
>MNCI01032608.1:162908-219676 GCA_015680685.1 Gnetum montanum | reverse complement strand
GTTGACTTCTGTGGAGAAACAAAAGAATGTTCTCGATCAACACTTTCATCAGTTACGAGAATAGTTCATTTGGGTCAACCGAGATGTAAGCCATTTAGCTAGAGAAAATCGAACACTCTCAATGGAGGAGGTATGCGCTATTTGCCAAAAATCAGCCATCGAGATCAGTGCGTGGCAGAATGAGGCTAAACGACACGAGAAGCTGAAGGAGCATTTCCATGATCAAGTGGGGATGTACAAACAAATCCTGGAGAAGGAGATCTATATGGTCAAGGCTCAAATCAACAACATCAGTGCTCAGCACATTGATTGGAGGGCCATATTGGACACTTACGCCTTCGCCCACCAAGCAGAAATTAAGAACTGGGACCTGCAGATCCAAGACTTGACCGAATACATGGAGTTGGCAAACCTTAGATATGCCAACCTGGCCATGTTGACAGCAGGACATCCAAGGTTAGAGCTTGAGCAGCAGGTAGCTTCCACCCATATCAAATATGAAGTAGAATTTGCAGAGCGTAAGAAGCTGGCTGAGAAACTAGATGTCGCAAATTCTGAACTTGCGATGGTAAAAGAAAGCTACCAGGGACAAAAAGATGTTGCAACTGACTTGGCTCGATGGCTAACAAAGCTTCACAAATACAAAGATAAAGCCAGAGCCTATGAAGAGGAACGACAGATGTTTGCGACATGGTATGTGAAAGCTAATCAGATGTTCCCACAACTACCTTATCCATGAGAGGTGCCGACTCTGTCAAACATCGAAACATTAGCATGGATGGCACAAGATCCTCGGACTGAAGAGGAGAAGCTCCAGGCCATTCTTCAGCATTGTCAACCTTCAAAGCTTGGAGCATGTGACAAAGGGAAAGCACCCATGGAGGAGCCACTGCCACCAGGAACTACATGAGTTCCATTTTTTGTAGTGTAGTATTTTTTCTGTGTTGTGTCTCCCCACACTGCGGCATTAGTCCATTTTTTTCCAGTTAATAATCCCATACCTATCCACTGTGTAATCAATGAAGCTTGTTCTCCTTGTAACTCGAGGATGAGTTTTTATTCAGTCATGGGGGTAATGTGAGACACAATTCACATAGGCCACGATATCGCGTACACGATATCACGTCCGCTGCGATATCGCATCCCCCGTGATATCGCATCTTCCCTATGATATTGTGTACACGATATCGCAGTCCGCCGCCATATCTATAAATAAGAGACGACTCTCCCTTGTTTGGGGATCCCAGTTTTAGAGTAGAAAAGCTCTGGTAGTTTGATCCCTCTAGAGTTAGATTTTTTCCCGTGTCTGCCCGCAGTGTGGTGAATGTAATTATACAGTGTCTTTATTCGAGTGTGCCGTACTTGGACACGCACATGACCGGAAATAAAGATCGAGATTACTTCATAATTGCAGCATTCACTTTGTCATTTATTTATTTGTTTATTTCTTTAATGTTATTTACTGTTTTCTCTCTCTCACCCTTAAACTCCTAGAACGCGGAACGAGTACGACTTGATTACGAGCATTTAAGTGTGACTACTTGGTAGCCCAGTGGCGTATCTAGGATCTACACTTGGTAACCTAGTGGCTTATTTGGGATCTGCGCTTGGTAATCCTAGTGGCATACCTAGGATCTATGCTTGGTAGTCCCAGTGGTAGTCATGCACGAGGTCTAAGATGTGTACGGTTGATCAAGGAATCGGTTGCTCGTCGCACTTAGGCTAGATTAGATTTTCTTACCCTTTTCCTCCTAGTTTAGCTTAGTTAATATTCTTTTCCACTGCCTTTAGGAGTAGCATAGATTAGGAACAGATCATACATCTCATCTGGACTAAACCATACGTGACAAATGCAATACTAGTGCAGGTGGGAAAACAACGAACTACGACCTAAGGCTAACTATCTAGGTGCCACAACTAGTCCATCTGCAGAGTTCGACCGGATCGCGCGTGCGACGCTCGTTTCGTATGGTTGAGTGTAGGGGTACCTCGCCACTCATCATTGCCCATTAGGGAAAAATAGCTTATTAGTGCTTGCCCCCATTGGTAATATGACTTATAAAATTAATGCAACTATATTCCATTCTACATTAAAGTTTGAAATCAAGGAGTACAGACCATTTGTTACATCAGCTTTGGCATTTTTACAAAATAAATATAAATACATAAAATAAATTATTATAGATAAAATAAGTTTTATAGGTCATAGATTACTCAACAACATCAATAGAAGACTAAAGGAGATATTTTCAAATAACTAATCATAGAATTTTTATAATAGATAAATGATACTCATTGAAGATTCTGTGAAACTTTTTCTTGTGAAAAATGTTATACCATACATATTATCTCAAATCCATGTAAACAATTTATGGTTAGCATTCACTGCATTTATAACTTTGGGTGTACTATATCAACAAAGGGGAGATGATCCACAACAATAAAGATTTAGAGAAGCTTTGATGAATATATGTTAGAGTATAATCAAAAGTTAATGTACATTCATTAGTTTCTTAACTTAATCCATTAGCAGTTATGAATAATCATGATGGTTCAGTAAAGAGTTGGAACTTCTTTTGAAGGATAAAAGAACGCAAGTGCTCATCGAGTAAGATATGGAACAAAAATGAAGAAGATATGAATACGAAGACTAATGAAAAATAAATATAAGTTTGAAAGATATCAAGTAAGATAAAGAAGTTGCATTGGAATAATAGCCAATAAAACAATAAATCGATCCACATTGGTTCATGGATTTGTTCATGTGATCCATTGATGTGCACCCATCCATGTACATTCCATGAAAATCTTAACCATGCTTATATGTGTCCATGAATCCCATCCCTGATTGGCAATAGGTGTCCACTAGTAGGCAGGGATGGGCCCCAAAGATACATGATTAAATAATATAAACAATATTTCATGTATTAACCATCCTAGGTAGAATAGTGGTATGTACTTGCAATAATAAGTACAAGGTTGAGTGTTTGATTCATTTCTTTTACAAATTCCATATTTATTATCAAATATGCTTAGAATTTTTTCATCATGTGCACTTTTTGGATAACTTTGTGTGGATATATATGTATTCCATGCACACTTGCATCTACCATGCATTCACTACATAAAAAAAATGTGAATCTATATATGGTTTTCCATAATAGCCATGATAATGTTCATAAGTTAGAAGAGTTTACAAATCATAATGATTTGTAGGCTCACAAAGGTGAGAAGTACTACATCAAAGGAGGAAGTAGAAGCATGCAACAATGTTGGAAGATGTTATAAAATTCATAAGTCATTACAATACATAGATTCATAATGAGCACCCAAGAAACCAAAATATTAATAAGTAACTTGTAAGTGGAAGTACTAACAAAAGATCCAATTTCTTAAATAGGAAGAGAACATCCAAAGGAAGAGAAGATCATCTAGAAGGTTACAATGAAGCAAAGAGAATGACTACAAATAGGGGCAAGCTATGAATGAGATAGTAGTTCATAATAGGCCAAGTTGTGCATTATTGAAGGAGTTCATAAGAGCCTAGCCCACATAAGACTCACAAATCAGGAAAATTTCCAAAAGACCTATCATGAGCAATAGGAAAATGCAGACATCATAAGAATGTAGCCAAGAAGAATACATTATGAATAAGAGATTTGTTATGAGTTAGCTAAATACCAATAGTGACTAGAGAATACAAATTAATGTAAGGAAGAAGTTAAGTACAAGAAGACTTAAACAAAGTAAAGTGTGAGACTATGATAAGTCCACATACAAGAGTTCATAATAAAATATATGTTAAGAACAATAACCAAACAGAAGATACTCATAACATACCATAAGTTACGAATAAAAGTAATACCAAAAGGACTAAGAAGAAATTCTAAGAATGAATATTATGGATTATGAATGGTGTTACTGTCAAAAGAGAAAAGTGCATTTCCTTCTAAAGATCCTAAGATACCAACATTGCATTAAAAATACAATGAAATGTCAATTTATAAAAATCTAACATGGTATTAAAGACAACAGATGAGATTACCACTTATTATGAAATTTAAGGGATTCAATAATGGATAAAAGAAAGAAGAAGAGTGAGCACTACAAAGATTCAATCAAGAAAACTAAGTTTATTCGAAAGTTACAAAGGAATAGAAGACGAAGAGAAATTTGATGAGTAGCAAGTATGCCCTACGCCCAACCATATGAATCACAAGTGTGTACTAACAATCTAGTTGAATTATGCAGAGTTAGTTCCTAAGTTTGTTGATAGTTTTAAACTATGAATCAAGGGGTCATGTGATCATTGTCTTCCTAACACATACTTGTGCTATCCATGCATATGGTTAAATATGAATTAAGACTTATGTTATTTCCTTTTGTTGGTAATTTTATATATTTTTATTCTAAGTGTAAGGTGAATAAATGAAGGCTTAATGATTGACTATTTAACTACTCATCCATTCTAGTGACTAATTATCCTAACATAAGTAGTCATTCCCAATTATGATACACATCCCAAATTAGTATTAACACTACTAGGTTACCAAGTGAAAATTACTAGGTGTACCAAATGGCCACTACTGGGACTACATGGCGTTATACATTATGCTCAAAGTGATCATACTTATGTGCTCATGATTAAATGCATTAATTACTTAAGATGAGGAATGTAAAGTGCAAATACGAAAGATTAAACTATCCACGTGCTTCAATGAATGTCAAAGATCTCATCTTTATTGTTATTCATACTAAGGTGTTCATGTACATGGCACTTGAATAAAGATCTGTACAATCTCTTTGATCCATACTACAGGCACTCAAAAAAATATTCTAACTCTTAAAAAAACAAATTGAAAGAGCTTTTCTACACTATGGAC
Source organism: Gnetum montanum (assembly GCA_015680685.1). Lineage (NCBI taxonomy): Eukaryota > Viridiplantae > Streptophyta > Gnetopsida > Gnetales > Gnetaceae > Gnetum > Gnetum montanum. The sequence continues at coordinate 214,793 of MNCI01032608.1, read as the reverse complement.
TTAACGTGTCATAAATGTGGTTGCTGAGTGCATTTATATAGGCTTCGACTGCATGAGCATTGACACATCTGCATCGATGCATGTCACCATGCATCGACAGGGCTACATCAATGCATGCACATCAATGTAGCCATTTTGGTGATGCTTCATAAAAATTGAATGTAGATATGGTAAAGATAACTTTTGATAATGGATCTATATGAAGTTATAGAATACTAAGAAGATCTACATTGAGAAAATAAATATGAAGTATCCTTTATAAATTGAGTATGAAAAGGCATGCATAAGGGAAGATGATGCTTCAAAACATTTATGAAAAAAAAAACTACGAAGGGAACCATAATTATGTTAAGAGGAAGTTAAACACAATTAAAACCAAAGGAGAATATAATTAGTTAAGGAAGGTAATTGAATAATAACCTAAGTACCAAATTAAATATGCAAAAATCAATGACTACAACCTACAATTATGGGCACAAATCTACACCATTTTCCTAATATATGAGGTGCACATTAAGAAAGGAGTCATAGTCATCCAAGTTGTAAGAAGAAGACTCTATTACAAATATTAAAGCATCAAGATGGAAGGATATGTCAACTAGTAGTTTCTTTCTAAAATAGCAAGTTGGTATGACATGTCAAATGGAATCTAACAAGATGCATAATAAAAATAGCCAAATTTAGATTAATCATTGAGATGAGAACAAGATTTCAAGAAAACTTATCTCAAGGTTTCAATGGCCAATCTTGGAACTTTAGATAATGAGTACTAAGAGATAAGTCCTAATCATGGTCCCATTTGAGACCAAATTTAGCATGAATTCAAACAAAAAGGCCTTTATTTCAAAATCTATGGTAGGAAACAATAAGAAAGAATTCCAACTTCAAGAATATAAAGAATGATGACAAAAGGTGAATGTCCCATCATAAAGCACAAGCACAAACCCATATGTTGAATAAGGAAAGAACAAAATACAAGATAGGAGATTTGTCCCACATGTTACTAGAAATAGAAAAAAAATATATCACATAATAAGGCTCCAAGACATCAATGGTGAAATGTGAAATGATGTGATCATATGTGAATGAGAATCTTCCCATTTGAGTGATGGGAAGGTCGACTTGAAAAGATTTAAGAAGGCCCTCACTAGAAGTTTGAAGACCTGTATCAAGGTTGCGTAGACCCTTATGAGGGTTGCACAATAAGAATTAAAAGACCCTACAAATAAAGTTCAATCATGTACATTACTTAGAACTCATTCCATGCATATTATTAGCCCAAATTTTAAGGCAAATAGTAAAGACTAAGAAGTTATCACAATAATCAATTCTAAACTTCGTAAGGTTGAATTCTAAGACAAAGAAAAGCATAATTAGATATTACAAATGAAAGCTTTTGATGAAGAAAGTAATCATGTCAAGGATAAAGAGGAGAATATGACATCATGGCTAGGATTACAAGATGTAGACAATGAATGAATAAAATTTGATGAATTCCTCAAGCAAAAAAGGTTAAGTTTTATGTTCTCAAATTCTTGAGTGAATGGGAGAAAGAAAACTTATTGTTTGAAGATAGAAGAAAAATTTATGATCACTCATGAATTTGTAAACATGATAGATTAAGTTAAGAAACTAATGCTTGAAGGGAAGTGTTAGAGTATACTCCAAAGTTGAGGTACAATCATTAGTTTCTTAACTTAACCTATAAGTCATTATGAATGGTCATGATGGTTTAGTAAAGAGTAGAAATTCCTTATGAAGGATAAAAAACACAAGTTTTTACCTTGTAATATATGAAACAAAATGGAAATAATAATGAAAAAGATGTAAATATGAAAAATGATGAAGAATAAAGACAAGTTCGAAAGAGATCAACTAAGATAAAGAAGTAGCATTAGAACAACGACAATAATGTTTATAAGTTAGAAGAGTTTACAAACGATAATGATTTGTAAGATTATGGAGGTGAAAAGTACTATGCCAAAAGAACGAGTAGAAGCATACAACAATGTTGGAAGATATTACAAAACACAAAAGTTGTTAAGATCTATAGATTCATAACAATTATCAAAGACACCAAAAGGTTAGTAAGTAAGTCGTAAGTGGCAATAGTGATGAAAGATTCAGTTTCTTGAATAGGAAGAGAAGATCCCAGGTGAGTCATTTGTAATTTGGTCTAGTTTTCTAAAGAGGAAGAGAAGACCATTTGGAAGGTTATAATGGTGTAAAGAGAATGACTACAAAGAGGGACAAGCTATTAATAAGGTAGTAGTCCATAACATGAAAAGTTGTGGATTGCTGAAGGAGTGTAGGAGGGCCTAGCCTAGGTATGACTAACCAACAAGCAAAAGTAGGTATCATAAGAATATGTTATGAAGAAGAGATTCGTAATGAGTTAGCCAAATTTCAAGAGTGACTAGAGAACACAAAATAATATAAGAAAAAAGTTAATTTAAAGAAGACTTAAACAAAGTAAAGTATGAGACTATGATAAGTCCATATATAAGAGTTTGTAGTACAATATAGGTTATGAATAACAACCAAAAAGAAGATATTCATAATACACTATAATTTATGAATAAAAGTAATACTAAAAGAGGTGAGAAGAAATTTCAAGAATGAATGTAATGGATTATTAATGGTGTTACTGTTAGTTAAGCAAAGTGCTTCTTTGTGTAAAAGCTGTTGAGGTGCTAATGTTGTAGTATGAACATAGTGAAATAATATTATATAGAAATCTAACAATATATGATAAAAAAAATTCATTGATGCTGATTATAGTTTTCTAAGATTGATAATGGATCTTTCGTTGATTGAGATAATTAAGATGGATTTGAGGATTCTGTACATTTATCTAACCAAAATGGTAATATACATATCCATAATGAAAAGGTATTGCTAAAATTATAGAAGTTAGTTGCATGATGTATAGTTGATAGAAACATAAATAGTATCAAATTCTGGAATGATGAAGAATAGGAATTAGATCAAGTGTTATTTATCTACGAAAATGTAAGGGTGACACTTACTATTAATTTATGGCTAGAAGCAGGATTCATTGATGGTGCATTGAAAGTCATTAAGAAAATAAATTATAGTTCCCAATGTAAACCTCCATAGCTATCATCATATGTCATCATTAATTTTGACTCTTACATTAAGATACCATGTGATTAGGAACATCTTTAACAAGTACCTATTTCACTAATCATACCTAGGGGATCTTAACAACTACTATGGAGATCAACATGGGCTTTAACAATATATGAGTCAGAGGGAATGACCTTGAAGAAAGCATGTGTAGATTTTAGTAATAAGGAAAGTACACGTCTTACATTTGTAGCACTATCTCGAGTAAAGAGTATTGATGGTTTGAAGATATTCCCTCCAATTTCAAATGAAAGATACATCAAGATATCAAAGGCTTCTCATCTTCAAAGTAGACATGATGAATAGTAGCTTATTTAATCAAATGAATAATAATTTAAGAATTTAGATGTTATCAATTTTACTACCATAGATATTTGAACATTTGTCATCATGAATTTTTTAATTATGAATGTTTAAACATTGATTAGTCATTATGTATTTTAACCTATTTTTAGTCTTTGAATAATCAATAGTATGTTATGACAATTTACTCTATTTCTACTATATACTTTAATAAATAATTATTAGCTTTAGTAAAAAAATGTGTAATTTATCAACTACCTTTGTAAAATTAAGTTGATGCACAACTATAGAAAATATGCTTTTTAATTCTTATGTTTAAATAATCCCCTTAAATAAAAATTGATGATCACTAGCTTAATTATATATTTATAATTTGGATGAGAGAATCTTCTTCATTAATAAGTAATAAGGTATTTATTTCAAATATTTCATAACTTTTGGATGAAGAACAAGATTTCTTTATCAAAATTTTCATGATCATGACATCAAGAATAAAAGTTTTGCATTATCTATCATATGTTATAACTCTTAGATTAATTTTTTTTTTCTCTTGTAGCTCTAATAGGTATTACAAATTCAACCATGAGTGAGAATGTAAGATAGATAATGCAAAAATTATATTTTTGATCTTGTGGTCATAAAAAATTGATAAGTAAATCTGTCCTTCATCTAGAAGTCATGGAAATTTTAATCCATGATTTTTTCTCTTCATCTAGAAGTCATGGAAATTTTAATCCATGATTTTTTCTCTTCATCTAGAAGTCATGAAATATTTGATACAAATACCTTATTACTTATCAATGAAGAAGATTCTATAGGCCAAATTATATATATATATAGTTTTCTAATTTCCCATCTTTGAGCTCAATAATAACTTCTTCATACAACTTCTAAGTCATTAATATGAGTTTTGCAGGGAGGCCAATTTTATTTAGCATATCATAACTTTTTTTTACTTCATAAATTATAAGCTTTTGTAAAATTTATAAAGCAACTAAGTAATATTTTGTTGCACTTCTTTAAAACTTTGATGTAGTGTCTAAGAGTGATAAGATGATCAATAATAGAATGATTTTATCTTAAACCTGCTTGGTAAATTACTGTAACCAGTTTGCAAAAATTCTGCTTACAACTATGATACAAGAGTTTTTAAAATTATTTCCATCACCTTTCTTAGAAAGAAGCATTTCCCTTCTTTTCTTCTACTATTCAACAAGGCCAGTAATAACAACAACAATTAATCTTTTCCAAGTTTTTTTGTGAATAGATAGTTCTACCAATTTAAGTAATTCATCATTGATGAGCAACAGGTATCCCCTACATCCAACCATACAAATCACAAGCATTCATGTGCAATCTGATCAAATTCCATGGATCAGACTAGCATAGTATCTAGATAGTTAAGCATTGATTGCAAGTCACTATCTTCTTACTTAGACTAGTGGTAGGTTTACCACGTATGCTTTAGTCCAAGGTGAGGCATATGATTATTGATGTTCTGCATCTAAGGTTAAGTTATATGAAAGTATGAAAGTTAATTAATTAATATAATTATCAACAAAAAATAAATCCTAAACTATCCTAAGAGTGATGAGTGTTTGTTCCAAGCTTATCGTACATGTCCTAAACTCATGTACCAACTATTGGGATTACCAAGTATTATGCTACTAGGTGAACCAAGTAATAACGCTGCTAAGGTTACTAAGCGAATATGTGTTTACACTCAAAAGTAGTTGCGCCTATTTCACCAATTAATTAACGTGAATGGAAATGTAAATATTAACTAAACACATAGAAAGTAAATTTCATTAAAAGTAAATTTATTCAAAGTCAAAGTGCTGCAATAAATATGAAGAAAATTCAATTTTATTGTCGTTTATGGAATGTGTCCAAGTACAATTCTACTTGAATAAGACATTGTACAACTAACTCAAATCCACATTACAGGTACTCATTGATTGCTTGATAAGATTATAGAATAAAACTGCAAGAGTTTGGCTACACTATTGACCAAATTGTCATAAATACGCAGTGGGTACTCACATATTTATAGGCAAATACAAGCATTACATCAACAAGGATGCATTAATGCCTTGACAGGAATGCTTCATCATATTCCAACAACTCAGCTACCTAACATATTAGGTCTCATCAATCATATAAACCATCTAAATCAATAGCTTTTTCATGTGATACTTTATTAATGCTATATATAACTTCTTCTAGGATTAAATGCAAAGAAGTTTAATAAAAATTGTAACAATAAATATCATCTTCACCTGTGAAAAAAATTACTATAAAATACACAAACATAATCAAATTAATAGTTTATCTATGTAGAAACTTAGCATTGGATAATCTTCTAGAAATTCTTAGGCTCATATTTGATTATGATGATAAATTATTATTGTTGTACTCTGAAAAAACATTTTTTTTCTATTTTTAACAAGACACTTATACTCTTAACCAAATGATCTCTTTGATCTTTGCTAATATTTTTTATAGTTTAAACTTGTTAGTTAAATGACAGAAACATCACCCAAAGCTAAAATGCTCATCTCACTAAATGAGGTCTTGAGAGGATTAGTAGATGAGTGAAAGTTTAAGCTCTTCAAGTGGCTATGCCTAGACTTGAATCCAAGTCTTTGACATAAGAAATGAGCATCTTATCATCACTCCAAATGATAGTCCCTTTTGAACTTTCTAGCAAATATTGGAAGAAAATAGAAAAAGTTCAAAAACATTTTTTGTAGAAGAATTTTAAGTTAAAAATAGGTATAATATGATTTGTTGCTTCTTAAAAAAAATATAATGTCCTTATATATAAAAATCCCCATATATAACATATGTTCATAGTCTCTCTTACATCATTGTAGCTAAAGTTTTAAAAGAAGTCTTAACTGATATACAATAGAAGTGGTTGTTCCATTAGGAAATGATTTAGCTCAAAAACTGAAACATTAATATGTAGATTCTACATTGTAATATAAAACAACTTTGTAAGAATATAAAAAACAAGGCACTTTTTCACATCTCGGGTAACCTAGTAGGAAATAAATATTTTTATTTGAGTAGCATTAATGGAGGTACCAATAAGAAAACAAGTTATTTGTTTACCCTTATATCCCATCAACTACAATGTCAAATTAGTTGAGTAATATTAGGATCCCATTATTTTAGAATTAAAACAAGTAAATGGGTAAAGTTTCTTAGAGAATATAGAACTATTATTTATAGAACCAAGTAGCAACTGAAGATGAGCATCACATATACTTCAAATGTCATATTATAGAGTAAATTCATGAAAAATGACAAAATATAAACAATAATTTGAAAAACCCATCAACTACAATGAAAAATTATCTAAGCAATATTGGGATTCCATTATCTTGATAATTGAAATAAGTAGATGGATAAAGATTCTTATAGAAGATAGAATTGTTATTTATACAATCAAGTAGCAATTGAAGATGAGCATCAAATATTTCTCAAAGGTCCTATTATATAGTAAAATCATGATTAATGGAAAAATACAACTAATAGTTTAATTAACCTTTTTGAAATAGCACTAAGGAATATTGTTAACTTTATTAATGAAGTGTTTACTATCCATACTATGTTTATCTCCTTTATCAAAAAGATCCTAATGGTCTATGGATGTAATAAAAAAAATTTAGTGTTAGTATTGATGAGTCAGGGATTCGTCATGTCAACGAGGCCTCATTGACTAGGGCCCATCGAAGTGGCCCCATGGATGCATCATTTCATGCATCGATGCAACTTCGTCAACATAGGGTTTGTTCTTGCCTATAAATATGCACTCACCAACTACATTTATGGCATCAGTCAGTCATAGTGTAGTGAAGCTCTTGCAGCTTTTACATTTGAGAGTTAGAATATTTTCCCAAGTGCCTGCAGTAGGAGCCATTGAGTGTACAGATCTTTATTTGAGCACTGTTGTACTTGAGCATGATAGTGTGTGTGGTAATAAAGATGAACTTCTTGATAAACCTTGTAGCATATTGGATAGTTTAAATATTTCATTTGTGCATTTAATATTTTTAGCTATTTATTTAATGTTTTTTAGTAATTAAGCTAATTAAGTAATTAAGCAAGATAAGCTAAATAGCAATTAAGTAAACACATAAGTACAATTTCTTTGAGCAAACGTATGATGTTTGGTAATCCCAGTAGTGCTTAATGCTTGGTAACCCAGCAACATTATACCTGTGCAGGATGTGTATGACAAGTGGGACTAGATACTTATGTTAGGACTAGTTGAATCATAGTTAGCTCATTAGATTAAAGTAGGTATCAAATTACTTTATTCTCTATCTTATTTATTTTAAGCATTGAAATCATAAAATATAAAATAACAAAAATTTCATGCCTTGATTACACTTAAACCATACCCTTGAGCCTCACAAGTTTATTTGAGAAGACAATGAACGTCCTCAACATAAAGTTTACTTCCTAGATAACTAGTGCACTAGAAACTATAGAGTCCATGGAATTTGACTAGATCATGCATGATCGCTTTGTTATTTGTATGGTTGGGCATAGGGGTACCTCGTCACTCATCATTGGCATTGTTGTTAGGGACTGTTTTTGTTGAAACATGGACTATCTAGGATTAGTAAATATCATTAGTATCCTTGGACAAACCCTAAGGTCAAGATAATTCTCAATTATATAATTACAAAAGCACATTATTATTTTGTTTGTTGCAAAATGTCTTCTTCTTCTCATAGGTGTGAAGATGTTAAACTGCCAGTCCCACAAGAGTGCAAAGTGATATAAACTCATCTTGATGAGTATGTACCTAACTTCACCTTCATCCTACACTAGGATGAGCAGCTGTGATGGCGTGACATGGAGGGCAACATCATAATGTCCCCCGATTGATCTATGCCTAGGATACTATTTCAAACTCTTAAGAGATTATGCATCCTAGATTTTTAAGAGAAATATGTTGTGCATGGTTATGACACTCAGCAGTACCATCCCATCAAAACACAATGTAGGAGAGATCAACACTAGGAGAAGCACCATGAGTTTACGAAGGGGAAACACTTCACCAATTCCTTGTTCCTATTAAAACAAACCAATAATGAGGATCCTTCCTCTAGGGATTCTTAACATGAAGATTTTCCACCCCCTGTTATTGGTGACGAGGGTGTGGCCTTGAACTTGTGATCCATTATTAATAAACTAGGTTCAGAAAAAAGTGACTGTCAAGGCAAGGACTCAGGCAAACATCACAATGGCAAGGAATCTAAGGATGATGGCCTTAATGAGTGAAGAGGTGATGGTAAATACCACAATGGTGCTGGTGGTCCACCTTCCTCTTCATCCTCTTGATCCAATTTTAAACATTCCTCTTCATCTTCTGGTTCTAATAAAAGCCACTAGAGAAATAATCATGATGAAGGTGATCAACGATATAGCAATGACCATAGAGCCTGCCAAGAAGATAGGGGTGGCAGAAACCATCATCGGTGTCATCGACACAATGATGTTGATGAACCTCTATTGGCAACTCGAAGCATGCTTGACATCGCAAAGGCAGTTAAGATCCCAAATAGGCATCTGAAAGATAGTTAGATCAAGCGCTTAAACATGAACAATATCCCAAGATTTGAGGGGGGATATAACTCGGATCTGTAAAATCATCTGCAAGCCTTTCATGATGCCTATGCCTTGCAAAACATTGAAAATGATTAGTAGAAACTCAAGATCTTCCCTAGGACACCCATCAAGGAAGCAAAAAGTGGATATCGGTCATTAGAGCCAAAATCTATCCGCTAATAGAGTACAATGCTTGAGCTATTTAATGACAAATATCAGACATACTCCATAGTGTCCAACCTAAAAAGGAAAATCCAAGGCTAGAAAAAAGGAACACATAAACCCTTAGATTCTGCCATAAGCAAATATTATTCTCTCTTACACCAATGCCTTGGTAATTCTTATTTTTAGAGGAAAAAACTCTGCCACATCATAGATGGGCTTAGAGTAGAAACTAGAAGAACTCTTGGGGTTTAAGCCCAAGGAAGACTATTCAAATTAAGAGCTAATCAGATCCAAAGGCTGATATAGTAGGTAGCAAAAGAAGAAGATGAGTTGCAAAAAAGAAAAAGTGCAAAAGAGTATAATAGGGATCCTTCCATTAGAAAAAGGAAGGTCCAATTTTATGAGGAGGAGAATGCACCACTTGAAGAGGTGGTAAACAGAAAAACCTTACCCATCCAAAAATTTGTTTATGATATTTTGGGTAAGGTTGATAAATTATGGGACTCTTTGGATGAAAAATTCCAAACTATTATGAAGATTGCTGAAGCATCTAAAGAGCAGAATAGTGATTGTAATTGTAGGAGGCAGAAAGAAGCTGAATGTGCCTACTAGAGAGGTAAGGACAAAGCTACTGTAGTAGAAGAAGTTGTGGAGATAGACTTTGATAATGATGCTAGATGTGACATTTGTCAATATGAACATTCGAAGGGATGTTGTCCTATGGTGTCACACTTACAAGAGTCTGGGGTGTATGCGTTGAATCCTCGACTAGCATGAAGGCAAGAACCCAGATGAGTGTGTTATCCTCAAGGCAATCCAAGGTAGTTTTACTAGCAACAACAAGCTTATTATCCAAGTGGAGCTCCACCACAATCATATGAGCAAAAGCAGTAGTGGCACTGATGAGTGGCAAGGTACCCCTACACTCAACCATATGAATACGAGCGTGCACGCACGATCTGGTCGAACTCCATAGATGGACTAGTTGTGGTATCTAGATAGTTACACGTTGATCACAGTTTGTTGTCTTTCCACCTAGACTAGTATTTGCTTTGTCACATATGATTTAGTCTAGAGTGAGGTGAATGATGGGATCCTAAACTAATGCTACTCCCAGAGACGATGGGGAACAATCTTAAGTAAGCTAATGGACAATGGAAAATGAAATCTATGCTAATCCTAAGTGTGATGAGCATCCATCTTTAATCATCCATATGCATCTTGGACATCATGTACTACTTCTGGGATTACCAAGCGCACATTACTTGAGCACTCCTAGATACGCTACTAGGTTACCAAGTAGTTACACTTAAATGTTTGTGATTAAGTTGTACTCATTCCGCATTAACAACAGGAATAGTAAATGATGATAAAAAAAATATTGACTGAGAAAATAACAATAAATAATGAATAATTAAAACAAATTAAAAGCTAAGTGAATGCTACAATGATGAAGTAATCTCGATCTTTATTGCCGATCATGTGCTTGTCCAAGTACATCACACTTGAAGAAAGGTTCTGTACAATTACAAGCATCACACTACGACCATGCACTTGGGAAAGGAAAGGAATTGAAAACTAATTGAAAAATAACAAAAAAACTCAACCTAAAGACTTATCGACAAGAGGCCCTTCCCTGTGCACTTGAGTGCTATATTTATAGGCTAACAAAGGAATCACGATATCATGTATACGATATCGTATCTAGGCTGAGATATTAGGTGCTTTATATCTTGTACTCGATATCATGTACCTGATATTGGGACCTAGCAAACTGTGATTCATTAGGCATCAACCATAATCATGGGAAAAACCACCAAGATAACAGTACCCTTACAAGTAATTAGATCCATATAGGTATTATGTTTAGCAACCTGTGTATCCACAAAAATCTACTAGCCATGCCTCATTTTAGCATCACTATTACCCTCTAAAGTATCATCAAACTCATTCACCATCTACTAGAGGGAAGCACCCATATCCATACCATCATTTTCATTTGTCTACACATATCCCTTCACCCTCTACCCAATTGCCTCCTACGCCATCCATGTAGGATGAAATTCCCCCATAGTCACAACAACAAAATGCTATGAGGGTTGTCAATTTACAATCGGCCTTCAAGCTGAGTAATTTGAATAATTGATCTAGAAAATGATCATTTTTTTAATTCAAAAGTTTTTCAAAATCCTCACAACCTAATGTGGTTGGTCTCCCTGTATCTCCAACACCCTCATCCTCTGCATTAAACACATTCGAGTACCCTTCAAATCAAACGTCGCCTCAGATCCACATTGTGATGCTAACTCATGTTGTTTCTGAGTGGATTAAGGTTGAGAACCTTTTTACAAAAAGATCTGACCCAAGAAGTCCTCTTATTTACTTACAGATTTTTCGACATGAGCCATGGAAGCCTCTTCTTGATTCTAGTTCTGGTGTTAATTTCATCTCCCATAATATGTATAAAGCCTAGAACCTACCACCTCTCAGAAAGAGCAACATCCATTTGAAATTGGCTAACTAGTCAATCACTATTCCTTTGGGGCTAGTGGAGGACATCATGACCATAGTTTGTGAGTGATCCTATCCAACCAATTTTTTGGTGATCAAGGTTGAGAACTACAAAGATGACTTCCCCATCATTATGGGAAGGGCTTGGTTAAGCACAGTTGATGAACAAATGGGTATAAGAGACCTCTCCTTGGAAATCTTCAAGGAAAATGAATTTGGATGACTAGAGAAGAAGCATGTTCCATACATTGTGTACTGTGATAATGGGTGCAATTGTGTGTAGAAAATTTGATCCATTAAAAGTAAATTCATCAAAGCATGCAATCAGTGTGCATAAGAGATAGATATCCAAAGGTGCTTATATGCAACAACCACAAAATAGGAGGGTACCCAATGGTTGATAGCTAACTTTGATAGTAGCATATTATGCATGGAACCAATTGAGAGCCTAACATGTGGCTATGTCAAAGGCATGGATAAACTTGAGTAAGTTCATTACCAACTCTCTAATGATGAAGATGATGATACCTATTAGGGAGAGTTGGAAATCCTTGATAATTTTAAGCAAGAATCCCTAGAGTTAAAAATTCTACCAATCGGCATGAAGTATGCATTTTTTAATAATGGAAAGTTGGTTATAGTCAATGAAAAACTTGCTCTTGAATAAAAAGACAACTTGTTGTAGGTGGTCAACAACATTTGCTGAGTCATATCCTAAGCTGACTAGAATTGATCCATGGATATGCCAACATCTTATTTACATTGAACTAGCCATGAAGCCAAGAAGGTAGCCACAGACACAATTGAATCCCAAATGGAAGTAGATTATCAAGGAGGAAATAGAATAACTTCTCAAGGTGGGGTTCATCTATTCCATTGCAGATAGTAAGTGGGTGAGCCCACTCGCAATTGTGCCAAAGAAAGGTGGCAAGTGCCAGGTTTGCATCAACTTTAGGCTATTGAATATGGCAACATTTTAAGATCATTTTTCATTGCCATTTGTGGACCAAGTGTTGGACACAATTTTTGTACATTGTTATTATATTTTCTTGGATGGTTATAGTGGCTATAACAAAATCCAGATTACACCTAAAAATAAGGCTAAGACAACATTTATGAGTCATTGAGGGAGTTTTGCATATTGTAAGATGTTGTTTGGTTTGTGCAATGCTCTTCCAACATTTCAATGCTTGGTCCTTAGTATTTTTCAATATCTGATTGGTAGTGGAGTAGAAGTCTTCATGGATGACTTCTCTACCTATGGGGCTACATTTGAGCAAGCCTTAGATTACCTTGAGCAGGTATTGAAAAGATGTGTTGAAATAAACCTTAGTCTTAATTGGGAGAAAAGCCATTTAATGGTCTAGAAAGGCATAGTACTGGGGCACTGAATTTCACAAGAAGGGATTGAGGTAGACCCTAAAAATATAAGAGTTATCCAAGGAATCACACACCAACCAAAGATAGTCAAAGACATCTGATCATTCCTTGGATACACTAGCTACTACTGGTAATTCATAGAGAATTTCTCTAAGATTGCAAAGTTGTTGGTTGAGCTTACAAAGAAATATGCTTCATGCATCTCAACTAAGGAGTGCGAACATGCATTCTAATAGCTAAAGGAAAATCTCATAGAAACTCTAATTCTACGGGCATTAGATCAGTCCAGACCATTTCACATAATGATGGATGCATCTAATTATGCCTTGGGAGCCATGCTTATGTAGTTGGATGACAAGAAACATCCATATTACATCCACTACAAGAGCCAAACATTGTGGGTGCACAGTTGAATTACACCATAATTGAGAAAGAACTAACTGCAGTGGTATATACTCTTGAAAAGTTTAGGCACTATGTGCTTGGCTATAAGATGTTTGTGCACATAGATCACAGTGCCATTCTCTTCCTAATGAATAAGCCAATAGTGAGATCCCTATCAGACAATGGCTTGTGATCTTGTATGAATTCAATCTCACAATGGTAGATTGGAAAGGGAATGAGAATGTGATCATTGACCACCTCTCTCGGTTAAGATGGAATAACAAAGAGGACGAAAGCCCACTCTTTGATCAATTTCTAGATGAACTCTTCTTTACAAGAGCAATCAATAACCAAGTGCTTATCGAATCTAAATGGTATGATGGCATACTCACTTACCTTCTCACTCATGAGATGCCATAAGATCTGGACTCTAGGAAGAAACAATAGTTTTTTCATCAAGCAAAATACTTCATGGAAATCAATGGACATCTTTACAAGGTATGCGTCGATGGCCTAGTTCGTTGGTGTGTCCATGATGCGATCAACTGCACGTTCTCCAAGATGCTTACGAAGGCCCCTATGGTGGCCACTATGCTAGGAGAGACACAACCATAAAAATCCTGATGGTAGGATACTATTAGCCCACAATCTTTAGGGATACCCATTAATTTGTCTGATCTTGTAAACATTATCAAGAAGCTGATGGGATGACTACTTGAATGGAGGGTTCTCAATAGTGGATTTAACCAATGGAGCCCTTTGACATATGGGGCATTGACTTCATGGGTCCCATCATACCCATGTCCAATGGAAAGGCATACATCATTGTAGCCATCAACTACTGCACTAAATGAGTAGAAGTAGTAGTTGTCACTAACTGTACATCATCCATTGCTGCTAGATTTGTAAAAAAAATGTTGTAAATAGGTTTGAGGTGCCACGTGCACTAATTTCTGACAATGGAACTCATTTTATAGGTGCCACTTTTTGAAAACTCATGCAATGCATAGGGGTTGAACATAAACTAACAACACCCTATCACCCCCAAGCCAATGGTCTAGTAGAGGTAACTAACAGGGAGATTACAAAGATTCTAAGAAGCATCATTAGCAAATATAGGAGAGACTAGAGCACAAAACTTAATGATGTCCTCTGGGTCTACCACTCAACATGGAAACTTCCTATTAGCTACTCTTCCTATGAGTTAGTGTACAAAAAACTTCCAATGCTTCTAATTTAATCTAAGCTCTTAACACTCTCAATAGCCTATGATCTAGACCTTAACCTAAGCCTAGCACAAAGAGAAAGATTGATCAACCGGAATGTGCTAGATGAAAATCGATTAGTGGCCCTATCTTTGAATGAAGTGCACAAAGCATTCAACAAGCAACGACATGACCTTAGAATATGAATAGTAAAATTTCAACTGGAGATAAGGTTTTCTATTGGAACCCCACACATGTACCTTAGAAAACTAAATTCCAAACATTGTGGAAGAGACATTATACAATTGATCAAACCTTTCCCTCTAGGACCATGTTAATCTACAAACTTGAGAGCCCATACAAAAAGTATTTGGTCAACATCCAACAAGTGAAACCTTTCTTAGAGCCAGGAAAAGCCAATGCAACTACCACCTTATTGGATGGACAACCATCCTCTATATTCCACATCTCCTCCTTTCAACTTAGTCATTGGGGAGATGGACACCTGTGCTAACCACACACATGGCTCCTCAGTTTTTCACCTTTTTTTTTACACATTTTTGTTTTACACTTTGTTGATTTTTACCTTTTTCTTTTGTTTTTCATTCTATTGATTTTCACAATTTTTTGTTTTACAACATTGTTAGTATGTTTTATCTTTCTTGAATATTTTATACTTTCTTATATATTCTATATTTTACTTTATTTTTGTGTGTGATTTTTTATTATTTTTGCTAATGAAAGTGCTTTATTACCATAGGACACAGTGCCAATGTTGTTGTTTACTAATGATGGTTTCTGCTTAATGTTGTGATTGTCAATGTTTGGTTTTTATCTTTGAATTCTAGTGTGATGACTATGACATGGTTTATTTTTTATGGAACAGGCAATGAGTCCACATCATCCACCCATCCACAAACTATATGGTTTTCCTTGTTCTGGAAGTTTGAGGTCCCTTTCCTTAAATTTTTTTTTAAGAAACTTGTGACCTTTGGTAGTTTCCAGAATTGGGAAGGATTCAAAGGTTTGTATAGGGTGTGACTTCAGGGGGACTCAATACTCTTTGTACTCTTCTACTTACTTGGGTGCTTAAGTGTTTTCATAAACTTCTTACTGTTCCATGCTGTTCAATAATAGGAACTCGAATAAAGTATTTGCATGATGTCATTCCCATCCAAACAAAAAAAAACATAATGGGAATTTAAAGCACACCCCTTAGATAAATAAATGGGCTACAAGCACTAGTTATGGGACTAGGAAGACATGTTACCCATGCTTGAAGGTCCTCTCTAACTAAGGCCCTCTCTTACTTCTTACTTTATTCTCTTCTCCTTATTGAATGATGGCTATTTTGTGAGAGTGCTCCTGTGTCTTGAGGGGGTGGATTAGTCTTAGAGTGGCACTGAAAAGCCATTGAAAGAGGTTGGTTTTGGTCTGGAATAAGGATGGATCTTCTTAGGTCATTCTAAACACAAACTTCATAAGGGACTTCTTATGATCTCAATTTAGGATTCCATCCCACCTTCTCAGTCATCCATCTATGCTTCCATAACTCACCTCACTACCAAATTCTATGTTATGCTTGATGCCTTTGTTTGATGTGTTGGAATTCTTGAATAGATTCTTTCTGGTTGGTCATTAACTTTTCATGATCATTAATCGACTTTCGGGCCCACGAACTACTTAGTTAAGGTTATGTAAGGGAAAAAAAGACCCACTTGCATATCTCTTGGTTTGGAGAGTTAAGTCCCTTACCTTAGACATTGTTATAATCATATATTTTGCATACCCCATTTTGTATTCCACTCTGTGCTCCTTAACCTCTCATAAAATTCATTCTCCAAATCGTTTTCTAAATTTTCTAGATTTGTTGAGCTCCAACACCCTCTTCTACTATTCTCATTATGTTCATGGCTTTTTGGGCTTCCATTTGATTCCAATTTCACTCAAAAACTCCTTGTACTTTGGAAGTTTGACCAAAGTCAATGGTGGTCAATAATCATGTCAATTAGGCCTAGTCGACCTCGTCAACTAGGCCTAATCAACACAAGCCAAAAACTCTATATATACCACTACATACTTTACAATTTTTTGTCATTTGCTTCATAATAAGAGGGGAGTTTTTGCCATTTTTTAGAGCCCAAAACCTTCCTAAGTGCATAACCTTCTATTCATTTGTCCAAATCACTCTGTTCTTTGATCTTGTAGCTATCGAAGGTAAGCTCTTAATCATGGGGACTGCAAACCTTAAGGTTTTTGATGAAAATTTTTGAAAATTTTTCTTGCTTCCCCAAAGGATTAATTAACACAACAATATGAAACCATTAATTTTTGAGAGATAACCCTTTCAACACCCTTCAGAATGAATTATTAACATTAAAACACATAAAAATAATGATAATGACAACTTAGCCAAGTGTAACTGTCCCAAGGAGATAAGGTATCCCAATTGTTTCATGTTACTTGCTAACTCATGGTCATGTTGGGATTACAGATGGTGCCAAGATAGAAATAATCACAGGAGGGAGGACTCTCTCAACCAAGGGAGAAACAGCCTAGAACTAGAAGGGGCCAACAAGAACAAGCCCAAGAACCAACAGAGGAAACCCATGTGATGAGACCTCTTTGAGAGGAGCTTGAAGTGGAATCTGTTTGATAGATTCTCAAAGAGGAAGTTGCAATAGAACAATTGTAGCTTGGGAAGGCACCAAGACCCATACTGAGGCTTGAAGTCACACTAACACAAGCCTGCCTCGACACCATCAAGCCCTATGATATCCAACATTTAGTTCTCTAGGAACCAAATTTTGGGCCATTTTTAGAGCATGCCCCAGTAGAGGTGAAGACATAATTGCAAACCTTTTCCATGTGGCCAATCATCACTTCTAGTGGGGAGTGGTACATTGGAGAGACATAGCTCTTCTGTAACAATAGAAGGGTAGGTTCTATTGTGAAAATCAAGAACATGCAGGTGTCCTACTCAACTAAAGATATCGCACAAGCTCTTGGGTTGCCTGATTCTGGAACACAATTGGTAGAACTATCTATGCAAGTTAACCTTAAGGCCAAAAAGAAGTGGTTCTAGTTGTGTTATGGGGTCAACCTTAAGGAGTTTGGCACACTTACACCAATAGAACACGTATACTTCAAGATAGCGGCCTATCACCTCAATCTGACGGTGAGGCCTAGTAAGGTGATTGCCTTCTCTCCCTAAGGATGTGCTACTCTAAGTAGGAGATTTTCAGCAAATCTTCCATAATTGATCTATTTAGAGATTAAGAAGTATTTTAGAGAAAATGAACATGGAAGGAAAACCCTGCCTCTTCCATGCCTCATCTGAAAACTTTGCAAAAGGGTGAGGATCATCTACTATGCCAATGATGCTATCATGGATACTCCTATAGCCTTGTGGTTTGAAATGATGCTATCATGGATACTCCTATAGCCTTGTAGCAGCTACCACTTCCACTACCTACTCAAGAAACAATCCTAAAGGCTTGTGCAACCACTGAGCAGTTGCATGAAATCTGAGAATAGCTCTTGTGTGAGAAAGAGCAATGAGTAGGACTGAGTGGTGGAGACCCATCTATATATTAACCTACGATGAGTCACCTTAATGAGGTGGCTTGAAAAATTAGCCAAATGGAAAGAGGTGGATCAATATTCTTTGCCCAATGAATGCAGCTGCCTATAAGATCGAATCCTAGTGCCCAAGAGTTGATGGTGTCTTTATCTCAACATCGTTTATTTCTAGAAATCTATAGGAATGTTGCCTCCTTTTCGATGAGCTTGAGGGAGGGCAAGGGAGCAACTATAATTATGATGCAAGACCAAGGGCAAAAGAATACTACAAAAGTGGTTGCTAACCAAATCACAAAGGCACTTAACATACTTGTAGTGTCTATACTAAATGTATCTACAATTTGAGATGTGTAAGAATTTGCAGGAATGGTTGGTAGAAGATTGAGTGTAGATTAGTGTGAAGAATTACGGGACTGACTAGTGGGGACTGGGCAACTAATTTTGGATATATTTGATTTTTTGGACAACATTATTGCAACCCAATTGGAGTTGCTTAAAGAAAAGGGCAAATGCATCATCTTGAAAGGGTAACTTGAAAGAGCTTAAACAAAAAATTAATGTTTGGTTGTAACAATTGCTAAACTGTGTGTCCATTTTGCTGATCTTATGCTTCTTAGTCCAACAATAAATTTAAGAATGATTAAAATAACCTAAGGAAGAAATGGTGATGGCCATCTTCAACTAGTCCGTAGTAGAAGCAAAAGCCTACTAGGTTTAGAAAGACATGGTTTAGATACGCCAAAGAAATGAAACATTGATCGTAGAAAATCATTGCCTACATAATGTTGATACACAAAAATAATAGATGCAGAAATTCATTCATCAATAGCAGGAGTAGCTTGCTAAGGTAAACACAAAATTGAGAAAATTGGCCATGGAAAATCATAATTTTTCTATAGAGGAAGTTCAAGCCTTACGCCAAAAATCTACCATTGAGTTTGCCACCTAGAAAAAGAGGCTCTCAAATTTGAAAGAGTTAAGAATCACTATAGAGACTAGGTTAGCTTGCAGAAGGAAGTGAATGAGAAGAATATCCAAATGGCTAAGGAAAAAGTAAATGAGGCCCTCCAGTAAGGAAGAGAGGTGTGGTAACCCATCATTAATGGAATAGATTCCTACAACAAAGCAGAGATCTGCTTGAAGGAGTTGTAAATTGAAGAAATAACAAAGTATATGGAATTGGTTAATCTCCTATATGCAAACCTGGTGATGTTGACTATGGGATGGTTGTGGTCAGAACTCAAAAAGCAGGTGGCCAGCTTGTACCTACTGTACAAGGTTGAGTTCAAGCACCATGAGGACACTAAGCAAAAGCTTGAGATAGCAAACACTGAACTTGAAGTTCTCAGGGCATGATTCACTGATCAACGATCAATTACCAAGAACTTGGCCAAGAAAATTAATGATTATTAGAACCTAAAATATGCAGTCAAAGTGTTTGACATCAAGCACAAACAATTCACTACCTGGTTCATTAATGCTAAGGATTTATTCCCAGCAATTTCTTGTCCTTGGGATGTGTCGATTCCAGCCCACATTGGTGAAGTTGCATGGGCCATGCATGATCCCAAGAGTAAGGAGGATAAAATGAAAGCATTGTTGGATGCTTTTTGCCTCTTGCTAGAAGTTGTAGCAGTAGCAAGACAGCTACAGGCGTCTCAACTATTGCATGTGCCAAAAGCTGGCAAAGGTCCTTCAGAGCCTCAGGAACCTCTACCTCCTCGAACTGTTTGATCTTCTCAACTAACTTCATGACATTAGAGGACGTGTTGTCCAATTTTGTAGAGTCATTTCATGGTGTTCAATTTTGTATTGTGAAAACCATAATTTTTGTAATGTGTTGATTTGTACACTTGGGCACTTAGTTTTGTGAAGTCAATTTGTTGAGTCTAGAGTTAGTCAATAATCCCATACCTTCCCAATTTTGTAGAGAAACTCGATGATGAGTTTTCATTCAATCATGGGGATATGATGAGTCATGGATTGGCTGTGTCAATGAGGCCTTGTTGACTAGGCCTCGTCAATTGAGCTCTATCGACGTGGCCCCATCGACACATTTCATGTGTTGATGCAGCCTCGTCGACACAAGGTCTATTCTTGCCTATAAATACGTGCTCACCAGTTGCATTAATGGCATTAGTCAATCATAGTGTAGCGAAGCTCTTGTAGTTTTTATATTTGAAAGTTAGAATATTTTTCCAAGTGCCTACACCAGGAGTGATTGAGTGTATCAATATTTATTCAAGCATTGTTATACTTGAGCATGATAGTGTGTGCAGCAATAAATACAAACTTCTTAAGAAACCTTGCAGCATTCTGGATAGTTTAAATGTTTCATTCATGCATTTAATATTTTCAACTATTTATTCAATGTTTTCCAATAATTAAGCTAATTAAGTAATTAAAAAAATAAGCTAAATAGCAATTAAGTAAACACATAAGTACGATTACTTTGAGCATACATATGACATTTGGTAATCCCAGCAACACTTAACACTTGGTAACCCAGCAACATTATACCTGTTTAGGATGTGTATGACAAGTGGGACTAAATGCTTATGTTAGGACTAGTTGAATGGTAGTTAGCTCGTTAGATTAAAGTAGGTATCAAATTACTTTATTCTGTATCGTGTTTATTTCAAGCACTCAAACCATAAAATATAAATGACAAAAATCATGTGCCTTAATTACACTTAAACCATACCCTTGACCCTCACAAGTGTAGTTGGATAGACAATGAACATCCTCAACATAAATTTTACTTCCTAGAGAACTAGTGCAGTAGAAACTATAGAGTCCATGGAATTTAACCAGATCACACACAAACGCTTTGTGATTCATATGGTTGGGCATAGGGGTACCTCACCACTCATCAAGTAATCAATATTATATCTTTTCTATCTTGCACATAATCATCATCAAACTAATTCTTATGAACTTTATCTTTATGAGCATTAATAACCTACTTAGCTACTACAAGCAATATTTGTTCCAAATTCTTACTATGTCTATAAGAACTTTGATGATTTTTACTACTTCATTAAATTTACCTTTTACATCTACAAGTAATCTTGCTTGATAAGATTTTTTTTTTGTTTCTTTTTTACATCACACCAAGTACTAATTTCTAAAACAAATTTCAACTAATGATGTTGAGATTCCACCAACTCCTTGCATGCTATAAACTTTGTAATTTACTTGATATGGTAACTAAAAAATATAAACAAGTTAATAAAGGTGTTACCTTAATGTCTTATACATGTGAAAGTTGTAGACCTTGCAAACTTGGTGAGCATATTACAAACAATAAGATATGAAGTATTTATACAATCCAATAATTATTATTCCTTTATATTGATATTAGTATTTGCATAATGTCAAAACCAACTATTATGAGAAATATCTATGCTACCAATTTCATGTTGTAATTGAATAATTTCTATTTATTCAAGACCATCTCTAGCATTAAAATGTCTACAAAAAATTGCTTATTTTTAAAATAAATTCTACAGTATCTAATTCCAAATGTTAAAACGAAAAATTCCTAAATAACCTTACAATATTATAAAGCATAACAAGAAACACAAAACCATGTAAATGATGGATTTTTAGTGAAGTGTACTATTTATACTCATCTATCTTTCAACATGTACAAAATTTGTCCAATAGTTATTAACTAAATAAATAATACCTAGTGAGGATCTTCTTGATTTGCTTACTTTAGTAATTTATACTTAAAAATGAACTATGGAACTATAAAATCTTCTAAAGCATCATATTCCTAAGCTTATACTAAATTAAAAATATTAAAACTATTAAATAAACCAATGTTTTTCAAACATAAAATTTTATTTTCAATACTTTTATTAATATTAATAAATTCATACTATAAAGGGATTGTTCCTTATTTGGAGTCATTGTCATGTTGCTAGCATTTATATATAGTACAAGATCCTATTCATATGCAGCCATAGTCTTTTCCCATTATTCAACCTTTTCTACAAATTCCTTCCTAATGAGATTCTCATTTATTAAAACTTTTGTCCCTTTCTCACTTTGTTTCAACACTAGCTTTGATGCCTCTAAACATTCTCTTTATCTTTTACATTCTGAAACTTAACAGTTACTTGCTAGGTTTTTCATGTTGTTTACCTAACATCTTGAATGCATTTGCAATGTTTGGAAAAGTTATAGGCATATCAATTATAATTTTTTAAATTTCCTTAATGCAATTTTTATCCTTTTCATCTTGTGTATCTTGGACACCTACAAATTATAACTTTGTTTTCTTTGTTTATTTTTCTCTTCCTCTTTTAAAGTTTCTACAATCATAGATCCAATCTTTGTCTTTCTTATATTATTAAGAAATATTCAATTGGTTCTAATTCATTGATAATGAAATAAAATGAATCTATATTACATCCAAATACCTATAGGATTTATTGAATTGATATTACATTTTTATGAACAATAAAGATACATGTACAAATTGACCAAGTACTAATGCAGGCATGAAAAATAACTCATATAGGGATTTTGCTATACCATTATAATGCTTTCCTAAATGGGTAGTCACAACACAAGAAAGAAACACATGTAACTCTTCTTCAAGGGCTCCTAATCTACACAACCTATATATGCACTCTTCTAAAGGAAGTTGATTATACTTTCAATTCTAAGGTGATGAGAACTTAATTGAAGCTTATTGATGAAGCATCAATAAATAGGCTATGTTGACTAGCATGAGTTGATGCATGGTGACATGTATTGACACATGGTGCAAGTGCAACCTATATAAATGCATGCACCAATAGTAGTTATGTCACCTTGTGTCAATAGCATAGTGAAGCCCTTGTAGTTTGTCTTTTCTAAAGTTGGAATATTTTCCTCTAAGTGTTCATAGTGTAAGTGAAAGAGATTGTACCGAACTTTATTCAAGCGCCATGTACCTAAATGCATTAGCATGAACAATAATAAAGTTGAGATTTTTGGCATTCATTGTAGCACTTAGATTAGCTTAGTCTTTCTTACCAGCACATTATTATAAATGCATTTTACATTCCAAGTCATAGTAATTAATATAATTAATTATGAATGCATAAGTACGACCACTTCCAACATAACATATAATGCTTGGTAATCCCAATAGTGACCTTTTGGTATGCCTATTAATCATCACTTAGTAACCCAATAGCATTAATACTAGTTTGGGATGTGTACGGTAAGTAGGTACGACTACTTATGTTAGGGTAGTTAGCCTTTAGAACAAGTTATGTAGTTCAAATAGTTAATCATTAAATATTCATATTGCTACATAGAACTTAAGATAAAAAATATAAAAATATAAATAAAAAATCAAATATCATATATCTTAACTCACATTTAACCATATGCAAAGCATACACAAGTGTGAGTTAGGAAGACAACGATCACATGACTCTTTAATTCACAGTCTTTAACTATAGACAAACTTAGGAACTAAGTCCACAAAATTCAACTAGATTGCTAGTAGACACTTGTGATTTGTATGGTTGAGTGTAGGGTATACTTGTTGTTCATCATTGGTGTCATTGCTAGGGACTTAGTTTAGCTAAGAGCACTAAGTAGGAAAAGACTATGACATTGTAAGTACTAATCAATGATAAATCATTAAGACAATAATAACACACTAACACACACACTATTTCTAGCAATAGTTAACATGAATTCTTCTTATAGGGATGAATCTCCACCACATACAAGAAGATCCAATCAGCAATAGGAGGTTCCAAAAATGCCCCAACAACTTCATGTTATTTATGCCCATCTGAATCCCTACAATAAGGATTTTACTTTCATCTTGCATCAAGATGAACAATTGCACTAGAGGGATATGGAGGGATATGGAAGAGATCAAGGGAGTAGTGGTTAAGAAAAAAGGAAGAAAAAGAATGCAAGGAAGGGTTATTGCAAAAACAAGGGTAAAGTTGCAATAGTAGAAGAGGCTATAGATTCAGAAATAGATGATGATGCCTATGAAATTTTCCAACATGAACATCCTAAGGGATGTTTCCCAATGTTTTCACATCTATAGGAATCTAAGGTATATGTGTTAAATCTAAAATTTGCAAAAAGGCAAACACCTAGGAGGTTTCCCTATCCACAAGAAAATTATAGGTAGTAGGTCCACAAACAAATGTATTATCCAAGTTTAGTACCTCTGCAACCTCAGGAGCAGTATCAGTAGTGGCAACACCCACAATCATGGGGGATGCAACCATCATGGCAACAATATTCCTACAGGTAACTTACCCCTTATGGATATTATGTCTAGTAGCCTATAGCCATGTGTGCCTCTTGTAGCCACATCTCCTTCTCTTACCACTACTACCCTTGAGAATACTACAAAGCACCTTATCCAAGAGGGGAGCCTCCTTTTTCCTTTCATCCTCCATAGCACTTATCAACTCCTGCACCACAACCAACTACACCCTTGCCACCTACTCCATCCATGCAATGTGAAATCCCCACACAACCATAGCAAAGAAATGCTACGAGGATGGTAAATCTATAGCTAGATATGCACTTGAGTGGTCCTAAACTAATGCTTTGTAAGAGGCCATTTTTCAGAACCAATAACCCCATGAAATCCTCATAAACATCTATTATTGTCAATCTTGTTACATCTACCTTTGAAAATACCACGAAGTAACCTTAAAGTCAAACATCTTCCCAAATCCACACTATCATGTTGACCCATGTGGTTATGGATTGGATAAATCTTGCTCATCTTGCCAATAAATGATCTAATCCTAAAAGTCCCCTCATTTACATACATATTACATGGAACAAACCATTCAAGGTTCTCTTGGATTCAAGTTTTGGGATCAACTTAATTTTCCAAGAAATGTATAAGGCTTGAAACCTGCCTCATTTAAAGAAGAGCAACATTAGATTGGAGTTGGTAGATCAGTCCATCACTATCCCTTTGGGGCTAGTTAAGCACATTATGACGAACATCTATGGGTGGTCCTATCTTGTAAGGGTAACTTTCCTATCATTATGGAAAGGACATGGCTAAGTACAATCAATGCCAAGATAGGGATCCAAGACTTGTTCTTAGAAATCTCCAAGGAGAATGAATTTCATAAAGTTGAGAAGAAAATGATTCCATGCATCACATATTGTGACACAATGTGCCATTGCTTACAAAAACTATGGACAATCAAAGATACATCATTCCAAGCATGAAATTAGTGTGCTGAAACAATAGTAATTCAAAAGTGCCTGTATGGAGTAGCTACAAAATAAGAGGGTACCCAATGACTGATACTAGATTGCCAATCTAAATCCACTATGTACATCGAACCATTTGAGAGCCTCACCAGTGCTTATATAAAAAATATGTACAAAATGAACCAACTCCATCATAACCTCTTCCACACACAAAGTGAAATGGATTCGGGAAAGTTAGAGGTCCCTAATAATTTCATACCAAAGCCCCTTGAATTAAAGGCTTTACCAACAATAATGAAATATGCTTTTCTCAACAATTGCAAGCTAAAAATCATCAATGTCAAACTTGATCCAGAATAAAAATAGAAGTTGTTGAAGGTGGTGAACAAATGGCCAATGGTCTTTGCTTGTTCATATCATGAACTTATAAGAATCGATCCATGGATATGCTAACATTGTATTTATACAAACTCCTCCATTAAGCCAAAGAGGCAACTGCAACATAGGTTGAACCCCAAAATGAAGTAATTTGACAAAGAGGACATTGTACAACTCCTCAAAGTTAGGTTCATCTACCCAATTGTAGATAGCGAATGGGTTAGCCCACTCATTATTATTCCAAAAAATTGAGGAAAATGAAGAGTCTATATAGACTTTCGACTGTTAAATATGGCAACTTACAAAGATCACTTTTAATTACCATTTGTTAATCAAGTGTTGCATACCTTAGCAAGGCATTGCTATTATAGCTTTCTGGATGGTTATAGTGATTATAACCAAATCTAGATTGCATTAGAGGACCAAGCCAAAACATCATTCACACGTCCCTGGGGGAGTTTTGCATATAGAAAGATTCCATTTGGCCTATGCAATGTCATTGCTACATTCCAATGGTTAGTCCTTAGCATCTTCCAATAGCAAATTGGTAGCGAGATAGAATTCTTCATGAATGACTTCTTTACCTATGGTGCTACATTATAGCAATCCTTGGATCATCTTGAGTAGGTGCTTCAACATTACATGGAGACTAACTTAAAACTCAACTAGTAAAAGAGCCATCTGGTGGTCTAGGAATGAATTATACTAGGGCATAGAATTTCAAGCAAAGGGATCGAGGTAGACATGAAAAGAGTATGGGTCATCCAAGGAATCACTAGACAACATAAATTGGTGAAAGATATAAGGTTATTCCTTTGCCATACTAGTTACTATAGATGATTCATTGAGAACTTCACCAAAATTGCTAAGCTATTGGTTGAGCTTACCAAGAAGGATGCATCTTTCACCTAGACTATAAAATGCAAGAATGCCTTCCAACAACTAAGAAAAATCTTGTGAAAACTCCAATTCTACATGCTTCCAACTAGTCCAAACCATTTTACATTATGACTAATGCATCCAACTATGCTTTGGGGGTTGTGCTTACATAATTGGATGATGAAAAACATCTTTACTATGTTCATTGTGCAAGCTAAAGCATTGTAGGAGCACAATTGAACTACATAACCACAAAGAAAAAATTCATGGTTCTTGTATATGCCTAAGAGAAATTCAAGCACTATGTGTTTGGATGTCAAGTTGTTTTGCATATGGTTCCTCATGAATAAAACAATGGTAAGCCCATGTATCATACGATGGATATTGATTCTATAGGAGTTTCATTTTACCATGGTGGACAGAAAGGAAATAAAGAATGTGATCACTAATCACTTGTCTTGGTTATAATGGGACAGTAAAGAGGATGAAGGATCCTTATCTAACCCATTCCCAAATGAACTCCTCTTTGTCAAAGCTATTGAAGTTTAAAATTCCAAAGATCCCATAGGGTATGATGAAATACTCTCCTATCTACTCACTCAAGAGATGCCATAGGAATGGGACAATAAGAAGAAACAACAGTTTCTTCACCAAGCTAAACACTCCATTGAAATCAAGGGCAACCTTTACAAGATTTATGTCAATGGCCTGGTACGATGGAGCTTGCCCAACAATGATCAACTTTGAATCTTCCAAGACACTTATGAAGGCCAATATGGGGGCCATTACATAGGAAGAAGGACAACTATTAAATCCTCATGGCATTATATTACTGGCTAATCATCTTTAAGAACACTCATCAGTTCTCTTGTTCGTGTGAATGTTGCCAACAAGATGGAGGGATGATTATATGAATGGGAGGGCCCTAATAGTGAATTCAACTACTAGAGCCTTTTGATCTCTAGGGCTTAAATAGCATGGGGCCCATCAACCCCATGTCCAATGGAAAGATGTACATCATCATAGCAGTTAACTATTGCACCATATGTGTTGAAGTTGCCATTGTCACTAACTATCCGTCCTCTACGGTAGCACAGCTTGTACAAGAGAATGTGGTAAATAGGTTTGGTATGCCAAGGACACTTATTTTTGATAATGAAAAGTATTTTACAAGTGCAACTTTTTAGAAACTAATGCAACACTTGGGATTGGAACACAAACTAACAAGTTCATACCATTCCCAAGCTAATAGTCAAGAAGGAGTTACTAATAGGGAAATAACTAGAATACTAACCTATATGGTAAGCAAATATAAAAAACACCTGAGCACAAAACTCAACAATGCTCTATGGGCTTATCAATTAACTTGGAAACTTCTAATCAGTTATTCTCCTTATGAGTTAGTGTATGAAAAAATACCAACTCTTCCAATCGAAGCAACACTTTGTACACTTTCAACAACTTGTGAACTTAACCTTAATTTGAGTCTAGCCCAAAGAGAAGTATTAATGACAGTAAATGCACTAGATGAGAACCAATTAGTAGCTCTGTCCATGAATGAAGTGCACAAGACACACACCAAACAATGTCATGACTTGAGGATAAGAAAAGTTAAATTTCAACCACGAGATAAGGTTCTCTAGTGGAATTCCATGCACATACTAGAACATAAAAAATTCCAGACACTATGGAAAAGACCTTATATTATTTAGGCAACTTTTTCATTTGGGGCCATGATAATTTACCATCCTTCTAGCCTAGACAAGTGATTACTAGTAAACGTTTAATAAGTGAAACCTTTCCTTGAACCAAGAATAACTAGTGGCATGGACACCTTAAATGATAGCCAAGCACATTCTATCTTTTTGATCTCCTTCTTCCAACTCATTTGTTGGGGAAATTACCATCCTTGTTAAGATTTTGTAATAGCTACTCAATTTTTTAACCTTTTTTATTTTACATTGTTCTTTATACATATTATAATTTTCTTAAATATTTTGCAACTTATTTTATATATTTACCATTGTTTATTTTACCTTGCTTGTTGTTTTCTTAATTATTATTCATTAGGAATCTTGCATTTTTGTCACAACTGCTACCACTGGAAGTTCATTTAAAAACTATACTTAACATTTGGATTTATTGTTCAATGACTAGATTTCATTTTTGAATTATGACATCAATGAATGGATCATTAATTTTCTAATGATATTAGGCAGTAAGTCCATGTCATCCACTAATTCCAATTAATTCTATAGGGTTTTAGAAGCATGAAGTCCTTTCCTAAGTACAACTTACAAAAGAACCAATGACTTTGATATTTAACAAACTTGGAACAAACCAAGTGGAATGGACAAGGGTGTGACTTTAAAGAGATTTGTCACCTTTTGCACCCAACTACCTTCTTGAGTTTTTATGGCTATTCTCATTGGTCTCTCACTACTCCTACTATCGACCAATAACAAGAAGCATGTCTTTGCATGGTGTGGTTCCCATGAAAAAAACAACAACAAAACAAATGAAAATTCAAAGCACATTGCTTAGACACAATAATGGACTAGAAGCACTTGTTATAGGGGTTGGAAAGCTATGTTACCCATGCTTGAAGGCACTCCTCTAACCAAGGCCCTTCCACTCTTCTTACTTCTCTTTTCTTCTCTACCTAGAGTGATGGTTGATTTGTGGGCTTGGTCATGAACTCTTGGGGGTTGGATGGTCCAAATCTAATAACAAAAGGTCACTAAAAGTCAATGTGCCTAGTTCTGCTTAAGGATGGGATAGTATTAGGTCATCTTAACCATAAGCTCTACAAAGACTTCATGTGATTGAGATATGATACTTCATTATCATTTCCTCTCTCCAATCACTTAGCTCTTATCATCAACCACCTCATTTCATCCTATCATGGTCAATTAATGTGTCTATTTTGGTATGTCATAATCCTTGATGATTTCTTGCATGGATTTAATTTTTAACTATTGATGATCATTCATCATCCTTGGTGCCTACAGACTCCTTGGTATGAGGGTATGCTAGGGCATTTGTGGCATAAGCCTACTTTGGGGAGGACCCACTTGCATACTCCTTACGCATGTTTAGTTAAACCTCTTATTCTTTAATCATTTTGCAATTGATCCCATCATGTCACCACATAAACATCTAGTTTTGCACCATCATGGAATATTCTTTTTACTCAACATCTCCTTTTTCTAGCAAATTTCATACCATCTTTCATGTTTTTCCATTCTTCTAGGCTTTTCTAGCTTCATTTGGGCTCTCATTTCATCTTCAAACTCTTCTAAAATCCTTAAATTTTCATTCGGAAAAATTTCTTCAAATAGCTATGTTGATGCATCCCCGTCAATGCAACCCGATGCATCGATGCATCCTTTTTGACATAGCTTGATGTGTCAACACACCACAAAAATTGTATAAAACACATGACACTTAGCAAATTTTCATCATTTTCTTCTAAACAGGAGTGGAGTTTTTACCATTTTCGAAGCCCAAAGATCTTTCAAGCACCTTAACTTGCAAATAGCTCACTTGATTCACCTTATTCTTTGATCTCCTAGCTCTTAGAGGTAAGATTTACATTGTGGGGGTCATAAAACTTTAGTTTATATAGAAATTTTTTTAGAATTTTTCCAACTCCCCAAGGTTTAACCATTAAAATAATATGAAAATCCTAGTTGAAACCAAGTTAAACCTTGCAAACAAGCTTTGGTAGCCAATGAATAAAATAATAAACCTGCCAAGATCACAAACAAACTTAAGTGTAACCTAATCCAATAAGAAAGGTATCAAAAAGGAACCAAGGGTTTTACACTAAAACTCTAATCCATGGTTACATTTGTGATCACAGATGGTACCAAAGAGGGGGGCACTAGCAAGAGGATGTTTCCAGTAGAGGGAGAAGTAACTATGAGGAGGAAGATACCAACAACAACAACAATAGCTTCGAACAAGAGGTTGAAGCAAATCATATAATAGGACCTCTTCAAAAGGAGCCTAAAGTGGAATCTGTTTGGTAGATTTCCACTGCTAAGATCGACCAATCTAGGAAAGATGAGGCTTCAAGACTAAGACCTAACTTAGAGGTTAGACTAATAGAGGCTTGCCTAGAGAGGGTCCAAACCAAGGAGGTTTAGAGTTCTATTCTTCAAGAACTAAACTTTAGATCCTTCTTGGAGTTGACACTCGAGAAAGTCTGCAAACAACTACAAGGGTCTCCTATGTGGCCCATTCTCTCCTCTAGTAGAGAATAGTACATGGGGGAGACCTACCTATTCTGTAACAACTAGAAGGGAGATGCATTAGTTAAAATCAAAGACATCACCATCTCCTACTCAGTTAAGGCCATTGTAGAGGCCCTCAGTTTGCCTGATACTGGGATAATCTTTGAGGAGATATCAACCCAAGTGGACCTAGAAGCTAAAAAAGAATGGATCCTACACTACTATGGGATGGACTGTAAGGAGTACAGTGTACTAACAAAGCTAAAACATGCATACTTAAAAGTTCACAACCTTCTACGCCCATGCGTATGTCTCTCTAACTAGCAAGTTCTTGGTCATCCCTCCATTGCTTACCTATCTAGAGATAGAGAAATGATTCAAGAAAAATGAAAAGGGAAGAAAGACACTTCCCTTTTCATGCCTCATTTGAAAACTCTACAAAAGGATTAGCATAGCATGTTATGCTAACAATACAGTCCATTATGCTCTTGCCACATCTTGATAGGAGATGATAAAGGATAAGATAGTCATAAAGCTATAGGAAGAGAAGAGGCCACCACCACCACCACCTATAGGAGAAACCAAATTAGAAGTGCTTGCAACTACAAAAAGACTCTAGAAACTCAGTGAGCATTGCAATAACACAGGGTTTGACAAGTAGTGGGGAATTGTCAATTTACCATCCAACACTGAGCCATCTAAATGAAGTCACAAGGACTATCAGTTAGCTAGAGGAAACTACTCATTGTTCTCCAAACAGAGAAATCAAGCACCTACTAGAAAAAATCCTAATTCCTAGAAAGTTATGGTGTCTATCCTTGAATAGGAGTTCCCTAAAATTTCTATGAATACCACAACCTCCTTTGTGTGCCTAGAGGGAGGTTAGGGGTTGACTATCCCTGTGATGCAACATTTATGATAAGAGACAGTAGTGAAGGTGGTGGCCATTGGGGTAGCTAAAGCCCTAAATGCTCATGTAGCATTTGTGCTAGATATTGGCACCATTAAGGAAAAACTCCTCATTTCATATGCCCAACTACAAGTAGCCACCATCAAAAATTGATGGTTTGTCACTAAAGTTGCGAAGTTATGAGCCTATCTCTTTAACCCCACCATTCTCAACCTAGACCTCACATGCAATAAAGCTTTTCAACAACTTTAACATAGAATTAGAAAGGTTAAGAATGTGAAGGAGGGTATGGTCTTTGACACATCCTTATTGAAAGCCATGACATTTAACACTAACAAGGATCTATCACAAGTCCACAATGAGAACTTAGTCCTCACTAAGGATATCCATCGCCTGCATGATATTGAATAGTAGAAGGATCAAATGGTTAAATTTGTTTAACTATAGTAGGAGTAGGTAGCAAGGTAAACCTTGATTTTTGGAGGTTGGAAGTAGAAAATAGAAATCTCTTGATGGAGGAAGTTCAAGCACTTCACTAGAAAACAACCATCAAGGTTGCTGCTTGGAAAAATGAGGCCTTGAAATTTGAACAAGTTAAAAATCTTTACAAGGACCAAGACGAGCTTCTCAAGGAAATTAATGAGAAAGAAATCTAATTGGCCAAGGTGAAGATGAACAAGGCCCTTCAATAAAGAGGCAATGTGTGGTAGCCAATCTTTGATGGCTTAAATGTATACAATAAGGTAGAAATTTTCCTAAAGGAGTTGCAAATCAAGGAGATAATGGAATACATGGAGCTTGCCAACCTCTATTATGAAAACTTGGCTAGGTTGATAGTAGGAAGGCCAAGGACTAAGTTAGAAAAGTAGGTGGCCAATTCCTACCTCTTGTATGAGGTGAAATTCAAGCACCAAAAGGACACCAAGTAGTAGTTGGAGATAGTCAACACAGAGCTTGAAGTTCTTAGAAGCAATTTCATTAGCCAATGATATGTTACTAAGAACTTGGCCAAGAGAATGAATGACTATCACGAGCTGCAAAACTTCGTAAATATGTTCAACATTAAACATAAATAATTTGTCGTGTGGATTGTCAATGCAAAATAGATGTTTCCTACAATACCATTCCTATGGGATTACTTATGTTAGCCCACATCAGTGAAGCTGTGTGGACTGCATACAATCCTCTTAGAAAGGAAGAGAACATGAAGGCATTACTGGATACTTTCAAGCTTCCACCACCACCACGAGCAATAGTAGGACAACCTTAGTCACCTCCATTGCCACTAGTGCTAGAACCAAGCAAAGTACCTTCAGTGCCATAGGAGCCTTCACCTCTAGGTACTATTTGAAAATTCACCTTGTCTTTGGCAACTCGAGGAAGCCTGCTAAATTTTTTGAAATAGTGTCTAATTTTGTTGTCATGGACATTAATTTTATAATTCTATATAATTTGGCACATAGAATTTTGATATGTGATTGCAATAGTAGGTAAGGGATAGTGAGCTTCTACATCTAGTTTATTAGATCAAATGTAGTATAAATAAAATTGTCTTCTATGTTCCACATTATATCACATATGGGTTAAAATATAAAACTTGACTAGTTAGAAAATATTCTTAGGATTTTATTCACATTTTTCTAAAAAATATTCCATGTTCTCAACCATTACATTTCTTGAAAATACCAATCATAGTTTCATGAATCCTCATGAACTACTTAGAGAATTTGACTTGCATTGAGCTATGCAGGCTATGAGTGTATGTAATGAATTCACATAATGTTTTTGCTTTTAAAGGTAATAAAGCACATTCACATAATAAAATTGAGTAAGTTATTTGCATCTTCATCTTTAAATCATCAAGAAGAAAATGTTTTTACATTTTTTTAATATCTTTCTAAAGTTTAGCACTAAGTCTAGGTTACTAAACAACACAACAAATCCATACAATACAATAGGATAGATGATAGTTTGAAAAATTTGTTTTTTGACCTTTTAAGCCTAAAGTCCTAAATCGTTGCACTTGCTTTTGAAAGCATGTATAGCCTTGAAACTTCCTACCATTTCTTCTTTACTAATGAAGTGTATTTAACAATAATATAATTATAAGATAACATAGTTAATTGTCATTGATGAAGAGCTTTACAATCACATTTGAGCATAGTGTATTTCATAGTAAAAAGACATTTGTAAATAAAGTTTAGTTCTATTCCTCAACAATATATAATTAACTACTTTCCTCTAAATAACAAAGCACACTCAAATTAGTTATTAAAATTATCATTGTGAATGTTGGTTTGATGAAGTAATGTAAATTATTATCTAACCTTCAATTTCGCAAAATGCACTCTACTTGTCAATGATAGGTGGTTTAAGTAGTTAGCTTATTACTTTATTAGGTAAGAGGTTATCAATTCAAGTCATACTTGATGAATCAAATAATGAGGTGTTAGCTTAGTAGTATGGGTCTTGGCTTGGTAACTCAAGGTTATAGGTTTGATTCTACTAAGTAGCACTGAGTTACAAACTTCTATAAATCTTAGGATGTACCTACATTTTAATGGTTATTGGTTCCAACACCCACACTTGATGAATCATTATATCTTTTTATAATTCTTTTAATTTACCCTATTGTTATATGTCCTAGATGTACCTATAGTTAAATTATTTCTAGTTTTCATAAACCCCTATTAGCCTTTTAAAATGCACTCCACCAACATAGACTTTTAAGCTTATAATTTAGCTCATCAATATGCTTAGTATAATCATAAATTATCTAGATAATTAACTTTGTTATTATGTTATTTTTTAAGATGCTAATTTATTAGGAACCATAATTTGGAGTGATGGTTTAGATGCTTATTTCTCAAATCATAAGGCCTAGGTTCAAGGTTGGTTCAAGTTTTTTTTTTCATCCATCGATCTTTCTAGAATTTTGCTTAATACAATGAGCAGTGACCTTTTGGATGATAATTTTTTTACTAAAATGTTGATTTGTTACATGTCTATTTTGCTACAAGATTATGTATAGTTAATGTACAACATCTTGATTCTTCTCATGAATAGCTTAACCATGTCTCTAATTACTTTTGGCTAATAAACATTATGTTGTAATAATATTTTGAATAGCACATGTAATTTGACTTACATTGAAATTCTATTTAAATTTGTTCTTCTATTCGTTTCGAACATTCTTAAAATTTTTTAGTTACATTCCATGTATGGTGTTAATAAAAGGCAATGGTCTAATCATGGGATCCTTTGCATACTTTAACCTAAAGACATGTACCAAGCAATGCCTTAAACCATAGTTTAAAAAGTTAGCAAATGAGTCGTGTCAGCAATAATTTTGTGTTGGTGTAAACTAGCAAGTTGGATGACTCAAGCAAAAAGGTCAACAACATTAAAACCACTTAAACTAAATTAAAATTAAGATAAATATAAATACAAAATAATAATAATAATATAAATGAAAGTAAACATTAAAACCTAGATTTTATATCATAATGTTTTCAAACATCTCACTTATAAAAAACAATGACTAATACAAGGTATTTGATTATTGAAAAGAATGCATAAGAACATTAAATATCACTATTATTAGCCTCATCCTCCATAGTAGTATCTGGATTCACTAATGCTACAACATGAATAGAAGAGCCTTTTGTTGGATGCTTTCCCTTTCTTTTCAGTTGAATAGTACGAGTAGGATCCCTATTAGCCCATGTAGTTACTAGCCTTAAGATTTTCTCGGCTTCTCCTTTTAAAGAATGAGATTGAAATGTCTCATCTTCACTTTGAAATTGAGACTAAGAATCCATAGCTAGTGTATCAAGGATAGGAGCAGCATCATTGTGCATTCAAGTAGGAACAATATCATCCTCATTAATATCATCAAGCATGGATGGATCAACTAATTCATACTTTGATCTAGTTTTATTTTTTCAATGAAAAGTTGCATTGTACAAAGACCAAGTCATTAAGCCTAGCTATTGTTAACCTATTGTGTTTTTTTTTTGAATTTATGTGCTTGAACACATTCTAATTATGCTCACATGCTAGCATGAAAATAAAAAGGAATATCAATATATTGAAAATTACAATTCAATATCATTAAAAAATGTTGATTTATATGTATCATGTAATTATTCTTACTAGAGACACTACATGGTTATGTTAAAGTCTTTATTGTAAGAATTTGCAAAGATGTTGTATCACATGCAACTTGCTCCCACTAATCCTCTACAATTCATGATAATTTTAGCAGGTTAAGTAGTTGAGTACCATAAAAAATTCATAAAATGCTAAAGCACTAAACAGAATTTAAAATTCCAAACCATGTCTCAAGGACTCCATTAGTAGAGTTTTTGATGATTGATTGAAATTAGTGGAATGTTTAGTTCTATATTTTGTAAGATCCATACTCACAACAACTCTTTCTTGAGGACTTGAAGAAAACTTATCAAAAACACAATTTAAGCATCTTCCCAATGAATTCCTATTTTGATCCAATGGAGCAACACCAAGTCCAAATCTTGGATTTAAGATATGTACTGCCCCATATAGAACATTAAATATTTTTTGGCTTTCATTTTTTAAAGAGCTTCTTAATTTTTGCATATCTTCCATGTAAAGCCCCAAAATCCATGATTCGCTTGATCTTTTGTAATGTAATGTCTATCTCATGATGCATAAATTCCATGTGATGTATCTCTGCATTAGTCATCCTTAAAACTTTAACAATTGGTTCTAAAATCTATAAATTGATGAGTGGCGAGGTACCCCTACACTCAACCATACGAATACAAGTGTTTCACGCACGATCTGGTCAAACTCCGCAGACAGACTAGTTGTGGTATCTAGACAGTTACTCGTAGATTGCAATTTGCTATCTTCCCACCTAGACTAATATTAGTTTTGTCACATATGGTTTAGTCTAGAGTGAGGTGTATGATGTGTTCCTACACTAATGCTACTCCTGGGTATAATGGTAAATAATATCAACTAAGCTAGGAGAGAGGATGAGAGAGAATCTAAACTAGCCTAAGTGCGATGAGCATCCGTTGCTTAATCATCTATATACATATTGGACCTTGTGCATGACTACCACTGGGATTACCAAGCGCATGGCCTAGGTACGATACTGGGTTACCAAGTAGTCACACTTAAATGCTCGTGATTAAGTCGTACTCATTCCGTGTTACTAGGAGATAAGGGTAGAGAGATATTAACTAAGAAAGCAATAAATAACAATAACAATTAAATAATTAAGCTAAGTGGATGCTGCAATGATGAAGTAATCTCAATCTTTATTGTTGGTCATGTGCATGTCCAAGTACGTCACACTCAAATAAGGATGCTATACAATTACAATCACCACACTGCGGGCATGCACTAGGAGAAAAGGGTTGAGAGGAAAAACTGACAAAAAGTCTCTACAAAACTACTAAACTTAAACTTAAAAACTTCCACAACTTCCTACCTCTTATTTATAGATGAGGAGACAGGCTGCTATATCACGTACATGATATTGCGTCTAGGCTATGATATCGCGTATGTGATATCGTGTACACGATATCACATACACGATATCATAGCCAACAATTCATGACTCATCATACCACCATGACTGAATGAAAATTCATCCTCGAGTTAAAGTGAAAACAAGATCTATTGATTACACAATGGATAGGTATGGGATTATTGATTGACGAGAATGGATTCATGCCACAGTGTGGAATCAAAACAAAATTGAGATAGAACACAGAGAATGCAAAGGAAAATCCTATAGCTATAAAATTGGTGGAACTCATGTAGTTCCTGGTGGCAGTGGCTCCTCCATGGATGCCTTTCCCTTATTTTGTGCTCCAGGTCTTGGGATTTGATGGCGTTGAAGTATGGCCTGGAATTTCTCCTCTTCAATTCGGGGATCTTGTACTGTCCATGTCAATGTTCCGATGTTTGATGGAGTCGGCACCTCCCATGGGCACGGTAGTTGCGGAAACATTTTATTTGCTTTGACATACGAAGCTACAAACACCTGTTGTTCCTCCTCGTAAGCTTTGGCTTTATCTCTATATTCTTGAAAATCTGTGAGCCATCAAGCCAAGTCTGTTGCGACACCTTTCTGCCCCTGGTAGCTTGCTTTAACCACCCTTTTATTCTTTATCAATAGTTTATTGAGTTTCTCAATTCTGAAAGTGTCCAGTTGGTTCTGAGCAACCTTTGGCCCTATATTTGGAAGGTTTAATATTTTCGAAATGGCTTGAACAGAGAAATCAACAATCACACCACAAATGTTAACTGTGGTGCCTTCTTCTTTGTTGTGCCAAAAGAGAGGGTAGGTCACAATGGGGACCCTTTGAGGTGATCCCTAACAGCCTCTGGAGCAAATTCTACGAAAGGTCCAAAGTTTAATTCACCATCACTATAGTTAATATGGACCTTTCATGGATGGCTTGAACACAATCCTGGGGCAACGTGAGATGTCGTCCTTGTTCAGACACTGCAGCAGCTCCTCCTTCCGTTTGCCTTGATTGTACAGTGACAGGGTCTTCTTAATGGATACTAAATGATTATTCTTCATGCTCTGCATCTTGTCAGTAGGAACTTGTCCTTCACCTCTCCTAGGTCGCTTGATCCCACCTTGAGCAGGACCTTCCTATTGTCCACGTTTTGGGGCCATCTGCAATCACACGGGGCCATCTGCAATCACACGGGGCCAATCATTAGTAAGGTTGTTACCAAACTTAGGTTATACCTTACTGCTTGCCTTAATGAATTTTCTTTATCTCCATGTGATGGTACTTATTAGAAGAAAATGTCCCCAAAAGATTATAATATTGAATCCTCTTTGCTTAGATGGTTTCCAAATCTAGTTTCTCGGTATAACTAAGGAGATGAAATTTTTTTTGGCACATTTATCCTTAATTTTATAATTAATTACCCCTAACAATGTCCTTCGGGCGATGACGAATTTCAAAAAATTTGTGCGCTATTTGGCATGTGTCCCTCCCCCACGACTAAGCTGAACATCGGGTTCAAGTAGGTTCAAATGGAATGAAAATCAGAGGACCAACGAGCAAGTTATGGATATAAAAGCAAGGGGTGTGCAATCATGAGTCGTAGAGAGAAATTTGAAAAAATTCCCCCACGTTAACAATTGCAAATGATGTTGATTAGCGGGGGGGGTCGCGTATATATATATTTTTGGGACATGATATCAAGGCACTTTATAGAATGTACCGAATTTTTTAATATTTTGTTGAAATTAACCGATGTAAACTAAGGACATTTGGATGAGTGTTAAAGAGTTCCAGGGTAATTCAACTAGCTCTGAAGGCACGAAAGTTATGATGGTGTGGAATTTATCAATAAGGACCTCAGATGGTAAAGGGGAGAAAAAAGGCTATGTGATGGTTCATAGGAACGTTTGAATCAGAGGGATAGTAATAAGGGAAAGAATATCGTTGAAAATACGCTGAGGGTAATAGATGATGTGTGGAAGATGTGTTATGAGTGCAAATTACAAAAAATTACACAAGTGAGTCCTCCCCAAAGCAAGTTCCAACCTCTAATGCCCTTGCGTAACCACACCTTAAAATGTCCGTAGGCACTAGAAGGGTTAAATGTAATCTACACTAGTTCTACAAAACATACACATGTAAGTATCATCGAGATGAGGTAAGAATTCCATGCTATATGAGACATGAGCTACAATTACATGAACAGCAAGATGAGACGGACTATAGAAGGGATTGTAGAGATTGGGACATGAGGTAACTGACCCAGGGCACAATAAATCCAATGTGTAAAGCATGATTAATGTGTCATTAACTCGTCATTCCAAGATCAGGACCAAGTCCATTCCTCTGATCAGTGACACTGCATTGTTTCATCCCATGATGAGCTATTATGAGAGTACCATAACAACAAGGCATACAATCACTTGGCATTTTGTTCAAGGGAGGAGTGATTTTTGCTTTGTTGCACTTTCTTTGTTTTTTTTTATTGCTGAATCCAAAGAAGCTGCCAACCTTCATGCATGGGTGCATGTCTTTTCAATGGGACCCCCTAGAACAGCATTGGATTTTTGAGTGCCTTTTGATTACTCTTACTCCCATTTTGCGTTAGATCTACAAGGATCTTAGTACAACCACGTTGATAACTCTCACAGATGTCACCAAAGAGAATCTGCAAGTCCCCTTGATGTACACCCTAATCATTCCCTCTTGATCCATCCTTCTTCATTCTAGGTACAATGAACACAAAATTATTTTAAGTTTTAAGAATGTCAAGAATATCATTGTACCCTTGAACAGAACCTCTTATTTGTAGAATGGATGAGTGGGTGTAATGGGCTCACTATCCAAATAATTGATCACTTGAGACTCAAAAACATAGAACACACCTCAACCAACGAGCCACATGAGTTTTTTATTCATAGATGAGATTAGTTATAAAAAGATAAAAAGACAAAAAGATAAAACAAGAAATTGAAAAATGAAAAACTGGAAAAGAAAAAATTGTAAAATTAAAGAAAATGAAAAACATTTATTAATCCTACTTGTTATTAGAATGGGGGATATCCCCCATAACTAAATGGTTGAGCATGATGAGGATTAATAAATGAAAGATGAGGATCCTTGCATGTTGGAAATATCAAAACTTGGTCATACTTACCCCATTGGGGTTCACACACCTAATTATAATAAGCATAGTGAGGTAATTTATAAGATTTGGTTCCTGGGTAAAGAGTTGACCCACTATGATACTTGAGACCGTAAGATGGCATGCAAGGATCGAGATGTCGTCCTCCATGGCTGTATTTATTGGGCCGTACGGTTGTTGGAGTGTTAATTGGTGGCCCTGATGAAGTAACACGAGGCGTCAGGTTCGAGGAGAAGGATGCACCACAATGTTGGACTTGTGCTGAGTTGGAGAATGCAGTGGCCTTGGAACTGTGTTATCCCTCCCTACGGTTAAGTCTAAAGAAGGGACGCCTTTGATGTTGAGGAGGTCTCTCATTGCTATTGGAAATAGTAGCACAAGTAATGTTCGTGGGTTGTTGTTGTGGTGCAAACACTTCAGGAACAGTTGGTGACAATGTAGAAGGAGGAAAAGGATGAGAATGTTGAAATTTAGGAGAAGTGTGAGGTACACAAGGTGGTGGTTGTGTTGAGGACATGGGCTGATAGTACTAAGGGGAATAATAATGTGGCGAGATAGAGTATGTTGACCCAGTCTAAGAAATAGGATGTTAAACTAGATAAGCATTTGGATTCGGATGATACGAAGGGTGTCCCTAATTTAGGGATGGCTTCCCCCACGACTGGGATTGTTGCCACTGTGATCGAACACAGTATCTCTATACAAACTATGGGTGTAACGTGCTTTCCCAATGCTCATATAAATGTAACAAGATTGGGCATTGGCCCTTGGGGTGATCATACAGGAAAATGTTGCATTCATACGTGTGATTGGCAGTTGAGCTCTTATTTTCTTCATCCCTTCTTTTCGATTATCTAATGATATTTTTTCCCGCTTCTTAGGTTGTCAAAACTCTATCTCCAATAATATTGATATATTCTCCACATCTTTTATGCATCCATTCTAGCATCTTATTGATCTTTGCCTCGATTTCCTCTAATGATTGTTGTACTGGCAAAGATGGTTCTTCCTCCTTGAGATAGGTTGACTTCTCCCTTTTGTGATTATGGACCTCTGTTAAGTTGAGATTTTGGTCCTGTTGATGTTTTTCAACACTCTCCCATCCAACTATTTCTCCTTCTTCTTTTGCTACCCACTTAATAAGCTCTTGGAATTGATGGATTTATAGTTCCTATAGTTGACCTTGGGCATACATCCCTAGGGTCTCTCTTGTTTCATCACAAAGCCCATCAATGATATGGTACATTAGCCTTTCCTCAGAGAACTCATGGCTTGGACAGTTGTTTAATAGTGCATAATTNTCCTCAGAGAACTCATGGCTTGGATAGTTGTTTAATAGTGCATAATTTCTTTCTAAGGCCACGTCCAAGGGTTCATGTTGTGCATGTTTCCACTCTTGGATTTGTTCCCTCAAGGCTGACACTCTTGCGTAGGTTTGATATCTTTCATTAAAGCGTTCTACCATTATTGGCCAATGTCGAATTGAATTTGGTTTTAATGATCTATACCATACTTTTGCTTGGCCAACAAGTGTCATAGGAAAGAGCTTGAGTTTTTGCCAACTGTTATCAATGTTGTTCCATGCATAGGCATCATAGAAGGCTTGTAAATGTTGTTGCAAATCTAAGTCATAGTCTCCTGATAAATTGGGAAAGTTGTTTAAATCGAGCCTGGGTAGGCAGCTCTCTTTACAATGCCTACAGGAGATTCAAATAGCCTCTTGTATTTGTGTTAGGCTTGTAGTGGCTAGTAGGGGTTCATCATCATCGAGTAGGTTATGCTTTCGTGCGTTGGGACGATGCTGCCTCTGTTTATGTTTATAAGAAACCCCCATCTCATATTGCATACTCCAACCTTCATTGTCATATAATTCGTTTGTTCTCTAATGAATTGCCTCACTAGATGTGGCATTATCGTAGTCTTGTAGGAGAGGCATGGTTGTCAAACGATGTGTGAATTTGTATGTGACTTTTTGTAATTATTTCTTCTTAAAAGATATATCATTAATTCCTATACAATGACCTTGTATGATATAACTAATCTAGATAACTAGCATTGTCCTTGGCAACAACACCTATGATGAGTGGCGAGGTACCTCTACACTCAACCATACGAATACGAGTGTTTCACGCATGATTTGGTCGAACTCCATAGACGGACTAGTTGTGGTATCTAGACAGTTACTCATAGATCGCAGTTCGTTGTCTTCCCACCTAGACTAGTATTAGCTTTGTCACGTATGGTTTAGTCTAGAATGAGGTGTATGATGTGTTCCTACACTAATGCTACTCCTGGGTATAATGGTAAATAATATCAACTAAGCTAGGAGAGAGGATGAGAGAGAATCCAAACTAGCCTAACTGCAATGAGCATCCGTTTCTTAATCATTTGTACACATCTTGGACCTCATGCATGACAACCACTGGGATTACCAAGCGCATGGCCTAGGTATGCTACTGGGTTACCAAGTAGTCACACTTAAATGCTCGTGATTAAGTCGTACTCATTCCGCGTTACTAGGAGATAAGGGTAGAGAGATATTAACTAAGAAAGTAATAAATAATAATAACAATTAAATAATTAAGCTAAGTGGATGTTGTAATGATGAAGTAATCTCAATCTTTATTGCCAGTCATGTGCGTGTCCAAGTACATCACACTTGAATAAGGATGTCGTACAATTACAATCACCACACTATGGGCATGCACTGGGAGAAAAGGGTTGAGAGGAAAAACTAACAAAAATTCTCTACAAAACTACTAAAATTAAACTTAAAAACTTCCAAAACTGCCTACTAGATCTGCCTACCTCTTATTTATAGATGAGGAGACAGGCTGTGATATCGCGTACGCGATATTGCATCTAGGCTATGATATCGCGTATGTGATATCATGGGTGCGATATCATAGCCAACAATTCATGAATGATCAATAATAAAATAATTTATTAAATAAAAAATAATTTTTATGGAATAAATCTAAATATTACGTACCTATATGATAAGTTATGCATTTGACCAAAGGTCGTTGGTGATAAAGTCAATTTTTGTCATAATACGATATCACATCTACGATATCGTATCAATGATGTTGTAGATACAATGTCATAATTCATGCTACGTCATCATTGATGCGAAGTCTTGAGATGTGTGCAACCCTATAAATACAACACTTCAATGCATAATCCAATAACTTTTCATTTCCAACCTTAGCAAGACTCTTGCAGTTTGTTTTTGTAGACTTAGCAATACAATGAATGCCCACAGTGTGATGTTTGATAATTGATTAGTTTCTTTATTTAAGTGGATTGTACTTGAACATGATTCATGATGGAAATAAAGATCTAAATTGCCTTATATCATTACAGCATTCCTTAGTTTTCTATTTGTTCACTTTACATTTCAAGTACTTTACTTTATTTTTTTATTAGTAAGTGGTATGGATACGATTGGTTTTGAGCATTAAGTGCAACTATCTAGTAATCCAATAGTGACGTTGCTTGGTTTGCCCAGTAGTCATTCGATTTGGCAATCCCAGTGATAGCTACACAAGTACAAGATGTGAGTGGCAAACCAAGACTTGATGTCCATTGCTTTAAGATAGAATAGATTTACATTCCTATTGTTACATAGACCTAGGATTTAATATTCATTTTCATCATGTTTACGATTAGGAGCATTAATGGTCAAATCAACA
Source organism: Gnetum montanum (assembly GCA_015680685.1). Lineage (NCBI taxonomy): Eukaryota > Viridiplantae > Streptophyta > Gnetopsida > Gnetales > Gnetaceae > Gnetum > Gnetum montanum. The sequence continues at coordinate 170,500 of MNCI01032608.1, read as the reverse complement.
TTAGTAATCATATGCCTCACTAAGAGCTAAGCCATACCCTATAACTTTACTAGCTCAAGGTGGGAAGATAGTGAACATGAACTTAAACTTAATTACTAGCATAATAACATTGTCCATCTGTGAATTACAATTTGGTCACGTGCTGGTACTCATGACTTGTATGGTAGAGTGTTAGGATACACCACCACTCATAAGTTGGAATTATCATCATTATCATAAATAATACTTTTATAGTAATGCCTATCATGAATGATCAAAGAACTTCACTAGCTCAAGGTGGGAAGTCACTAAGGATGGTAAGTGAAAGACCTAGAGTATCTGATCCACGGGATTTAGGATCCATTTTTCAAACACTCGTCCATGAGTTCAATTGTGGGGAAGATACCTTATATTGATCTAGGAATTAATAAGTGCTTTTTAACTTTTTTTTTTAATTTTTGTGGTTTATAATTTATGTTATACCTTTTTATTTTCTTAATACTTTTTCACAATCTTTGATATCTTTTTATTCTTTGATATCTTTCAATTTATTAATAATTTCTTAATTTTTTGATATTTTCTGATTCTTTGATAATTTTTCATTTTTTTTATCTTTTTAATTCTTGATATTTCTTTTATAATTTTTTGTACCTTTTGATCATTTCATTTGTACATATTTTTATCAACTATTAATAAAACACACCGAATAAAGCAAGATGTAGTCCCAATAAGGCAATGATTTCCTTATATTATCAAATTATAAGGAATTGATTACCTGTACAGTGAGACCACAACATCCATCCACCCGTTCCAATAATAAGACTTTCTTATCATGGCCATAATGATTTTCTTCTCATAATAAAACTAAGAATAAACCTGTGATCATTATGCCTAGACAAAAGAGTAAAGAACCAAGTAGGAATGCAAAGGGTGTGACATCAAGGGGATCTGTGGATTCTTTTGCCTTACTATTGTGAGTTATATCCTATTGCTAAGGATATATTATATCCTTATAGATCTAACAAAAAATGAGAGTAAGAGTACAATAAGTGCTACCTTACCATGTCACTGGAAAGACATGTTACCCATGCTTGAAGGTAGGTGGCTTATTAGGAATCTAAAGAGTAAAAAGTGCAATGAACAAACTCCTACCTTGGACTATACGCCAAGTCGTAATACTCCTTGCAATAGTGGTAGTCTTATGATCATGACTTTTAAGGATGAAACAATGCAATGTCACTAGAAAGTGGTTTAGACTTGGTTTGAATATTGGAAAGAAAGGCTAATGATTCCTTTAACCATCAATACACACAAGAATTCATTATGCATATGGTAAGACACCTCATGTCCTGATTTCAACAATCCTTTCTACAGTCCATCTTACCTCACTATATATTTAATCATAACTTTATGGTTTTTTGTAATATAGCATCATTTTCCCAATCTAGTTATACAAATATGTGTGTTTTGTTAAACAAGTATGTCTTACATTCAACTCCTTGAGTGCCTAAGGGCACTTTTAGGCATGGTTATACAAGGGCACTAAGGACTGGAGTCTACTTTGGGGAGGACCCACTTGTATAACTCTTATATTTCATACTTGGCAAGTAATTCCACATTATCTTGTGCCTTCTAGAACAATCAAGACTCAATAAATATTTCTCGTAATATCTAGTAATTTATCTATATATTAGAAATTCATTACCCATTTCCTATCCATCCAATAAAATTTCATTGCTTGAGATTCCTTCTTCATGAACTTTGAACGCCAAGTTTTCAAAAATTGTTTATCGTTCATGACCCATTATCCTCTAGACAAACTTTAAATCTTCCAAACATTCCATTTGACTCATTTTTTACAAGAAAAATTGATGAAAATTTTGAATTTTTTAATGGTGATGTCATAGCTATGGTGTTGTAGGCACCTACAATGTCATATCTATGATGTTGCACATGTAAAAATAGTATATATATGCAGGGGAGTTAGTGAAATTTTTCACTTTCTCATTTTGCAACAAGAGAGTTTTTGCAGTTTTTTTTTTCTTTCTCAAAGCTCTTGCACACTAGCTTCCAAGGGCCATAACTTTGCTACTTCGATTTCCAAAATTCTTGAATCTTGTTGATCCTAAGAGCACTCAACTTAGTCGTGGGGTAGCGAGGGTGGAGAGGGGGGGAGGGGATGGGCATTACATAATACAACTAAAAACTTAAGCCAAAAACTCCTAATGCCCAGAAGATATCACAAAGTGTAAACATTAGAGATAATGAGAATTTTATAGTTATTTAATTAAACTTAAGCTAGAAAAACTTAGTTAATACTCCTAATAGATCATACCAACTATTTTAGGCCATAATAAGCTAGAAAACAATGAAAGACCATAAGTAGCTAAAAAATATAATACCTTAGGGGTTCCTTTTTGAAATGTTTTCTAACTCTGCAATCATAATAAGATAAGAACTTGATCTAGTCAAGGATATGAGTAAGATAAAGAGCTATTAAGAACTTGTGTAAACACTTTAATAATTTCAAATCCTTGTTGGTTGTAGATGGCCCTAAAGAAAATACTAAAAGGAGGACAGTCATAACACAAGATCAAAAGACCAAGAGGTTGTGGGAGAGGTTGAGTGGGGGAACACCCCACAAGCGAAACATGCAAAGTAGGAGGCTCAATCGTACAGTATTCATCAAGAAACTCTTGCCACAAAGCACTTAACCCAAGGAGAGGTAGAAATTCCACAAGCACCTAAACAAGGACAGTGCCTCATGCTGTCACCAGAATGCCTCCATGCCATCCAAGAAAAATTAATGTCCAAGATCATCATGGAATCAAATTTTGGTCCATTTATGGAAAATGCTCTAGAGGTAGTGAAGATGCATCTTCAAGAATCTCCTTGATGGCCCACACTCACAGATAGTGGTGAATGGTACTAGGAGAAACATACTAGTTATGGCAGAATAAATATGCCAATGTCATTATCAAGATCAAGGGAATCTCCATACCATATTTAATGGAAGCAATCACCAAGGTCCTTAATGTTTCTAATGAAGGGGAAAATGTGGCATAAATCTCCACAAAATTGGACACTAATGCCAAAAGGTTATGGTTACAAAGAGCATATGGTAAGGAAGATAAAGGCTATAGTGAGCTCATAGCAAAAGAAAAGATATATTTCAAAATTGGCATATGCCACTTGTTTCCTACAAAAAGGCTTAAGAGAATATCAACTTATGCAGCCAAAGGAAGTGTCATTCTGATGGAAAAATTCAATACCAACATCACCCATCTAAACTTCCTCAAAATTCAAAGGTGGTTTAAAGAAAAGAAGGTAGAGAAGCTGATACTTCCATTTTCTTACCTTATTAGAAAGCTATGTAAGTAAGCTAGAATCCTAGAGTACACCAATGACATCCTTAGGAAGGCCCAGAGTGCTTTATATGTAGAAATGTTGAAACTGGTGCCATCGAAAAATGATCAAGTAGAGAAATCAACAGGCATCAAGGGAACTACAAGTACCACCCTTACTGATATCATTCCAACTATTGATCAATAATAACAAGTTGGACCTAGCAGTCAACCCCAAGCTAAGCAGCAATAGCAAGTTCTACTACCATTGCAAGACCATAAAACATTTATGAGCCATCAGTAATAGATTGTAGAAACCATTAGTTGGGGAACAAGCAAGGAAGCTAATTTGCATAAAGAGAGAGCTCCATCAAGCCTACCATATCCACTGGTCTAGCTAGTGAGCAAGTGTCACTGCAAACAGGAGGATAGGACGATTAGGCACAACAAATATTAGGAAATGTTGCATCATTCCAAGCAATGCTCAAAATACGTGAAGGAGCCACAATTATGATTATGTAGCACCAAGATGCAGTGGAAGTAGTTGAAGTCATCGCAGATTATATCAAAGAGTCATTTAATGTTCTTGTTGTGTTGTCAGCTAATATTTCTAGAGTGAGAGACACTCAAATACTTATTGGTACCTCAATGAATCCTATAGAACCCAAAGACATACTGGACAAATTACTACAAATAGGACAACTAATGTAGAATCTTTTTGATATCCTTAGTGATATCACTATAATTGAGTTTGAATTGACAACCACAAAGGGAAGGTTGGTCATGGTTGAAACCAAGGCAAAGCATGCAAAAAATGAAGTGCAAAAACTAAAAGAGGAGCTAGCCACGCTAAGAGTCGGAAGAAGAGATCTAATAGAGTTTGTAGCACTAGACCAACTTGACCAGTTCCAAACCAAGGCATTAAATCCCAAAATTGGTAGTTTTTAAATCTTGATTACATATTATTAATTATTTAATTAATTTTTATTTAAATTATTTAAATTTATTTTAGTTTACTATATTTTTTTTATTATAGTGATGATTATTAGTTTACTATTATTAGATTATTATTAGTTTATTAGTTTTTATGTACTAAAGACTTGAAATAGAGTCATAGGTTTTGTTGCTAGGCAGCCATGTGGTGGCAATTGAAAAATCCAATTCCTTGATCTATACTGGTGTTATGTTTTTTGGTTTTTGGTTTTTTTTCGCAATAGTAACAACCATGCACATTGAGGATTTATGGCGGTAATGGAGTTGTAACTTGGATGGTGGCACTGTAATGTGGGTGTGCTACTCCATCAACCACGTTTTTTGACCACGCAATTGTAGCTGATGAGACGCGACTTGCACTAGGCCGCGATATCGCGTACGCGATATCGCGTCCCGCCGCCATATCTATAAATAAAAGGCAGCACTCCCTTCATTTCCCAATCCTAGCTAGTGTAGCGAAGCTCTGGCAGATTGGTCACTCCAGAGTTAGAATTTTTCCCCATGTGCCCGCAGTAGGAGTCCTAGAGTGAACGGCTCTTTATTCGAGCAGCTTGTAACCTGAACCCAAGTTGTGTACGGCAATAAAGACGAACTTGTTTGGATAAACCTTGCAGCACGTGGTTTTGTTTATTGCTTTCATTTCCTGCTTTCCTAGTGCGTTCAAGTACGACTTGATTACGAGCGTCTACGGACATGTACGGCTAGTCAAGGAATCGGCTGCTTGACGCAATGCATGAGTACGACTCAATTACGAGCATTGGCTGCTTGGTAACCCAGTAGCGTATTCCAGGATTCTGCGCTTGGTAATCCCAATGGTAGTCCGATGTGTACGGCTAGTTGAGGAATCGGCTGCTCATTGCTAGGCTAAGAACGTGTGATAAGTACGACTTAGTTACGAGCACCCACGGGTGTGTACGGCTGGCTAAGGAATCGGCTGCTTATCACACGTAGGCTAAATAGGTGCCTCAGTATGACCACTTCGAGCACTTGCGTTACGTGTGGCGATCCCAGTAACGATTAGCATTTGGTAAGCTGCAGTTGCATAGTTCAGGGTGTGTCCAGCAAGTGGGAACGGATGCTGACGCTAGTTAATTTAGACTTAGATCTTAGTTAGCGTTAGTTTAGTTTCTCAACCCTTTCCTTTGATAGCATAGGAGATAAGCCGAAAATACCAAAAAAATCACATACCTCAGACTTGCTTAACCATACACCGTGACACTTACAAGCAAGCCTGGGAAGACAATGAACGATTAACCCCAAGTGTTTCTTGTGGTGTTAAGGCATTTAGTCTGCAGAGTTCGACCGGATCGCGCGTGTACGCTCGTATTCGTATGGTTGAGTGTAGGGGTACCTCGCCACTCATCATTGGCGCCGTTGCCGGGGACTAAGTTTTTTTACGCCAATTGAACATAAGGGATATCACTCACATCGTTGTGAGCTTAAAACGAACCTTAGGGTTAATCAGTTAATCAAGAACATTAAATAACGGTGAAAGTTAGCACACCATAGAAATGGCTTCTTCTCACGAAATCAACTCACCTAAGGACAATACAGGAGAATGTCAGCATCATACGCATAACCGAGATCAACCATGTCCTCAACAATCCAAAGTCACATATACTCATCCCGATGAGTATGTGCCAGATTTTACCTTTGTTTTCCATCAAGATGAGCACCTGTGGTGGAGAGCCATGCAAGGTAACATCGTGTTACCCCCAGATCGAGCCGCTCCCAACATGCTTTTCCGTGCCTTGGTACAGATTGGCATGCATGAGCTGTTCGCAGAATACGTTTTGGATGACCATGATACAAGTGACTATCAAACCACAAATGCCCAACGTATTCGGGATGCGAGGTAGGAGAGCCAACATTCACTACTGAAGGGCAAGGTTCCCCACGTCATTAGTGAAATAGGAGAAGCGGAACCCCTCACGATGGGTTTCTTAGAAAATGATGTTCCTCCTCCTCACTCTAGTGAAGAGGTTAGGCCTCAGGGCCTTAGATCAACGATACATATTCCAGGCTCTGATTCCCGTGAGCACCAGCTGTTCACGGCAGGAACAGTCACTCGCACTAATGACGGATTCGTTGATCGTCACAACAATAAGGGCCGAAGCAACCGAAGAAAAGGCAAGAAACATCACCGTGGTGATGGATCCCCTTCTTCTTCCCTTTCATCACATCATTCACACTCTCCTTCCACATCTGGGTGCAGCCACCATGGGCATAACGCAGAGAGTAAAGGTAAAAGAGATGAAATGCCTCGGCAAGAAGGTCGAGAGGAGTTAGGACAAGGGCAAGGACGTAGGGAGAATAGGGAACCACAACATAGGCATCACAGACGTCATGAAAGAGATGATCATGACGAACCCCTATTTGCAACCCGAGGTATGCTTGATATTAGAGAGGCAGTTAGGATTCCCACAAGGCATTTGAAAGACAGGATCAAGCGTTTGGATATAAATAATATCCCACGTTTTGAAGGGGGATACAACGCTGATCCTCAACATCATTTACAGGCATTCCACGACGCCTGTGCCTTGCAGAACATTGACAATGAGTGGCAGAAACTCAAGTTGTTCCCAAGGACACTCACTAAGGAAGCGGAAAGCTGGTACCGGTCCTTAGAACCGGAAACCATCAGGAGGTGGAGTACGATGCTTGAATTGTTCAACAACAAATATCAAACGTACTCCAGAGTGTCCAACTTGCGTAAGCAGATCCAAGGCTGGAAACAAGGAGCTTATGAATCCTTGGATGCTGCCATGGCCCGTTACTACACACTACTACATCGTTGCCCGGGCCATGGGTACGCTAAGCAGGATCGACTTCGCCACCTCGTGGATGGGCTACGAAATGAAACGAGAAGAACTCTTGGGACTTACGCCCAAGGGAGACTCTCCCGATTGAGAGCCCATGAAGTTGAAGTATTGTTGGAACAAGTAGCACAAGAAGAGGGTGAGCTACGTAAAAGGGAAAGTGCGAAGGAATACAACCGCGATCCTTTCCTTCGCAAGAAGGAAGTGAAATTCTATGATGAGGAGGATGAGTCACCACTCGAGGAGTTGGTGAACCGGAAAACCGTGCCGATCCAGAAGTTAACAACGGAGGTATCAGCTAAGGTAGACCAAATGTGGATTCCTTAGACTCACGAATAGAAACAGTTTTGAAAATTGTAGAAGAGTCTAAGGATGAGCAAAGTAGTGATAAAGGAAAAGACAAGCGGAGAAACTTAAACCCTGCACATAACAAGGGTAAGGGAAAAATTTCTAACTG
>MNCI01032608.1:121655-159084 GCA_015680685.1 Gnetum montanum | reverse complement strand
ACACTTACAAGCAAGCCTGGGAAGACAACGAACGATTAACCCCAAGTGTTTCTTGTGGCGTTAAGGCATTTAGTCTGCGGAGTTCGACCGGATCGCGCGTGTACGCTCGTATTCGTATGGTTGAGTGTAGGGGTACCTCGCCACTCATCAGTAGCTATTTCCTGCATGTTATCTTGATGGAGATTGTTGTTTTTCTATAGTGGACGTTACATTGGTAATGAGATGTGGTTCCCAGCCATTTTTATGATTGCACATTCTTATAATCGTTACCTATGCATGGGTGGTGGGAGCTACGCGTTTCTTTACCATGTGATTGGTGGATGTTATAATAAACATAACCTACGTAGTAGGTGGTGGCGGTGGACGTTACAGTAGATGTTACATTAGGGTAGTAATTGCCATGGCCATTACGCAAGGGTGGTGGCTCCTCATGTGCCAAACGGATCCTTATAAATTCCTTGGCAAGATGCAACAAAGGAGAGAGAATAGAAAAAAGTAAATGAAGAAACAGAGAGGGAATACTATTGAGAAAACTACACAAGATTAGAATTTTTATTTATGCACAAAATTGTGAAGGAAGAGTGTTGATGCTTTATGGCAATTAACAACCAACAATATTTTAAGATTGTGAAGTTGTTACACTACAGAGACAACAAAGTAGGGTCACAAATTAGGTGACGTATCCTTTGTAATCTAACTTATTTTTCATAAATTTATTTAAATTCAATTTGGTTTAATTGATTGCATTCATCTTTGAACTTAATGTTAGAAGTTAAGATGAATATTGTTGATTTTACTTATGGGTGATAGCCGTAAGTGGTGTTCTCAATTGAATCTAGATCTAATTATTTGGTCTTATGTCTTGATGATCTTCTAACTTTAAACCTTTCCTTCATGCGATACGACTTGTGGGTTAGTCACAAACAAGGTGACAATTTCTACAACGAAAGAAATGAAGATAAAGATTAAAGGTATCCAACATCGAATTTTGCTTGGCTCATTAATTTGGCACCATTGCCGGGAAGGTTGGCAAAGTTTATCATCATCAAGAGTTCTATATGTTTTAATTTCATTTTGTAATTTCATATACTAGGTACATTTTATTTTATTTTATTTTATGTTTCTTTTATTTAAGTAATTTGAGAAACAGTTTCTTTTCCTTGTTTTTCTTGCATTAAAAAAATCCAAAAATAAGAAAAAATCCCAGGAATCAACTCCTATTTTCATACAACCAGCTGAAACTATTTAAAAAGTTGCAATTAAAGCCACGATAGTATGAGTTATTAAATTAGTTTGTAAATTCTTAGGAATGGTAGCCCATGAATGTGCCAATGAAGAATGTTCTTGTTAAATGAAACTAACAAAACAACCAAAGAAACCAAAATGAATTCAACCTTCTAAAAGCACTCTTGGCATTTATAAATGTGCAAAGGCCACTCAAAAACAAGACCAAGAGGAACCAATACAATCAAAATCTAATTTTTCTTCCTCTTTGACAACACAAAATCCCAAAGGAAAAAACACAACATAAGTTTTCCATATTTGTTAATCCTCTATTTGATGTTCCAACTACAACCATGAGTTCAACTATGGGGGTAGGGTCTCAAAATCTAAGTACTACCTCAGTATTAACTTATGTGACCACAATCAGAGGTATTACCCCAACCAGTGAGTACTTTGTTACAAACCCCACCGCTAGTCTCTATTTCTATACCAAATCCTAGAGTAATCCCAATAGTAACCTCTACTTACATGATGGGATCATCTTCACATCATACACCTCCACCATTTTCCTTAGGTTCAATTCCTCTCTCCTCTGGTAGTTTGAGTTCCAATGTTTCAATTGGTTAGCCTTACCTAGGACAAACCCTTGGGGAGTTATTGAATCAAAGAACATCCATTATACCTTAGTGACCATTAGTTTTTCCACATGGAAGAGATGTAAAGGTTAAAAACATTCATTTAGTACTTATCTTTAAAGGAACAAATGATGAGGATCTGATCATAGGAGAATTTGAAACAACATTAGCTATGTCAGCACCTCAAAGTAGGGATAGAAATAAGATGATTGTCTTTAAATCAACCTTAAAGGACAAATCTAATTTTTGGCTACAAACCCTTAGAACACAAATTAGTTCATGGGATGAATTTAAGAATGCTTTTCTACAAAGATTTCTTTCTAAATATCGGTTTTATTCATTAAGGAAGCAATTGATGAGTTTTAGGTAACATGAGGATGAAAACTATGAGAGTACCTTTGATAGATTTAAAGGATTATGCTTTAAAAAATCCAAACCATGAATTCCCAGCTAATCAATTAATTCAAATCTTTATAGAAGGCTTATTAGCTTATTCTAGGCAAAATGTTGACTTTGCATGTGGAGGGAATATTTTAAATGTGACCCTAGAAGATGGTTAGAGAATCATAGATTTATTAGTAGATCAAAGTAAACATTGGTCAAAATCCAATATTATGCAAGGCATGACTCAACAAACAAAATAGTTAAATAAAAAAGTGGATGAGTTGACAAGCTCATGAAATTTAAGGAGAAATGTGCAACATTTTTGGTAGTCCCCAACATGAGCAAATAACCTGCCTAGCCTTGTTCTATTGTCAAGAGGAAATGCAAGAGTCAATAAAGGCTTTTCAACAATTTAAAAGCTAACCAACAATGAACTTTCCTCAATGACTATTTTACCAATAACAATATCCTCAAAATAACTTTAGGTCATTTAATAATCCAACTAATGGACACTTGGACAAATTCACCCAAAGCCTTACTTCCTTTATAGAAGAAAGTAGATAATTTGCGATTGACGCTAGAAGGAGATTTTAGGACTTAATGAAAAATGAATTACCATCCCAACCTAAACCAAATCCTACATCTCAAAGAAAGGGTAAAGAAAGGGAAAAATAATTGAACCTAAACCCCAAAAGAATGTGAGATTTCAAGAGGTAGGGACACAAGAAGAAATTCAACCACAAATAGTAAATGAGGAAGATCAACCAACTAGGGAAAAAGAACAACCATTACTCTCTAAGCAACCAATTTTACCTCCTTTCCCTAAACAATTACAAGAGGATTTTACAACTAAAGCCCATCTTGAAAATTTTTTTAGTGAATTGTATTTGCATATCCTTTTAGAATAAGCAATAAAAAACACATCTTTTTACACCAAATAATTAAGGGAATTATGAAGTAGGAGAAGAAAGGAAAAAATTCCTAAACAGGTTTATTTGATTGACAATCTTTCTCAACTTATACAAAATCATGAAATTTCAAAATACCAAGATCCTAGAGTCCCTACCATCCCAATCAAAATAAATGGCCAAGTAATTAAAAATGCCCTATTGGATTTAGGAGGCAACATTAATATCATGCCTCTTAAATGGCTAGGTCACTTGATATACAAGATATCAAAGGAGTAAACATGATAATATCATTGGTTGATGGTTCAAATGTAAAACCCATAGGAATAGTAGAGGACTTGATAATTGAGGTAGAAAATGGAAAATACCCAATTGACATTGTTATTTTGGAAGTAAAATATCCTGATTGTTTTTCTATTAAATTAGGTGGACCTTGGTTAGCAACAACTAATGTAGTAATTAATTATAGATCTAGACCACTTCAACTTTTCTTTGCCAATCTTACTTTTACACTAAATATTTATGATAAGGTAAAAGAAGATCATTTTAAATGTATACTTGAAGGAAGCAATAATGCTCTACACTTTACCCACTTCAGCAATGGCACAAGATAGGGAAACCTTAGTGTTGAATAATTTTGAGGAAGGACCTTTAGATCCCTTAACTAAAAAACAATAAGATCTCCTTGACTAGATTTTGAATTTGGATTCATGGAATATTAGAAAAATACTTCAACTAACAAATAAATATTCCTTGGATCTTAGAGAACTACCTAGTACACTTAAGTATCTTTTCCTAGATCATAGTAAACCATTAATAATAAATTCCCAACTTACTAATGAGCAAGAAAGAAAATTATTAGAAGTTCTACATAGAAAATCTAAGGCATTTGCATGGAGTTATAAGGACCTTCACCAAGGAATCTCACCTAACATTTGCCAACATCATATATATCTAGAGGACAATGTAAAACCAATAAGAATTAAGAAATCTCCCAAGACAAGTTAATCCAACCTTAAAACAACTTGTTAAGGATGAAATTTCAAAACTTTAAAAATAAGGAATAATTTATCCAATAGCTGATAGTGAATGGATAAGCCCCATTGCTGTAGTACCAAAAAAGGGTGAAAATGGAGAGTATGTGTAGATTATAGAAGCTTAAACCAAAATACAAAGAAAGGCCATTTTTCATTACCATACATAAATCAAATTATGGAAAAATTAGAAGGACATGAATATTATTGCTTTTTGAATGGATTTAGTGGTTATAATCATGTAGCCATTACCCTTGAAGACCAACATAAAACACCATTTACATGTTCTTATGATACTTTTGCTCATAAACATATGCCTTTTGGCCTTTGTAATACACCAGCTACTTTCCAAAGAGCCATGATCTCAATATTTTATAATATGTTAGAAGATTATGTTGAAGTTTTTATGAATGATTTTTGAATCTCTGGAAATACTTATGATGAAACTTTACAACATCTTGAACATGTCTTAGATAGATGTATTGATAAAAATTTAAAATTAGGTTGGGAAAATAGTCACTTGATGGTTACGAGTGGCATAGTATTAGGACATGTTATTTCTAAAGATGGGATAAGGATGGATGATGAGAAAATAAGAGTCATATCTACAGTTCTAGCTTCAATTAATTTAAAGACTCTTCGATCTTTTCTAGGACATGCTGGGTATTATAGAAGGTTTATCAAAGACTTTTCAAAAATTGCTAAACCATTATACATGCTCTTAGAAAAAGATGTTTCATTTATTTGGACTAATGACTACCAAAAAGCATTCTTGGAATTGAAAAAATGAGTAACCACAACCCACATATTAAATGCACCTAATTGGGATTATCCATTTGATCTAATGTGTGATGCTAGTAACATAGCAGTAGGGGTAGTTTTAGGACAATACATTGATCATAAACCATGAGCGATTTATTATGTTTCCAAAACTTTAGACCAAGCCCAAGTAAACTATACAACTACAGAAAAAGAATTATTAGCTATTGTATATGCTCTAGATAAATATAGAANTGAATTTCCTGATGAACAACCTTTTTCTACAAGAAAGGATCCTTGGTTTGCTGATATAGCCAGCTATCTAGCCACTATAAAAACCCCTACCAATTGGACTAAGGAAAAAAAGAAATCTTTCTTACGCACCATATCTAGGTACATTTGGAGTAGTCCATATCTTTATCAAATCTATAAAACTAACATAGCAAGAAGATGTGTGGCTGAGAATGAATAACAAGAAGTTCTACAAATGTGCCATGATGATTTAGAGGGTGGCCACTTTGATAACAAACATACTGCTATCAAAATCCTTCAAAGTGGATTTTATTGGCCCTCAATTTTTAAAGATGCACATAAGTATGTGCAAGAATGTGATAAATGTCAATGAATGGAAGCCATAACAAAAAGATATGAAATTCCCTTAAACTAGTTTTAATAATAGAACCATTTAATGTGTGGGGTATAGACTTTTTAGGACCATTTCCACCATCTAATGGATGTCAATATATTTTGGTTTGTATTGACTATGTCACGAAATGAGTAGAAGAAAAAGCTACCCCAACAAATGATGTTAAGGTTGTTGTAGCATTCCTTAGAGAAAATATTTTAACATGATTTGGAACTCCATAGGAGATCATTAGTGATCAAGGAATCCATTTGTCAATAAAATCATGGAAAAATTCCTTAAGTTTTATGGTATCCAACATAAAATAGCTACTACCTATCATCCTCAAACAAATGGCCAAGAAGAGAATGCTAATAGAATTATCTTGAATATATTAACAAAAACTGTATATACTAAAGAAAAGGATTGGTCTAAAAAATTGCAAGATGCACTTTGGGCTTATCATATTACCTATAAACCAAGTTTAAGAATTTCATCTTATCAACTAATTTTTGGTAAGTTATGTCTATTACCTATTGAACTTAAATATCAATCTATACGATTAGCCCAACAACTCAACTTTGATGAAAATATGAACTAGGCCACTCGAATCAACCAACTTCACAAACTTGACAAAAAGCGACTACATGCTCTTGACAAACAAGAAGCCTGTAAAAAAATAAATGAAGACATTACATGATAAGAATATCTTTAAAAAACACTTTTCTGTAGGTTATAAAGTTCTTCTCTATAATATGAGATTACATAAATTTCTAGGGAAGTTAGCAACTAGGTGGAAAGGCCCTTATTTAGTTATCCAACCCCATGATAACGAAAGCATTCTCATATCACCTATTGATGATTCCTCAACTACATTCTTAATCAATGAACAAAGACTTAAGTTATATCATCATCACATTGAGGAACCTAGACAAGATGAACTTGTAGAGCTAAGTGACCCAACTTATCCCATAATCGATGAAGTACATAACAACAATCCATTAGAAGTCTTAGCTCTTAAAAATAACCTTCAACAAGACTCTTATGTCATAGAATAAACTATAAAGTAGTATTTATAGTCTACAACTTTTATCTTGAAAAATGTTGAGGGTAATAGGAAATTCTATTGTTAGTTGGGACTATAAAGAATTCAGTAGCATCATGTCTAGAATGTAAGGGAGAAGGACAACTCCTCCTACCTTAAGATAAGTAGGTTTAAACCCAAAATCCAACTAAGGGTGAGCCTTAGATTAATAAGTGTCTTACACATAATAAAATTTATTATTTTTCAACAATATTCTTTAAGTACAAGTTTCATAAGTCAAGGTGGCTAACTAGCTTAGTTTAGGGTCATGCTTATTAGTGTTTGGTTTCTATTAAATACCTGATTGGATGAGTCACTAAGGTAAAAAGGGTGTGCTATATTTAACCTAGTTTCTCTAATAGCAAAAGGCATCATTGATATCAAGCCATGTGAGCAACCCTTACAAAATGAAATTGGCTCCCACAAGAATCTCACGATTGAAGTCGATCAGATATTGAATTTCTTGCAAAAAAAAAAGAGAAAAGGACAAGAAAAAAAATAGAAAAGAATATATATATATATATATATATAAATGATCCCACAAGAACCTTCAATCATGAGCTAAGCCCCACTCCCACAAGAACCTTACAGTTGGGGCAATGCTTCAAGCTCACAATTTTAAGCATCATACAAGAACTCCCTTCTCTAAGCAAATTTTTTAAAGGATAGACAATAATTACCAATCAAATCAAGGTGCCACTACCTTAGAATTAGGGTATAACATTGGCAACAAATGAGTGACTCCTTCATAGTCAGTATCTTAACGAGCACCTTCACTTTTAATCATTCCTTTTACTCTGTTATTTAGTTATTTTGCTTTTGGTTCTTTGTACTTCTCAGATTATTGTTCTTTATGCTTTTGTTTTTACCTAGTTTTTTTACCTTTTTCTATTCTTCTTTTTCATTTTTGTTGTGTTATCTTCCTATTTTCTCTTGCATGGTCATCTCTCTGACTAGTGGTACTTTTGTGCATGGGTTTTCTTTGTGTTTTCCATCATGTCTTCTATAGGTGTCAATGGTCAAGATCCATACTATGATAACCAATGATGGATACTAATACTTGTTCACCCATTGCCTTTGGTTTCCTCTTAGTCTAGATATATGAAACCCAGAGCAACTTTTGCTTTTCGCATATCCTTTGATCATATCTCTTTTTAATAATTCATATTTGCTAATTAACCTAAGTAGTTGCATACCTTAGCTTAATTAGGGAAATGCGATAACCAATTAGTAAAGAATATGATAGGAGGGTATAACCAACTTGGAAGCTAAGCCAAGATCAAGTTAGGGAATGAGTTAGATGTAAGTAATGCATCTTAGATCCTTAAATCATAAGAAAGGTTTAAACCTTGAGTTTATAAGACATTCTTGCACCTAATGAAGTAGACCTTGTGAGGCAAGGTTAACTCTAATTAATCCTAGGTAGGACCTTCCTAATTGAGTTATATGTGAACTCATATCCAAGAATAAAAATTTGTCATCAAAAGAGAAATAAGTATAATTAGTAAATAAATATTTGGACATTTAGGCAATAGACAAATTTATTTTTGTTTTAATATTTTTCTTGTTAAATGTCTACATGTTTCCAATATGTTAAATTTTGAATGCCTAAAAAGATATCTTGGAACAATTCTATTTTCTTATACATTTATTAATGTTTTATTTTTTTTTTATTTTTACCTTTATGGCTAGGCACTGGCCAAACGCTAGTTGAGGACTATGTTAAACCCCAAAATTGGTAGTTTTAAAATCTTAATTACATATTGTTAATTACTTAATTAGTGTTTAATTAATGTTTATTTTAGTTATTTTAATTTATTTTAGTTTGTTGTATTCTAGTTTATTATAGTGATGAGTATTAGTTTATTATCATTAGATTATTATTATTTTATTAATTCTTATGTACTAAAGACTTGAACCAAAGGCGCAAGTTTTGTTGCTAGGCAACCATGTGGTGGCAGTTGAAGAATCCAATTCCTTAATTTGTACTTGTGTTATGTTTTCTAGTTTTGTTTTTGTAGCAGTAACAGAAATGCATGTTGAGGATTTATGACAATAATGGAGTTGCAACTTCGATGTTAGTGTTGCAATGTGGTTGTGTCACTCCATCAACCACGTTCTTTAATTATGCAATTGCAGTTGTGTCCTACACATTACCTTGGTGGAGATTGTCGTTTTTCTGTAGTGAACATTACGTGGATAATGAGGCATGGTTCCCATCCATTTTTATGACTACACATTCCTACAACCATTACCTACACATGGATGGTGGGAGCTACGCGTTTCTTTGACATGTGATTGGTGGATGTTACAGTAAATGTTACTTATGTGGGTGGTGGCGGTGGATGTTACAATAAATGTTACTTGTGCAGGTGGTGGCAGTGGATGTTATAGTGGACGTTACACATGGGTAGTAATTACCATGGCCATTACACACAGGTGATGGCTCCTCATGTGCTAGACTAGTCCTTATAAATTCCCTAGCTAGATGCAACAGAGGAGAGAGAATATAAAAAAGGATATGAAGAAATAGAGAGAGGATACTATTGAGAGAACCACACCAAATGAAAATTTTTGTTTATGCACAAAATTTTGAAGGAAGAGTGTTGATGCTTTATGGTAATTAATAGCTAACAATGTTTTAAGATTGTGAAGTTGTTGCACTGTAAAGACAACAAAGCAGGGTCATAAATTAGGTGACATTGCCTTTGTAATCTTCCTTATTTCTCATAAATCTATTTAAATTTAATTTAATTTAATTGATCGTATTCATCTTTGAACTTAATGTTAGAAGTTAAGATGAATATTGTTGATTTTACTTATGGGTGACAACCGTAAGTGTGGTGTTCTCAATTAAATCTAGATCTAATCGTTGATCTTATGTCTTGATAATCTTTTGACTTTAAAACGTTCCTCCACAGGATACAACTCGCAGGTTAGTCATAAACAAGGTGACAATTTCTACAATAAAAGAAAGGAAGATAAAGATTAAAGGTATCTAGCACAGAATTTTGCCCAACTCATCACGAGGCACCTAATCAATTATAACATGAAGATGAAGAAGAAAAAGGAGAAGGTAGTGTGGGATGCATTAGTGGCAAAAGCTCAAACATACACATATGCTAAAGTAGTCATCACCTTATAAGAAGAAAATAAGCAACTAGCTATTGATAATGCTCAGTTGACAAACATTAAGAGGCAAAAGAATGTTCTTGATGAGAGCATCCAGCAACTCCAAGAGTAATTAGTCTTTGTCAACCAAGACATGAGTTGCTTGGCCCATGAAAATTGAACCCTATTAATAGAAGAAGTCCACACTATCTGACAAAAATCTATAATCGAAACCAATGCATGGCAAAATAAGACCAAGAAGCATGAGAGACTCAAGGAGCATTTCAGAGACCAAGTGGGCATGTACAAATAGATTAATGAGAAAAAGATCCAGATGGCAAAGGCCAAATTAGGTTAATTTCTACATGAAATCCTAATTGGTAGCCAAATTTGGACATTTTTATTCATGTTCACCATGTAGAAGTAAAGAACAAAGACCTGCATATTAAGGATTTGATAGACTACATGGAATTAGCAAACCTTCGCCATGCTAATCTAGCTATGTTAACAATAAGTAGGCCCAGGAATGAATTAGAACAACAAGTAGTAGCAGTATATGCATTGTACGAGAAGGAATTTGCAGACAGAAAAGATGCCCTAGAGAAATTACATGTTGCAAATTCTGAACTAGAGATCATGAAAGCTGACTACTAGGGCCAAAAATATGTAGCAACTAACTTGGCTCATTACATGTTAAACTATCAAGAGTTGAGAAAGATAGCCAGAGCTTTTGAAGAAGAGGGGCAGCAATTTGCAACTTGGTATGTAAAGGACAATCAAATGTTTCCACAACTACCATGCCATGGGATGCACCTTCCCCATTACACATTGCTCAACAAGCATAGATAGTACATGATGCCAGGACAAAGGAGGAAAAACTTCAAGCACTACTAAACAGATACAAATTCAAGAAGCTTGATGACAAGGGGAAGCAATCAATGCAAGAGTCACCACCACCAAACACATAAGCTACATCAAGCTATTCTAATTTTTGTTATGTTTTGTTTCATTTTTTCATGCAATTGTGTCATGTTTTGTAAAGACACCACTGTGGAATTCCAAGTCATGTAAATATTTAGTTAGTCATGTCAAGTTGAATCTAACTCCCAATTTTGTTAGGGACTCTATCCTCATTTTATTTTAACTTGAGAACAAGTTTCTAGTCATTCATAGGGGTATGATAAAGTCAATTTTTTTCCTAATATGATATCATAACAATAATGTCATAGATATGATGTCGTAATTTATGCTACATCATCACTGATGCGATGTCTTAGGATGTGTACAGCCCTATAAATACAACACTTGGATGCACAACCCAACTTTTCAATTCCAACCTTAGGTTGACTCTTGTAGTTTGTTTCCATAGATTTAGCAATAGAATGAATGCTCGTAGTGTGATGTTTGGCAATTGATCGGTGTCTTTATTTGAGTGGATTGTACTTGAACATGATTCATGATGAAAATAAAGATCAAGATTACTTTATATCATTGCAACATTCCTTAGTTTTCTATTTGTTTACATAGCATAATTCTTATTGTTTTCCTAGTTTAATACTTTACCTTTCAAGTAGTTTACTTCATTTGTTTATTAGTAAGCGGTATAGATACGGCTAGCTTCAAGTGTTAAGTATAACTATTTGGTAATTCAATAGTGGCATTGCTTGGTTCATTTAATAGTAATTCCACTTGGCAATCCCATTGATAACTACACAAGTCCAAGATGTGAACAACAAACCAGTACCAGATGTCCATTGCTCTAGGATAGAATAGATTTACTTTCCTATTATTACCTAGACTTAGGATTTAATATTCATTTTCATCATGTTTATGATTAGGAGCACTAATGGTCAAATCAACATCAATAATCATATGCCTCACTAAGAGCTAAGCCATACACTAGAACTTCACTAACTCAAGGTGAGAAGATAGCAAACATGGACTTAAACTCAATTACTAGCATAATAACATTGCCTGTCCATAGATTATGATTTGGTCATGCGCTGGCACTCATGACTTGTATGGTAGAGTGTTGGGATACTTCATCGCTCATCAGCTAGAATTATTATCATTATCATAAACAATACTTTTTATAGTAGTGCCTATCATGGATGATCGAAGAAACCTATATTTGTCATCATGCTTTTATTCCTTAGATCAAAACATTATAAAGAGGGGACTTTTATGATTTAAAAGACTTTGCAAAAGGATGTAGTTTTCAGCAAATTATGTGATACAAGGACAAATAATTTTTGAAGAGACATGTTGTCAAAATAAATCATGAATAAGTCCATAATTATAAATAATTTTTGTTATAAACTGTGTTACCTTTAAAACCTACAAAACACATACACACGCATGTATTATGTATTATGTTATTAACTAAAATTTGTGACATAAATTATAAAATTCAATAAAAGATGTAATATAAAATGTTGGCATTATATGTTTCACCCAATATAATTTGGATATATCTTCTAATAGTAGGGTCCAAGCAATGCATGGCATATGGTATCCAATAAAGACTAAGAAACTTTGTCATTAATAAAGAACCAATATGTCGAAAAGCAAAGGCATTGTCAGTGATTATCTAAATTAAAACATTAGTTTATTTTAAATTACAAAACAAAAGAAAAGAGTAACTAAACCTGAACTACATGGTTGGTGATGAGTGGGAAGGTACCCCTATGCTCAACCATATGAATACGAGCATGTACATGCGATCCAATTGAACTCTGTGCACGGACTAGTTGTGGCACCTAGACAATTATACGTTGATCATAGTTCATTGTCTTCACACCTAGACCAGTATTTGCTTTGTCACATATGGTTTAGTCCAGAGTGAGGTGTATGATGTGATTCTAAACTAGGCTACTCCTAGAGATAATGGGAAACAATCTTGATTAAGCTAATAGGCAACATAAAGTAAAATCTAAGTTAGCCTAAGTGCGATGAGCATCTGTCCTTAATCATTTATACGCATCTTTAACCTCGTGTACTACTTCTGGGAATTCCAAGCACACATTACTTGAGCACTACTAGATACGTGTTGGCACATTTGGCCATTCCATGGAACAATAAGACTCCTGATTTGAAAACTAAACTCATGGGTTTAATTTTGGTAAGCCTCTTGCTTCATTTTCAATAACTTATAAAAGTCAAGTCATGCTTCTAACCTTATATATTCAAAGGTTGTTGGCATATCAAAGTTCAATTGCCCGGTTGTTAAGACTTTGTGGTGTGATTTTAAATCAAAGTTTGAATGAGATTGTTATGGGTGTAATTTTGGGGCAAAAACTGGCTTGTGGATATTCCAAATATTAGCAAAAATCCGCTACCGGTGGTCAAATAGATTTCAGTGGAAACGTTGGAATACCATTCTGGAAAATATTTCAACGCGATTTTGGCACAGCCGTTGAGAATGGTTACGAAAAATGCCAAAACTCTCACTCACGCAGTTGCTGGCAACACAAGCAGAACCCAGAAAACCTGGATTTGTGCCCTGAAATCCTTGTTGCTGCTGGAGAGAACCTGCACTGAAGACCATCCGATTGCCTCAAGCGCTGTTGCTGTTGCCATCAACGCCGCTGCAGTTGCCGTCACGAGCGTTGTTGCTGGAGACAAACAGGCCGTTGTCGTTGGTCTGTGCCCCTGTCTGAGCATTGTTCTGAGTGCGAGTTGACGTGCCGAGAGAAGCAAAGTTGATGCCAGCGCCTGCAGCAAGGCGGGTGGAGGAACAACGACAGGAGAGAAACGAGCGGCGAGCAGATGAATAGCGGCACCAACACAACACACGACTGCGACAATCAGAGGACCCTGTCAATGCCTACCACATGTAAAAAAAATTCTTCTCTGCCTGGCCGCAGCTGCGATCTGGTACTGCTGAGTCTGGTGCCAGTCCCCCACCGATGCACTGATCTTCAAGGTTTCTGATGCCGAAACCCTCAAATATGAACTTGTGCGCATTTGCAAAAATGATCCCACATAAAGGTCTGGCTGTGAGTACACTGCAAAAATCCATGGGTAGAGAACAAAGGGCAGAAAACAAAGGTTGCAAAGAAGTTAGATCCAATGGCAGGAACGTTTTTAGCTCATCCCTGTAACTTCCAAGAATTTGTGCAGGTTACTTCCTTGCCAAACAGGATTCTTCTTCCAAAGGACTTATTTCAAATTTTTAGGCGGTATGTCGTTCACTCCTCCTGCAACCTACCTTCCAAAATAGTAGCCATGTCCAACGCCGATGTATTCGGTATCGCATACCAGTCCGGTGAATGCGGCAACAAAGACACAAAGCCATATCAAGACAGGTGTCTGGAGATATTTTGGGCCGATGCTGGTAAACCGGAGTTGCAGTTTATCAAATAAAATTTTAAATAATCACAATACCATATACACTAAGTGTGAAGTCCCAGTTATAAACTTACCTTTTTTTAATTTCATTATCCCAAGACTTCAAAACGTTATTGTTTTTAAATATTATTATATAAGTTACTACCTACAAAATATTTGTAATATTAATGTTAAAATGTTTATAATATTTTAAATATTTGTAGTATGTATTAATGTTAGCATGAAATTCTCCTAATTTTATGCATAACTTCCTAACTCCCTAACTACATAACTTTCTCCTAGCTTGTTGGGCAAGTATTCTTCTAATTGGTTAGTCCAATTACTTGTGAGAAAAGTTAGGTGAGATATTTTTGAGATATTTTTGGGATATTTTTGAAATTGTAACTTCCCTACCTACCTTTGAACCCTATAAAAAGGTAGGGGGGATGAACATTGAAAAGGGAGGGGGAATATCATCATCACACTTGGGGTCTCATACATCACATTTTGAAGGCTATTAGTTAGCACTTGGGCTCTCACTTGGAGACACTTTAAGTCTTGGGAGAAGAGCATTTTATAAAGAAGAAAGTGTGAACGATTGCTTGTAAGATGGCTTGCTAAAATAAAGATTTCAGCCTCTTTGTCATGGTCCTGTGAGTTATGCATTTCAATTTTTGTTTTGTTTAAACTGATTAGCTAGTGCTTTAGATAGTATCATCCTAGGCAGATAATTTTGGGATTTTTAGATTGCTCTTATTGTTCTTGTTGCCCGATAGAAATTTCTATTAAAATTTTGCCATAGAAGCGCTTGTGTTTAAAAGCCTTAAGAGCATTTTAGTAGTAAATTTCATTATTGTGCAACGTGTGGGAACTGCTATTGGGATTGTTGTAAGAGAGCCTCTGTTTGTAGTCACGCCGTTGAACAATTCAGTAGTCGAGAGGGTTCAGAAAATCTTTGGTATTTTGATGGGACCAGAATAGCTTCTTTTTATCTTTAAAGTGAATTCCCGTGGTATTTCAATCAGAAATTGTCAAGTCTTTTAAAGGTTCTGTTTGAATGCAATCGTTGACATCTATTATCTAGTCAAAATGGAGTCTCGTACGTGGTAGTTTACGCAGCAATTTTTGGTAGCATAATAGGATTGTCTTGAAGATATTGCTTGTTTGAGCCTTGGAAGTTTGAACAATTCGTAGATATTGAATTTGGGATAGCTTTATTGCGAAGTGTTTACTCGTGTCATTTTACCTTGTTTAAATATTTGAGGTCTACACAAATCTGCTTTCTTTTCTTTTCTGCTTATTTCCATCGAATCTTGCTCTATTTCTAGTTTTCTTGTGGAACTATCTCTTTCTCTGGGGAAAATTAGGAGTAGATTGCGGAGTTGTGCTCAAATGTTTTTGCAAAATTTTATTTGTTACAAGTAGGTATTATAAGGACCGCGTAGACTAGGCAGTTGAACAAAATAGGAAATTTTCAAGAACTCACAGTACTTGGCAAAGTTGGCTGAATCTCTTTAAAGTAAGTCATTTGTAGTTCACACACAACGCAATTGTTACATTTTACACAACCACACGCCGCAACAGCACACACACATACTCACATTAACTACTGAGTTTATTTGGAGGTATCTGGGCCTTGGTGTTGCCAGAGACCAGCATGCACCTAAATCCTGTTCGAGGACACTCGTTGGCGGTCACGTCCCAAACGGTCGCCAACAATACGCTACTGGGTTACCAAGTAGTTACACTTAAATGTTCATGATTAAGTCATACTTATTCTGCATTAGCAACAGGAAGTGTAACTGACAATAAAGGAAATATTAACTAGATAGACAACAATAAACAATCAACAATTAAATAAAATAAAAGCTAAGTAAATAAGAATAAAAGTGAGAATAATTAATTGCTAAGTAGGCAATGGTCTAATCTAGCCTAACACAAGTAACCGTTCCAACTTCCCGGACACATCCTGAACTTTGCGTAAACACTACTGGGCTGTCAAACACTAATTGTTTCTGAGCTACCAAGTGGCACATGTATGCTTGAAGGGGTCATGCTTGTGTAATTTAATTGATTTGCTTAATTGATCAAAATGAATTGTTGTGCTAATAACATGAATGTAAAGTGCATAAAATAAAATAAATGTGTAAGAAAATAAATCTCAAGTGCTGCGAGGATGAATCAAAGAGCTTGTCTTTATTGCCAACACAATGGTGTGCTTAGGTACATCAATACTTAAATAAAAATCCATTCACACTTAGACCTCTTGCTATAGGCACTTAGAAATATTCTAACTTTTGAATGGACCAACTACAAGAGTTTTCTTACTTGACTGCTAAAAACTTGCTCCCAATTGTGCACCTGGGCACTATATTTATAGACCCGGGAGTAACCCAAGAATAACCACTCTAATAATAATTGCTCTAATAATTAGAGTAACTGCTCTAATAATTAAATTAACCACTCTAATAATTAGAGTAACCTCTCTCATCATACCCCCACGACTGAATGAAAACTTGTCCTCAAGTACAGAAGAAGAGGAACAAGTTCTTTACAAAATAGATTAGGGGGTGTGGACTTATTTGATTGACATGCAGAGTGACACAGAGAAAACAAACAAATACATAAGTGCTTGAGCATACAATATTACAATTATGTACAAAATTGGTGTTCATGACAATTAGGAAAAAACACCAACGGATCCAAAGGACATCCAACACCTCTTAATAATAGAAGAATGAGGGAGAGGTAGAAGAGATCTAATGGTCATGGAAAATCTTCTGCGAGTGATATTGTTGCATCCTTCTTGGCAACGACAATCCTGCTTCCAGTCCACGCTTCCCACTACAATCACAACAAAACCAAGGATTAGTATATATAGTACATAAATAATGGTTGAATACCTTGTCTTGTCGGTGATTTTATCTAGCCAAGTTATGATTGTGATGGATTGATTGCTTAATATTGTTAGTGGAAAGACTGACGAATGGGTTAAATAAGAGAAGTGATCCATACAATTAAGAAAAAGCTTGACACGAGTAGTGGAAAGATAATTCATTACAAACAATTGTGAAGGTGTGTATAATTTAGATGACATGAATGGGGTAAATAAAAAGAATTTGATTGTAATAATGTCTAAGGGTAAAGAACTTAACTTAACCAAACCAAAAGATATGCAAGTGGGTCCTCTTCAAAGCAAGCATAGGGCTTTTATGCCCTTGCATAACTTCAAACTAAGGAGTCCGTGGGCTCCATGCATGATTGATGATTACGGAAAGTTAAGTGCAAAAATCCTAAAGTAACTAACTGAGAAACCTGACACATCAAACCAGAACACCGAATCAAAACATGAAACCGACAATGAGGTGAGATATGGAAAGCATAGATGGATGATAGAGAAAGTGGAATGGAGTTCCTAATTATGGTCACATATAGCCTCTTGTAAAGTTTGTGATTAATTGACTTGGTAGGATCCTTCCTTAGTCCAGATCAAAACCAACCACTTTTAATGACTTTGCATCAACATTCTAAGGTAAGTCCATCTCCTAAGGTACAAGAATGCACCCACAAAATATCCACCATTCCAAATTGGAGTGAAGATTAGGAAGTGAGAAAGGATCTTAGTTAGAGGAGACAAGACAAGTCTCATAACCAGTGCTTGTAGCCCTTTTATTTGGTCTAAGGGGTGTGCTTTGAAATCCCATGTTGTTGTTGTTGTTTTTTTTTTTTTTTTTTTGAATGGGAACCACACCATGCAAAGACCCATGCGTTTTTTCACATTTATTTTGTCCAAGGGGTGTGCTTTGAATCCTCATCTTTCTCTTTTTTTTTTTCTTTTCTTATTTTTTTTTCTTGTGATGAGGACCACACCATGGAAGGACTTATTTGACTTCCTATTATGAAATGACGCAGAACGGTGAGAAGCTTACGAGAACACTCCTACACACAAGAAAACAAAAAAGCACAAAGAATACTGCATCCCTTTAAAGCCACACCCTGTCCAAACCTTTGATTCCTTTCTAATTTCAGAAATTACACAAGTCACCAATTTATTAGAGTTATGGAGAAGAGACTACATGCTTCCAAAACAAGGAAAACCATAGAGTATGTGGATGGGTGGATGATGTGGACTCACTGCCTATTACATGAAAAGAAACCATGTCCCAGTTGTTAGTAACGACATTCAAAGTCAAAAACCAGACATCAACAATCAAATTACAAATGAAACATACCATCATCGAGTAGCACATTACCATTGTACATGGCACCTTATTAGCAAAAAGAGTATAGAATTACATGAAACATAAGAAAATATAAAAGAAAGTGAAAGAGTATTCAATAAATATTAAATATACTAACGATGGTATAAAACAAAAACATAGAAAAGATCAATAATCTTGAAAAATAAGAAAATGTAAAACAAAGAATATGAAAACCAAAAATGAGTAAAACAAAAAGTCAAAATACACTTAAGAATCCTAGAAATTAGAATGGGGGGTGACCCCACGACTAAACATTTGGTAATGGCTAGGATTAATAAGTGGATGAATAAAATACATGCATGTATGAAATGTTAAGGGTCCATCATGCCCCAACCACTGGGTGTCCATTGGTGGTATGGTGGCTGGGTAGAGAAATTGTTGATCACACAATTGATTATAGAAAGCATAGTGGGGCAAGTTAGATGATGTGTGTACATTATGAGGGAAATATAACCCACTATGACACCCTTGACTAGATAGCAATATGCACAGATCTATGTGTCCCTTCACATTGGTGAATTCACTAGATGTTGAAGTGTGAGGTGGAGACCTAGATAAGGCGATAGGAGGCATTGAGTTTGAAAAGGAAGGTGCATCACAGTGTTGGGCTTGTGCTGAGTTGGAGGATGCAGTGGTTTCAAAACCGCGCTATCTCTTTCTACGACCATGCCTAAAGAAAGGTGAAGGATGAGAGCATTGAGAGCAAGGAGAAGTATAAGGAACATGAGGTGGTGATCTCGTAGGAGAGGACATGGGTTGATGATACTCGGGAGAGTGATAACAATGAGGTGAAGTAGAGGATGTTAATCTAATTGGAGAAATAGGGTGTCGAACATGATAAGTGCTTGGTTTCGGATGGTATGAAGGATGTGGCCAATTTGGCGATGGCCTCCCCCATGACTAGGGGTTTTATCACAACAGTTGAGCATAGTACTGAGGCCCATAAGAATTTGCCCAAAGATAGTATGATGAGTTGTGGGATTGCCCATAAAGTTGTGGAACAGGAATGTGCCCAACCACGTACTTCTATACAAAATTTGGATGTAACATTCTTCTCCAATGCTCATGTACATGTGACAATATTGGGCATTGGCCTTTTGGGTGATCATATAGGTAAACATCTCATTGATACTTATGTTTTGCGGTTGAGCCCCTATCCTCATTTTCTTCAGCCCTTCTTTCTAATTGTTGAATGGTGTTCTACCCTATTTCTAAGTTTAGTATCCTCTATTTGTTTTGGTCATCAAAGTTATGTTGCATGGGTCTCCCCCTAGTAATGTCTACATATTCTCTACATTTTTCATGTATCCACTCCATCATCTTGTTGATCTTTGCCTCAATTTCATCTAGTGATTTTAGCATTGGCAAAGGTAAAAATGGTTTCACCTCCTCGAGGTGAGTTGATTTCTCCTCTTTATGATTATGGACCTTTGTTACTTTAAGAGTTTGATCTTGTTGAGATTTTTTAACATTCTCCCATTTGGCTATTTCTCCTTCTTCTTTTGCTACCCGCTCACTAAGGTTTTGGAATTGATGGGTTCATAGTTCATATAGTTGACCTGGGAGATACATCCCTCAGGTCTACCTTGTTTCATTACGGAGCCCATCCATGATGTGATATATTAGCCTTTCCTCAAAGAACCCATGGCCTGGGCATTTATTTAACAAAGAGTAATATCTTTCTAAGGCCATGTCCAAGGGTTCATGTTGCCCTTGTTTCCACTCTTGGATTTGTCTCCTCAAGGTTGACACTCTTGCATAGGTTTGATATCTTTCATTGAAGAGATTTACCATTGTTGGCCAACGATGAATTGATTTTGGCTTTAAAGACTTGTATCATATTTTGGCTTGGCCAACGAGTATCATAGGAAAGAGCTTAAGTCTTTTCCACCCATTATCAATATTGTTCCATGCACAAGCATCGTAGAAGGCTTCTAAATGATGTTGCAGATCTAAATCATAACCTTCTGAAAACTTGGGAAAGTTGTTTAAATCAAGCCTCGGTAGACGGCTTTCCTTACGATGCCTGTGAGATATTCGAACGGCCTCTTGTATATGCATTAGGCTCTTAGTGGCCAGCAGGGGTTCATCGTCACTAAGTAGGTCATGAGTTTATGAGTCGGGATGATGTTGTATATGTTCATGTTGGCATTCTTGATTTTTCTCGTGGGTTCAATTTTTTATTTCTATGTCGACCCCTTGAGGAACAGTCATTTGTGTTGCAACCTAACGTTGAAAGAGCAGAGAAAGAGAGTGAACTAAAAAACTCATCATGACTTTCGTAAGTCTCCCAATCATCCCCTGATGTACTCTTGCTATCCATTGAGAAGGTCCTAGGTCTTATGGGCCCCTCGTTCTAGGGTATGTCCCATCTTCACTAGAGGTGTCTGAGTTGGATGACAAAAGTCCTTGAGTATCGTTGGGGTGTTTATGAACATATGAAACTCCTGCATAAGATTGAGTACTCTAAACTTCTTCGTTGGTTCTCTAATGAATTACCTTGCTAGATGTTATGTTATCGCTATTGTGAAAGAGACATTGTTGTGAATTATGTGTGACTTAATTGAATTTAATTTCTTTGTCTAAAAGATATATTGTCAATACCTTGTTACAATGATCTTGTATGATATAACTAATCTAGATAACTAGCATTATCCTTGACAACGGTGCCAATGATGAGCGGCAAGGTACCCCTATGCTCAACCATACGAATATGAGCGTGTATGCGCAATCTAGTCAAAATCTGCAGATGGACTAGTTGTGGCACCTAGATAGTTATACGTTGATCATAGTTCACTATCTTCCTACCTAGACTAGTATTTTCTTTGTCATGTATGGTTTAGTCCAGAGTGAGGTGTATGATGTGATTCTAAACTAGGCTACTCCTATAGACAATGGGAAACAATCTTGATTAAGCTAATAGGCAACATAAAGTAAAATCTAAGTTAGCCTAAGTGTGATGAGCATTTATCCTTAATGATCTGTACACATCTTGGACCTCATGTACTACTTCTAGAAATTCCAAGCACACATTACTTGAGCACTACTAGATACGCTACTGGGTTACCAAGTAGTTACACTTAAATGTTCATGATTCAGTCGTACTTATTCCGCGTTAGCAACAAGAAGTGTAAATGAAAATAAAGGAAATATTAACTAGATAGACAACAATAAATAATCAATAATTAAATAAAATAAAAGCTAAGTAAATAAGAATGAAAATGAGAATAATTAATTGCTAAGTAGGCAATGGTCTAATCTAGCCTAACACAAGTAACCGTTCCAAACTTCCCAGACACATCTTGAACTTCATGCAAACACTGTTGGGCTATCAAACGCTAATCGTTTCTGAGCTACCAAGTGGCACATGTATGATTGAAGGGGTCGTGCTTGTGTAATTTAATCGATTTTCTTAATTGATCAAAATGAATTGCTATGCTAATAACACGAATGTAAAGTGCATAAAATAAAATAAATGCATAATAAAATAAATCTCAAGTGCTGTAAGGATAAATCAAAGAGCTCATATTTATTGCCAACACAATGGTGTGCTCAAGTACATCAATGCTTGAATAAAGATCTGTTCACACTTAAACCTCTTGTTGTGGGCACTTGGAAATATTCTAACTTTCGAATGGACAAACTGCAAGAGTTTCCCTACTTGACTACTAAAAACTTGCTCCCAATAATGTGCCTAGGCGCTGTATTTATAGACCTGGGAGTAACCCAAGACTAATCGCTCTAATAATTAGAATAATCGCTCTAATAATTAGAGTAACCACTCTAATAAGTAAAATAAACACTCTAATAATTAGAGTAACCACTCTCATCATAATCACTCTAATAATTAGACTAACCACTCTCATCAATTGGCACTAATGTTGGTAATTACTTCTTTAAAGATCTCATAGAAGAATTGACAGCTTTTAACATGATCAGTGTAATTAACTACCTTCAAAAATGTAGTACCACTCCTTGAGCCTACCAATATTTTTAAGAGGGTTCTACCTCTTCTATCTATTGAAGTATCACACATGATTGAGAAACCGTGATGAAGTCTTCAATTGATATGTCGACTAGGCCATGTTAACGGAGCCTCGTTGACGTGGCTGCGTTGATGTGACCCCATTGACGTATCTGTCCATGCGTTAATGTGACCCTGTTAACGCAAAATCTGTCTCTTACTATAAATATGCGTGCACCCGCAAAATTTATAACATCATTTGGAGTAGTTATGGCCAAACTCTTGCAATTTGTTCTCATAAGAGTTAGAATATTTTCCAAGTGCCTACAACAGGCGTCAGAAAGGTGTATGGCTATTTATTTGAGTGCTAATATACCTGAGCCCATTGGCATGACCGACAATAAAGATGAACTTTTTGAGCATTCCTTGCAACATTTGGATTTAATCACTTAAGCATTTTAATAGTTTAATATTTCAACACTTTAATAATTTCAAAAGCTTTTATTGTTATCATTTTACAATTATTGTCCTTTCATATTTTATGAGAACCATAAGCACAACCATCTCGAACATAAATCAAACACCTAGTAACCCAATGACACTTAACGTTTGGTAACCCAGTAGTGGTTAGGATATGCTCAGGATGTGCATGGAAGATGGGATTGGTTGCTTATGCTAGGGAGAATTAAGTGATAGGGTAGAATAATTATAAATTACACAACTTTTCTTTCCCTACAATTAAAGAATTAGACTTTAAAAGATAAAAAGAAAACCAATAAAAATTATTTTCCTCAATCTCACTTAACCATCACTTTAGAACACCACAAGTGAGGTTGGGAAGACAACGACCATTCTAACTAAGTCTTGCTGGCTAGAGTTCGATGTATGCAAGTGCTTGCAATCTGCGGAATTCAAGCAAGTACCTTGTGAACGCCTGTGATTCGTATGGTTGGGTGTATGGGTACCTCGCCGCTCATCATTGGCATCGTTGCTAGGGACTATTAGTCTTACATGCATTATCTATTCTTAGCAAGATCATCATTCACTTCGTTGGAATGGATCCAAGATAGTGAAATCTATGCACGCTGGGCAATTTAAGTAAAAGAATAAGGCACACTTGTTGAGTTATTGTCTAACATCAAAAATGTCTTCTTCTCACAGGCGAGATGGATCCAACCCACCAGTGTCGTAGGAGTGTCGAGTGGTATACACACATCCAGATGAGTATATCCCCAACTTCACCTTTATCCTACATCGGGATGAGCGCCTGCGATGGCGAGACATGGAGGGTAACATCATATTACCTCCTGATTGGTCGATTCCTAGAATGCTACTTCAAAATCTTACCAGACTAGGCATTCAAGACTACAGTGTAGAATACATAATGGAGGATCATGACTACCGAGATTATCATCCAACTGAGGCACAACATGCGTAGGACCAGCAATAGGTGGAACGCCATGAACACTTAAAGGGGAAACAGTTCAGTAACCCTTTGTTCTTGCAAGACCCGCATGATGATGAGGAACCTATTTTTCATAATTCCCATTCGGTCGAACCTCCTTCGATGCATCAGATCATCCAATCCATCATCCAAAGTAAACAATCAAGTGACCAAGAGCACCAAGATGATGAAGGATCATGCAAGAAAGATGGTGGCAAGGGGAAAGATGGACATGAAGATAGGGGTCGTCATCAGAATAGAGGAGGAGATCAACACTGGGGCAGTGGTAGTTCTCTTCCCTCTTCTTCATCTTCTCATTCCACCTTTTCTTCACCAAGTTCTTACTCCGATCACAACCATAGTAGGAAGGATCGGGGTGATGGCAATCGAAAAGATCGATGGGAGCGCAAGGATTGATGGGGACGACGTGAGGAAAAGCATGACCAATCACATGAGTCTCACCATCAAGAAAGGAGAGGCAGCCGAAATTGTCATAAATGTCATGGCTAACAATAGGACTATGACTCAGATGAACCATTACTGGCTACTCAAAGCATGCTTAACATAGCCAAGATGGTTCAAATACCCAGTAGGCACTTGAAAGATAGTCAAATCAAGCACCTTGACATGAACAATATCCCCAAATTTGAAGGGGGATACAATTGTGATCCACAGACTCACTTGCAAGCATTTCATGATTCTTGCATCCTGCAGAACATAGACAATGATTCGCAAAAACTCAAGTTATTCCCCCAAACACTCATCAAGGAAGCAAAAAGCTAGTACCAGTATTTGGAGTCAGAATCAATCAGGAGATGGAGTATGGTGCTGGAAATTTTTAATGATAAGTATCAAACCTACTCTAGAGTGCCTAATTTGAGATGATAGATCCAAGGGTGAAAATAGGGTGGTCATGTAGCCATGGGCAGATATTACTCATTATTACATCGATGCCTTGGTCATGGCTACTCTCAGTGGGAACAGCTCCACCATATCATAGATGGGCTCTACTTTGAAATAAGAAACCCTGGGCATTTACACTCAAGGATGGCTATGTGAACTGAGGACCCATCAACTGCTGCGTCTCATTGAGCAGGTGGCCAAAGAGGAAGGGGAATTAAGGAAAAAAGAAAGTGTAGAAGAGTATAATTGAGACCCTTCCATCCAAAGGAAGGAAGTCTAATTTTGTGAAGAGAAGGAAGAATCACCGCTAGATGCAACGGTGAACTGAAAAACCTTGCCCATACAAAACTTTACCTCTAAAATTTTGACCAAGGTTGATAAGATGTGGGACTCTTTGGATGAAAGGTTCCAAAGCATCCTAAAAATCACAGAAGAATCCAAAGAGCAAAGTAATGAGCGAGATTGGCAAAGGAGAAGAGAAGCTGAACATGCCTATCATAAAGGTAAGGGCAAAGTTGCTACGGCAGAACGGGTTGTAGACTTTGACACAGAGGAGGCTGATGGATGTGACATATGCCAGTATGAACATCATAAGGGGTGTTGCCCGGTGGTGTCACATCTACAAGAGTCTGGGGTGTATGTGCTGAACCCTCTTTTGGCAAAAAGGCAAATACCCTGAAGATTGCCTTATCCACAAGGCAATCCCAGGCAGTTCCACCAACCACAAGGATATTATCCAAGTGGAGTGCCACTGCAACCCTACGAGTATTATCAGCAATGGCAACATCGAAAATCGTGACGGATGCCACCTCCAAGGAAGTAGTACCCTTACCGATAGCCAGATCCTTATGGGTACTACGTTTAGCAACCTATCTCCCCATGGGACTCTTCTAGTCATGTGACATTTCAAACTCATTACCACCCCTCGAAATACTTTCAAACACAGTCTCCATCACCCCAAGGGAATAACCCACATCTATACTATCCTCCATAACCTTCTCCTGCCATCCCTACTCATCAACCCTCCACTTAGCTACCTCTTACTCCACCTATGTAGGGAAAGATACCACCATAGCCACAGTAACACAATGCCATTAGGGCTATCAACTTACAATCGGCATCTTAGTCAAGAGGATTGGAATCAAAACCATGAAAATGCCCTTTCTTTCAGCCCAATATCCCTAACATACCCTCACATTCACATGTGGCCAGTGCCTCTAAACCTCCAATCACTTCCACTATTCAACCCTTCGAGCAACCTTCAAGCCAAACACCCTCCACAGTACAAACCATCATGCTCACACACGTTGTGATGGATTGGATAAAGGTAGGTCATCTCCCTTGGAAATTAACTGATCCAGGAAGTCCCCTTAGATACCTTCAAGTGGAAGGAAATGAGTCATGTAAAGCTCTCTTGGATTCAGGGTTAGGTCTCAATTTGATTTCACACGATATGTACAAGACTTGGAACCTGCCTCCAATGAAGAAAAGCAACATTCAGCTCAAGTTGGCAGACCAATCCATAACTGTACCCTTAGGATTGGTAGAAGATATCGTGACAAATGTTTGTGGGTGGTCCTATCCTACTGACTTCCTAGTCATTTAGGTTGACAATTGCAAGGGGAATTTCCCAATCACAATGGGGAGAGCTTAACTTAGCACGATGGACACATGATTGGGACTCCGAGATCTTTTCCTTGAAATTTCAAAAGAAAATCCTTTTGGGAAGATCAAGAAGAAGCACGTTCCATGCATCGTGTACAGTGACTTAGGGTGCAACTTTGGTTTGCTAGGTAGACATCTATTCAAGCATGCAATTGATGTGCCAAAGAATCATAAGTTCAACAATGCCTGTACGCAACAACCACAAATCAAGAAGGCACCCAGTGGCTAACCGCTAACTCTAATAGCAGCACTTTATGCATAGGACCATCTAAGGGCCTTGTATGTGCCTATATGAAAGGCATGGATGAATTGGAAAAGGTCCATCAACAAGTCTCCGCTATTGATGATAGTGATGATTGGTGAAAGCTACAGATCCCTGAGAGCTTTAGACAAGAGCCCTTGGAACTGAAAACCTTACTGACCAATATGGAATATGCATTCCTGCAAAATGGCAAGCTGGTAATCATCAATGCCACTCTTGCTCCTGAGCAAAAGAAGAAATTGTTGAAAATGGTGAACAAATGGATGGCTACTTTTCCATGGTCATATCATGAATTGATAGGAGTTGATCCTAAGGTATGTCAACATTGGATTTATATTGACTCCTCCATGAATCCAAGATGACAACCATAAAGATGGTTGAACCCCAAACTAAAGCAAGTTGTTAAGGATGAAATTGAACAATTGTTGAAGGTAGGGTTCATCTACTCTATTGCAAATAGTGAATGGGTTAGCCCACTCATTATTGTGCTAAAGAAGGATGGAAAATGAAGGGTCTGTATAGATTCCTGACTACTAAACATGGCGACCTTCAAGGATCACTTCCCACCTCCATTTGTGGATCAAGTGTTGGATACTATTGCAGGGCATTGTTACCATAGCTTTTTGGATGGTTATAGTGGCTATAACCAAATCCAAATCACACCCAAAGACTAGGCCAAAACAACATTTACAAGTCCCTAGGGGACTTTCGCATATAAGAAGATGTCCTTTGGCCTGTGCAATGCACCTGCAACCTTCCAACGCCTTATCCTCAGCATCTTTCAGCAACAGATTGGCAATGGAGTAGAAGTCTTCATGGATGACTTCTCTACCTATGGAGCAACATTTGAACAAGCCTTGGACTTCCTTGAGTAAGTTTTAAAAAGATGTGTGAAAAAAATTTACGGCTCAACTAACAAAAGAGCCACTTGATGGTCCAAGAGAGCATTGTTCTGGGGCACCGCATTTCACAAGCAGGGATTAGTGTAGATCCTAAGAAAATCAGGGTCATCTAAGGAATCACCAGTTAACTGAGTACTATAAAAGATGTTTATTCATTCCTTGGCCACACTGGTTATTAAGATGCTTCATTGAGAATTTCTCGAAGATCACCAAGTCATTGGTTGAACTCACAAAGAAAGATGCTCTATTTCTCTGGACCAGGGAATGTGAATCTGCATTCTAAACACTCAAACAGAAGCTCGTAGAAACTCCAATTCTGTGGGCACCTCACTACTCCAGACCTTTTCATATCATAACGGATGCATCTAATTATGCATTGGGAGCTGTGCTTACATAGTTGGATGACTAGAGACACCCATATTATATCCACTGTGCAAGCCAAAGCATTATGGGTGCTTAGCTTAACTACGCCACCATCGAAAACAAATTAATGGCGGTGGTGTTCGCCTTGGAAAAATTCTGACACTATGTGCTTGAGTACAAGATGTTTGTACATACTGACCACAGTGTCATCTAGATCCTGATGAGCAAACCAATGGTGAGTCCTTGTATCATATGGTGGCTTGTGATCCTTCAGGAATTTGACCTTACTATGGTAGATAGGAAGGGAACTGAGAATGTGGTCACTAATCACTTATCTTAGTTACGATGGGATGACATAGAGGAGGAGGACCCACTCTCAGATCAATTTCCAGATGAACTCCTATTCGCAGGAGCAATCGATAAGGAGATGCCCATAGGATTAACTTGATTCAACAACATTCTCACCTATCTCTCAACACAAGAATTACCAAAAGAGTGGGATCATCGGAAGAAGCAGCAGTTTCTTCACAAGGCCAAACACTTCATGG
This sequence comes from Gnetum montanum, assembly GCA_015680685.1. Classification (NCBI taxonomy): domain Eukaryota; kingdom Viridiplantae; phylum Streptophyta; class Gnetopsida; order Gnetales; family Gnetaceae; genus Gnetum; species Gnetum montanum. The sequence goes on along the minus strand of MNCI01032608.1, from coordinate 130,681 downwards.
GAATCAACGGACACCTTTATAAGGTGTGTGTTGATGGCTTGGTTCAATGGTGCGTCCCTGATGTGGATATACTGTTAATCCTCTAAGATGCTCACGAGAGCCCTTGTGGGGGCTACTATGTTGGACAACACACATCCATTAAGATTCTACTTGCGGGATATTATTGGCCCACACTCTTCAAAGATGCGCAATGGTTCATCCGCTCCTGTGAACGATGTCAAAGAGATGGTGGGATGACCACATGAATGAAGGGACCCCAACAGTGGATCCAGCCATTGGAACCCTTCGATATTTGGGGTATCGACTTCATGGGTCCCATCACACCCATGTCCAATGGGAAGGAGTACATCATCGTCGCGGTAGACTACTGTACTAAGTGGGTAGAGGCGGCAGTCATCACCAACTGTTCCTCAAACATAGATGCACAGTTTATCCAACAATAAATCGTGAACAAGTTTGGGATGCCACGTGCACTCATTTCAGACAATGGAACTCATTTCATGGGCACTACTTTTCGTAAACGTATGCAACACTTAGGGGTCGAACATAAATTTATAATACCTTATTACCCCCAAGCCAACGGGCAAGCCAAAGTCACAAATAGGGAGATTACAAAGATCCTAACTAGGACCATCAACAAATACAGGAAGGATTGGAGCACAAAACTTAACAATGCCCTCTAGGCCTATCGCTCCACGTGGAAACTTCCTATAGGCTACTCTCCTTACGAGTTAGTGTACGGGAAACTACCGAAACTTCCAATTCAGGTAGAACTCCGAACATTATCTACTACCAGTGACTTGGGTCTTGACTTATCACTAGCACAATGAGAATGACTCATCAACTTGAATGTGCTAGATGAAAATCGATTAGTAGCCCTATCATCAAATGAAATCCACGAGGCCTATAATAAAAAATGTCATGATCTTAGGATTTGAAAGGTAACATTTTGACATGGAGATAAAGTACTCTACTAGAACCCCATACATGTATTGCAATTTACTAAGTTTCAAACATTGTGGAAGGGGCCTTATATTGTTTCCAAAGCCTTTCTGTCTAGGGCCTTGCTTATACACAAACCTGAGGATCCCACAAGAACACAATTATTTAATACACAACAATTCCCTTCCACGAACTCCAATGAACCAGTGCCACTACCCTTTCATACCACAACCAACCTCGTTCCATTTTTCAGATCTCCTCCTCTCAACTANAATAAGCCATCTTATTGTCACAGGATGTACTGGTGCGGTTGTTTCTCTTTACGATGGGTTGCATGATATGGTCCACCTAATATATCTAGCTCCCACCTTCACATTATTGTTCTAGGTAGTCACGTTAAACTTTCATTTCATGTAACAGGTAGTGAGTCCATGTCATTTGCCCATTCACCCACTCCATGGTTTTCCTTCTTTTGGAAACATGCACTCCCTTTTAATTAAATACAACTTTAATTAACTCATGACTTGCGTAGTTTCCAGACTTGAAAAGGGCCCAACGGTTTGAACAGGGTGTGACTTCAAGGGGAATGCAACATTCTTTGTACTTTTCTATTTCCTTGTATGAGAGCGTGTGTCCTCACAAACTTCTTACCACTTTATATCCTCTCTTAACCGGAAGTCACTTGGCAATTTGGCCTTGCATGGTGTGGTCCTCATCACTCAAAAAAAACAAAAAAACAAAGAGGATTCAAAGCACACCCCTTGTTCAAATGCATGCGAAAATGCATGGGTCTTTTCATGGTGTGGTTCCTAAAGAAAAAAGAAAAAAAATAACAAACACATGGGAATTCAAAGCACACCCCTTAGATCACCTCTAATGGGCTACAAGTACTCATTATGGGACTTAATTTGTCCCCTCTAACTTAGCACTTTTTCACTTCCTCTCACTCACTCATGTTGGAGTGGTGGTTGTTTGTGGGAGCATTCTTGTGCCCCAAGGAGATGGACTAGTCTTCGAATGTTGCTGCGATGTCACTACACGTGGTTGGTTTTGGGTCTGGACTAAGGATGAATCCTACCAGGTCACTTAATTACACACTTCAGAAGGGATTTCATGTGACCAACATTAGGAATTCTATCTCATTCCCTCCTACCTTCACCATTTGCTTCCCCTTATTCACCTCACTTCCGGTTCTATGTCTTGAGTGTCTATCGTGCTCTGCTAGAACTTCTAATTCTTTGGCTAGTTCTTATGGTTTTGGGTATTGACTCATGGTCACCATTAATTAACTATGGGGCCCACGAACTCCTGTGTTGATGATATGCAAGGGCTACTGCAACTACCGCCTGCTATGGGGAGGACCCACTTGCATATCCTTTGGTTCCACTAGTTAATCTCCTATCCTCTTGATATGGTTGCTCGGTTGTTTCTGTGCTAACCATTGCATGGTCCCTCATCTGCAAAGTTCCATACTATGACATTCTCCTCGTTCCGACTCTTCTTCTCATTACAATCTTCCTTCCTCTTTCACTCATACTGTTCTCTAGTCTCTAAAATCTTGAATCACCCCCATGCTATGCTCCAATTCATAGGTTTGGACTTTTTTTTCAACGGTCAACGCAGGTCAACAATCAAAGCACAACTACATCAACTAGGCCTCGTATACGCATCCCCCTGCATTTATGTAGCCTCATCTACGCGGCCCTGTTGATGCATGTCAAAAATGCTATATATACCCATGTTGCGCCTTTGAATTTTATCCATTTGTGCAATCGGCCAGGGGAGTTTTTCCATTTTTCTACATCAAGTCTTCTTTTCATGCACCTACTTTCCCTACTGCGTGTCCTCATCTACCCATCCTTTCCCTCTTTCGCAACTAGAGGTATGCTCTTCATCATGGGGGGTGAGGTCTATAATTATTATAATTATCAAAAATAATTATTGTAATTATCAAAAGACTTAACACCTCTCAGGGGACAAACAAGAAAAAACAAAAACAACACTATAAATTGCAACTCATATCTTATTGTTTTTTCTAACCCCTCAACTATACTCCAGGGAACCTAATAAGATGCATGTGCCATTATCATAGCTTGGTCAAAATGAGAAGATGTATGATTGCCATTTTTAGCAACTTATACACACATTTTAATTCACAGTTATGCTATGACTGTAGATGGCACCCAAACCAAGGCATCCAAGGGGAGAAGGACCGTCCCAACCAAGGGACAAGCGACCAAGAATGGGAAGAGGACAAGGCACACAACCTCCAAAGCATGTAGAGGGCTCACATGCAACTGGCTCCCTCCGTAAAGAACCTAACGTGGAATCTATTCATCAGATTCCCAAAGTGGATGTCCCTGGAAAACAATCACAAAGGGACAAGACTCTTGTGGTAGTGCCACAACTTAAGGTTACCTTGACCCAAGCTTGTATTGACGCTATTAAGCCGAGGGAGCTACAACGAATGATCCTTCAGGAGTTGAACTTTAGACCATTTCTATAGAATGTACCAGAGAAAGTCAAAACCCAATTACAAAATTCTCCTATGTGGCCAATCATCATCTCTAGTGGTGAATGGTACCTAGGAGAAACTTACCTTTTCTGGATGAATCGGCAACTGGGGTCTAGAGTAAGAATCAAAGACATTCATGTCTCTTACTCTGCCGAAGCAATTGCACAAGTTCTAAGGTTGCTAGAGACCAGAGCTAACATGGTGGAGAATCCTAAACAAGCAGACCCCGAGGTAAAAGGGGAGTGGACCAAGCGATGCTATGGGGTAGAATGTAAGGAGTTTGGCATCCTAACCACCGTAAAGAGGGTTTATTCAAAAATCACGTCTTACCACATGAATCTAATAATAAGCCCCAGCAAGATCACAACCTTCTCTGCTTGTGCATGTGCCACTCTAAGCGGAAAGTTTCCCATCAACCTTCCACAATTACTTTTCCTGGAGATTGAAAAGAGATTTGCTGAGAACAAACGTGGAAGGCGGACTCTACCTTTTCCCTACCTAATTAGAAAATTGTGTAAATGGGTAGGGATAGCATAATACACTAATGAAACACTTTGTCATGCCCCAATTACCTCATGGTGGGAGATGATAAAGGACAAGACTTCGGCCACAACACAATTCAAGGAAGAGTAGCAACCACCTCCATCGCCTATGCAAACAATAAGGTCGAGCTTGCACACAATCGCAGAACAAATATACAAGATCCAATAATCACTCTTGAGCCAACAAGAGTGATCAGTAGGAACTAGTGGAGGAGAAGACACTTCAATCTCTCACCCTACGATGAGCCATCTTAAGTAAGTGGCTCGATCAGTGAATCTATTAGAGAGAGCAAGGCTGATGTTTTCTATCACCCGAATGCAAGTGCCTGCTAGAACTGACCCCAGTGTCCTAGAAGTAACGATGTCTACTCAACAATTATTTCCTAAAATTTCAGGAAATGCTATTACTTTTTCAGTGCACTTGGAGGATGGAGAGGGGGTGACTATCCTTGTAATCAACACCAGGGACAAGAAGTTGCAGCTGAAGTAGTTGCTAACACCATTGCTACAGTCTTTAATGTACCTATGATGCCTGTACCAGATGTACATGGACTTGAAGATGTACAAACATCCGCAAGAACTTCACGTAACAGGATCAATGCAGCCCAATATGAAGAGTTGTTGGACCAACTAGTGAGAACCAGGTAACTATTTCTAGATGTCTTTGATCTTCCAGACAACATTACTATGACCCAGTCGGAGCTACTCTTAGCAAGGGGCAAGTGCCTTGTCTTGGAGGGGCAACTTGAAGTGGCACAACCGGATCATCAACACTTGGCTATGGAAGTTGCCCAATTAAGGGCCCAACTTGCTGATCCAGCTCTCCTCAACCGTGACCTCACCAAGGATGAAGCTTTTCAATAGCTTCAAACCAAACTTCAAAAGGTTAAGGGTGAGCGAGAGTCAGCAATCTTTGACAAGTCCTTAACAAATGCTCATGCTTACCATCTAAACAAGGACTTGACAGAGGTTTGCCAGGAGAATGTCAGGCTGACCGCAAAAGTTCATCGCCTACACAATGTTGGTGTTAAGAATCAACACATGAAAAACTTCATCCATCAACAACAAGAGGAGCTAGCTAGGATAAACACTCATGTGAGGATATTGGCAACTGAAAATCGTAATCTATCTATGGAGGAAGTTCGAGCCTTGCGACAAAAATCAGCAATTGAAATCGCCGCTTGGAAAAATGAGGCCCTTAAGTTTGAATGAGTTAAAAATCACTAAAGGGACCAAGTGAGATTGCAAAAGGAAGTCAACGAAAAAGAGATTCAAGTTGCAAAGGCTAAAATGAACCAGGCACTCCAACAGCTCAAGGAAGGAGGTGAGGTGTGGCAACCCATCTTTGATGGATTAAACACCTACAACCAAGCTGAGATTTGTATCAAGGAACTATAGATTGAAGAGATGATGGAGTACATCGAGTTAGCCAATCTCCGTTATGCAAACCTAGCAATGCTAATAGTTGGAAGGCCAAGGTCAAACCTGGAGAAACAAGTGGCCACCTCGTATTCTTTATATGAGAGAGAGTTTCAAGCACATAAAGAGATAGAGAAAGAGCTAGAAATAGACAATGAGGAACTTGAAGTTCTTTACACTCGTTTTGAAGGATAACGTGCGGTTACAGAGAACTTGGCCCAACCAATGAATGACTACCAGCAGCTGCAGACATCGATCCAAGCGTTCGACATCGAACGAAAATAATTCATTACTTAGTTTATTAATTTGAAGGAACTCTTTCTTACACTTCCATGTCCTTAGGATGTTCCTATTCTGGCACACCTTGGTGAAGATGCCTGGATAGTGAACGATCCCAGAAGAAAAGAAGATAAAATGAGGGCATTGTTGAAGGCTTTTTGATTACCTCTGGAAGTTGTAGCTACTGCAGGGCAACCATGATCAACACCACAATAGCCACATGCACCAAAATTTGGTGAAGGCTTGTCAGAACCACCACCGCTAGGGATAGTGTGACCTTCTATAGCAACTTTAGCATTTTTCAACAGGGTGTTCAATTTTGTCTCTAAACACCACAATTTGTAATTTATTTTTTTCCATACACCTGGACACTTGGTATGTTAATAGAGTTAGTGTGTGTGTAAATGTGTTTCATCGTGTGTATAGTCAATAACTTCATACCTTCCAAATTGTAATAAACTCAAGGACGAGTTTTCACTCAGTCATGGGGGTATGATGAAGTGTTCAGTTGATATGTCAACTAAGATATGTTAATGAAGCCTTGTTGATGTAGCCGTGTTGATGTAACCCCATTGACATATCCATCCATGCGTTAACGCAACCACGTTAACGTAAAGTCTGTCTCTTGTTATAAATATGTGTGCACCTACAGCATTTATGACATCTTTTGGAGTAGTTATAGCCAAACTCTTGCAATTTGTTCCTGTAAAAGTTAGAATATTTTTCAAGTGCCCGCAATAGGTGTGAGAAAGATGTATGACTCTTTATTCGAGCGCTAATGTATCTGAGCCCATTGGCGTGATCAGCAATAAAGATGAACTTTTTGAGCATTTCTTGCAACATTTGGATTTCATCACTTAAGCATTTTAATAGTTTAATATTTCAACACTTTAATAATTTCATAAGCTTTTATTATTATCATTTTACAGTTATTGTCCTTTCATATTTTATGAGAACCATGGGCACGACCATCTTGAAGATAAATCAAACACTTGGTAACCCAGTGATGCTTAACATTTGGTAACCCAGTAGTGGTTAGGGTATGCTCAGGATGTGCATAGAAGATGGGATCAGTTGCTTATGCTAGGGAGAGTTATGCGTTAGGGTAGAACAATTATAGATTACACAACTTTTCATTGCCTATAATTAAAGAATTAGACTTTAAAAGATAAAAAGAAAACCAATAAAAATCATTTGCCTCAATCTCACTTAACCATCGCTTTAGAACACCACAAGTGAGGTTGGGAAGACAATGACCATTCTAACTAAGTCTTGCTGGCTAGAGTTCGGTGTATGCAAGTGCTTGCAGTCTGTGGAATTCGACCAAGTCGCACGTGAATGCCCGCGATTTGTATGGTTGGGCGTAGGGGTACCTCGCTACTCATCAAGCCATTAATTGACCATGTTGCATGATGTGTGCTAACTATATTTTGTGCCTTTTTCTTGGTACTTTCTAAACAAAAATTCACATTTCTATATATGTTGGAACTTTGAATTCCCCATGACCACAAGTAGCAATGTCTTCTAATGCAGATCAAAAATAAAAATATTTAAAAATATGGAAGGGAAAAATGTTTATACCAACTCTCTGTACGTGATTTAAGAGCCCAATGCAATTGCTCCTCATTCCATTTTGTAGAATGAAGTGTCTTTTGGCAACTTGTTAATAAGGATACTACCCTATTTGAAAGGTTAGCAAGTCATCTAGGATGTCCATGAATGCTAGTAGTAGTGTTTTTAGGGATGGCTACTACATTAGTTGTAAAGTTTGAAGTTTCCAGTACATCAAAGCTAATACGATCATATTTAGTAATGGTTTTAGCTTGAACCCTAATTAAGTTGGTTCATTTCTCTACTTTTGTAGATGACCCTCCTATGGTAGCTTCCTCCACTAACAAGTCTTTTGCCACTTTTCACTTCATGTTGGTCATAGTTTGTTTCTATAAAACTACAAGAATGTCCTCATAAGCCTCTAATGGGACCTCAAGACAAAGTAGCATTATGTTTTGCATTACCAGAAAAGTGCCATTTCATACGATTAACACCACCAAACATGATCTTAGCACAAAAGTTACATTGTAGCTTGTCTCTACCACATCCAACCTTTGTTCATCTCTTTTTGTCACTATTTCAATGAAGAGTCTAAGGGGCCCTAGATCTACGAACTAAGCTTAAAGGAAATAAAGAACTTTGTTAGAACAAGAACACTCTTGTTAAACTTTCCAACTTCTATATGTCTTCTGTATTAATTTTTCTTCTTTTTTGAATGAATATGTGATGCTATAATTATATAGGCCTTGATCTCCCAAGAATAGATTTGGAGAGATAAGTATGAATCTCAAAAATCATGGGGATAATCCTTATTGATGGGACACAATATCGCATGGGCCATGATATCATGTACGCGATATCGCGTCCGCTGCGATATTGCATCCCTACAATATCGTGTACGCGATATCACAGTGCGCCATCAAATCTATAAATAAGAGGTAGCTCTCCCTTGTTTCTCAATCTAGGCCTAGACTATAGTGAAACTCTAGCAATTTTACCTCTCCAGAGATAGAATAATTTCCATGTGCCTGCAGTAGGAGCTCCAAAGTGAACGGATCTTTATTTGAGCAAATATTGTACCTAAACACAAGTTTGTGTATGGCAATAAAGACGAACTTCTTGGATAAACCTTGCAGTGCATGGATTAGGCTAATTAGAACTTTACTTATTGTTATTTATTATTCTTCATTTAAATATTTTATTAGTCATTAAATATTTCTCAACCCTTCTCCCATAGTTAAGTTCATTCAGTACGACCACTTCGAGCACGTGCGTTACGCTTAGTGATCCCAGTAATGACTAGCGTTTGGTAACCAAGGTTGCATTGGTTTAGGGTGTGAATGGTAAGTGGGAACGAATACTGATGCTAGATTAATTAAGGATTAGTTAGTTAGTTAAAGTTAGTTAATTAGTCTCTTCACCCTTCACCTCATTAGCATAGGAGATAAAACAGAAAAGATATAAAAAATCATATACCTCAAACTTACTTAACCATACAACCGTGACAAATACAAGTAAGTCTAGGAAGACAACTAATGATTAACCTTAAGTGTTCCATAAGGCATGTAGTGATGGGACGCGATATTGCATGGGCCGCAATATCACGGCCATCGTGATATCGCATCCTCCCTAGCGATATCGCGTACGCGATATCGTGGTGCGCCGTCATATTTATAAATAAGAGGTGGCTCTTCCTTGTTTCATCATCCTAGGCTAGACAGTAGGGAAACTCTAGCAGATTGATCACTACAAAGATAGAATATTTTCCATGTGCCCAC
>MNCI01032608.1:0-107088 GCA_015680685.1 Gnetum montanum | reverse complement strand
GCTGGAAGTTGGTGCATTCGCTTGTGGGCCCCGAGGGGACCTTGCCTGTTGAATCATGGACCATCGGGGGCTGTTTCGGAGGCCTTCAAGTTTGGTCCTGCTGTACTCATGTTGGGCAGCAGCATGACTTAGCTTGATTCTTGTCTAAAAGTGCTAGGCCAAAATTAATGGTGTTTCACGAAGTTCGACCGCGCATACTACGCTCGTATTTGTATGGTTGAGTGTAGGGGTACCTCGCCACTCATCATGTAGGCACTTAGTCTACGAAGTTCGATCGAATCACGCGTGTAACACTCGTATTCATATGGTTGAGTGTAAGGGGTACCTCGCCACTCATCACTTATCATCATATTTAAGGATCTTCTTAATCTGGGATGTCCTAAACATGGATTGGATAAGAATTACATGAATAGGATATCATCTTATTTAAAATAGATTAATGGATGAGATCTATCTAATTCTATTGTGGAACATCTAGTCATCATATTCCACATTCAAATGCCCTATGATTTAATTAATCATAAAAAATAGTTATTATAATTTCATTGCTAATAGAATAAATAAATTTCTTATACATAGTTTCATTTTTTCAGTAATATCAATGATATAATTTATCCACAATTTCCTATAAATGAATGAGTTTCCTATACACATTTTGGCACAAGTTCAGATTTGTACCAAAGAAACAAGGTAAAAATAGTTCAACAAGCTATATAATAATCACATTGAAAGGGAAATGTTACATAGAAAAAGCATATCACAATGCAATTTATACCCAATAAAACTTGCTAACAAAGTAAAATGGTGCATTGTTTTATTTACCGTCAATCATCAATGTTAATCAACTATGAGATGAAAAAATTGTGTTTATGGTTGCATAGTAAAATAATAAAATAAATTCACTAAATAATATCAATAAAAATATTTTGATGAAGTTGTGAAACAAGAAAACTATAATTGACTACGGTAATTGTCCAAGTTTATGTAGAATTGTTTATTGCCGTGAAATTTTTTAATCATTTATAACTGAAAACAATACATATTACTATTTTTCTTAGGTTAAAGTATTTTCTTTACAAGTGTTTTTCATATTTCCTTTCTTTTTATCATCAAGTAATGAGATTGTCATTTTTTCTCTTTTTTGCCCTTGTTCCACTAATACTGATTCATCCCGATAGCGAAAACAATTAAAGCGTATCCTAGAAGGCATTAATTTTGGAATTAAAGTCTAAAATCAATTTAAAAGTTGCATGCTCTCTAAAATAAAAATATGTAAAAACAAAACATGATGTTAACCAAGCTCGGATATTGGACGGGACGAGGTAACAAGATAAGTAAAAGCGAAATCACTTGTCCTTTTTCTGTTTCTCTACCACTTACCGAATTTAGTTTTACTCTCTAAGTTTGCTCTTTCTTTATTTGTTCATGGTGTTTTTGAGCATTATTTATGCAAGAGATTTATTTTTTAAAAATGCCATAAACAAAAAAATAAACAAACTTTATCGAAAGGGTAAAACTAAATTGGGTAATTGGTAGAGAAATAGAGAAGAGATTAGTGATTCCGTTTTTAGTTATCTTACCTCATCCGAGCCTGGTTAACATCATTTTTTTTTAAATTCATCTTGTATATAATAAGGTAGTTATACAATCCTACAAGTTTTGCTGGGTGGGAAGTCAAATAAAAGGTATTTGATCACACGGCGTAGTTCTCCAGGGTTCTGTTCTCGCAGTGGCAACGCTAGTGGTCGTCCGGGCATAGTGCATACGAATGCGCTATACAGATGCCTACGCTACAATTCACACGAATTGTGCAAACGCTCAGCCCCAGCAAGACCGTTACTCTACATATCCCAGCCTTTTCTTTTCTGCAGCAGTGCTTTTGCAGGTGGTTTCTCTCACGGTTCCACGAAATTTTGAATATATTTGTTGCTGAATTTCAGTCTGGTTTCAAGCTCATCTGTTTACTTGTTATGAGACATTCATTCCCAGGGTTTTTTAACGCTACTTAGTTTCATGGCTGGAAAGTTACGTGGTTTCTACGTAATTCCTAGGGTTTTCTGAGGCTCTGTGATTTCACTATTGAAAAGTCAAGTATCTCTTTTGCATGTTTGTATATGTTGTTTATCAAACCCTAGTTTGTGGGATCTGTTTTATGATGATTTGGTTTGTTACGCATTTTAGGCTGGAATTACATGCTATTGTTTGTAAATTCGGCAGACAATTCAGCATAGAAGAGTACTTTCTTTAGTTTAACAAAGGGTTTGAGTAGAGATACGCTTTGAGATTTTTAGGTAGCAAAAGGACTTTTGCCGTTTCGTTGAAACTAATGGTTGAATAGACGACAATAGCAGCAGTACATGAATACAAGTCCTTTTTGTTTTGCAATCATACAAAGTTTTGAAAATTTTGCGCCTGCATTATGATTATAATTTCTAACCTTACTGGATATGTGCAGTTGCCCTAAGGACAAAGAACCACGTCAGCTTGCAATCCGTCTGATGCGGAATTAACAATTGCAGCCAAATGCCATGGGTGCAAAAATAGCTTCTCATTTCAAATTATCTCATTCTGGTAAGCTTTCTCTCCTTTATTATAAATTCAAATATGAAAATCAAGTGGACTTGATTCTTGGGTAATCTCAACAAGGGAAGGTAACGAGATGCATGCTTTGAACACCGGGAAGAGCTGATGTCATACGGTCAGTTGCAAAATTAAGAGTTTAAGTGCAGCTGCTAAAGGGGAAAAGTATAAAAATCGAATATGTTTAAATTTCAAGCATGTTCAGTGAGACAGAAAATAGGTATGCAAAAGAAAAGTGGGAATGCATTTTCCTAATTGAAAGCGACCAAATATTGTACTGTCAAGAATAAGCAAGAATGAGGGCGGAAAAGGACTCCGCAGTTTTCCTGCTTCAGTTTCCAGGCCCTAGATCGCATTGTTTTATTGAAATATGATAGGAGTACAACAGAGAGCTTACCTAAAGGGTTGGCACATCATTTACTCTTAAAGAGAATCATCCTTTGGTACGGATTAGGCTGAATATAGGAGCAACAGGGTAGTTTGCATTCCTGAATTCTGTGGGTTATCACTCAGTTTACCCTATGCAAATGAGAAAATGGAGTAAGACTCTTTGTTTGTAGAGAACATAGTAAACATAGCTGGCCTTTTATTTTTAATTATAGAAAATACATCAACTTGTGAAGAATCAAATTCTAGTTGGATTGTTGCGAATGAAACATGCAAAATAGTGAGATGTTTGTAGCAATGAAATAGATATTGCAAAGCATCTATGTATGACAAGGTTTGGAAAAATGAGTTTCCAAAAAGTTGGTTTTGTTAGGAATAAGTTGGGAACAGAAAGAGGTTGTGAGCTTAAACAAGCTTAAAAGTGAAATAAATTTTATATCAATGAAAAATAATTCGAGTTTTGGTAAAAATGAATACCTTTTTGTGAAATTTCGATTCTGGATTTATAGAATCGTCATTCTAGTTTGGCTTCAAAAAACTCAAAATTAGGGAATGCATGAATATGTAGAGACAAATAAAATAAACAATTAAAGTTAAACTGCAGATGGAAGCAGTGCAGATCTCTGTACACCTTGAATATTTTTCTTCTTGTTTACCTATCCAATGCAGTGGCATCAATGCAGGTCATGTGTTCAATGTAGCAAGGTGAGTTATTGTGGAATCGCTATACTGTTTTTTTTCTAGGCCTATCAGGAAGTTAGTATCTGTTTGATGATGTCTCATGAACATCATATAAATAAGAAACCTCCAAGGGTTTTCAAATGATATAACTTTAGTCAATAAAGAAGAAAAATATCCAAACATGTGAAATGCATTTGCATAGAGTAGCTTCATTGTATTTTTCTGTTGCTGTGATATTAAGGTAAGCATATAGTAACGGTATCTTGAATATAATTCATTAACAGGAGTAGAATGGTTTCAGAGGAAAGTCCTTAATTTGTTTTCAGTTAGCTTGGATAATGGATAATTTCAGCGCTCAATTTTGTTTGGCAATGTAAGTGAAATTAACACAAAACAATCTATAAGAAATATGTTTTTTAATCCTAGTCTTCATAGTTAAAAAAAAACGTGAAAGTGAGGATCCGAATGTCAGAAAACAATATCAGTGAAATATGACATTGGAGCAGCGATATCCATAGCCAACCCCATTTTAGGTGGGACAAGGCTAGGATGATGATGATGGGCAGTGAAATTCATCAAAATTCAGAAACCTTCAGGTAGTGGGAATTTCTTCAGATTTCAGTGGGAATTGTTGTTTCTCTTTTTATTGAACTTGAAGATATAAAGCAGCAATCCTTAAAAAAAATCATTGCATAATGCTGTTACCAATGGTGGATATTAGACGAAAGTAAAAGCCAAGTCCAATCTCATTTCAGAATTCAGACTGAGTCATGGTTGCATCTGCGATTAATTGCAGTTCTTTAGATCAATGTATTCATGTAGACACCGGTACCCTGATATGATAGTTAATTTTTTCTTTTAAATTTTCCTGTCTTGAATTTTAAATTTTTTTTTGCTGGCTTCGTAATAAACCTGTGATTTTAATGTCTGATATGCTAAGAGAAACTATTTCTGTTTGTAGCATCACATGCAAATGGTACAAGGTGGGGAGACGATAAAATGCGTGGGGATAGCAATACTTCTGGTTTAAATTCAGGGAATGCCAGCTGGACTTCAGAGTTTGAGGGGAAATCCAGAAGCTATCCAATGACTATTGAGATAGGTGATGATGACAAATCCGGTTGCATAAATAAAACCTGCCGTTGTTCATTATCTAGAAGAGTAAAGCATGAGAATTATTGTAACTCAACCTATGTCATGGAACGTTCACCAAAGAATGGAAATGCCAGCGGGGTTACAGAAAATGATCACGAACATATTTCAGCTTCTGATGTGGTTATTCTAGATGATGATACTGATGATAGCGCGGCAAGCATTTATGACATAATTTCAGATAGCGATGAAGAAGAAACTTCAATATCCTCGAGAAGCAATTCTCATTTTCAAATCTCAGATTCTGAAGCAGATAGCAATAATATAAGTATTGAAAGTAATGCTAGTTTTACTGAAAATTCACAAAGAACATCAGAGTTTGGGTCTAGTGGCGAGGGATCAGGTGATCGTGTTTCCATTTTTGATGATGATGTTGGTCGACCCAGTTCTATTCGAAGCAATGAAAGGCTGCAATCGCAAGATTCAAACTCTTCTGACTGTGAAATTGTTAGTGGGAATGACGATGAAATGAGAAAAATATGGGAAGAAGCAGCTTATAGAAAGAATATTTTGAGGAAACAGAAACAACGCAGAGATGGTATTCATTATGGTGCATCTACTTCAAAATCCGGCCTTGATAGTTATAAGGAAGCTTGTCAGAAGGAGTTGCGTCATTCTGGTTCTGACGGAATTGCTAATAGAGATCCCATTGTAAATTCTTCAAACGATATCCATGGCATTGCTAAGAACGAAGGAGGTGAAAAGGGTTCCAACAAAACAAAAAGATGTCATTTTCGGGAAAATACTTCTTACATGGTTCAAACTTTTCATGGAAGTACAAGTAAAGAAGAGATTTATGATCGTGAAAGCTTGAAGGAGACTGCTGAGTTTCAACAGGCAGCCAAAGAAGAATGGGAAAAAAGGCAACAGGAAGTTGAAAGACAGGTACAGTGTCTTCTATTCTGGGTTACATGTTTTTTTGACAGTATCTTAACTTTTGGCAAACGTTTCCGTCTGTTATTGTTATTGTTATGTGACTGAAGAGTTGCCATTAAAGTCAACAATTATCAGCTAGATCAAAAATCATATTTTATGGGTTTCAACTTAGGGATCATTATTGTTATATGTAAACATTTTACAGAGAGAGCAATCGGAGTGCATCTTAGATTTAATTAATTTGCATGTGCAGCGAGGAGAGGTGGAATGTTTGAAAAGAAGGAAAAGAGCAGAAGCAGAGCGCAATACAGATTTGGAGAGACGGCAGAAACAGCGCATTGAAGAAATTCGACAAACTTTAAAAAAGGTGCCCAAAACAAATAATGTAATAGTTTTATCGGAAAGTTTATTTTTCAATCGCATCTCTAGCGTTTTTGATATTTCTAATTTTATGAGGTCAAAGAGATTTCGTTTTTTATTTTTTATTTTGAGAGTTCCTTTCAGAGTTTTATGTGTTGTAACCATACGTATGATATCATGCATCATGAATTCATGATAATCAATGGAGAAATGCTTCATTGAATTGGGATCTGTTGTGCATGAGCTATTTCAACATTAAGGCCTTTCACGGGCAAATCCTCTTATTATGTCATGATTCGTGAAGACCTTCTCTGTTGATGTGAAATTTGCTCTTGTCCTTGCCCTATGCAATTGAAGTAGTCCAGATTTTTTTAAAAAAGATATGACTTTTTTCCCCTCCTAATTGTTTTGAAATACCGTCTTGTGCAGGAAGAAGAAACAATGAGTTTGAAAGAAAAATTCCAGAGTCAGATAAGGCAAAATCTTCAAAAAATTGCTTCTAGCTGTAATGATTTGCCAACGTTACTTCGACATCTAGGTATTCAAGTGGAAGGTGGATCCTTCCCCTCACAGAAGCAGGTAGATTTGCTTTTACTTGAAACAATCTCATGGGAATATTGAGAAGCAAACTCAAAACAATCACCAGATGAGAATCTAGAAAAGATCTTTTTATATTTCGTAGGAAGCTAGTTACACTTTAAGATTGACTGGTGTATTTTGTGATTCTTCAAAGCAGCTAACTAAAATTATAGTTTGTCAAATCCTTTTGTAACTACTTCATGCACTTAGAATGCGGGTAATTAATGAAGAAACAAGAAGTTTGCATGTAACTGGTACTACAGTAAAAAGGAAACTCAGAACAACCTTTCTTTTAGCAGGGTGTTGCATTGTTGTTTATTTGCCAATTTAAGAGAACAAAGTTGGGAAACAACCGTTTTGGTTGACTGAAATGGTTAAGATTTTGATAAGTTTTGAAACGAAATACAACACAAACTAAATTGCAAATATGTCAACGTTCTAATAGCAACACTCTGATGCATTAAAAAAAACTTTTAAAAAGAAACTCATCTTAGTCAAGGAAAATAAGCAAGGGAAGGACAAATTTAAGTTGCAACTTTTGGAATATCTATCAGTTATGGATATTTACAAAGATATCCATGTAGGATGAGAGAGCAAATATCGCTACACTGCCTGATTGCGGATATTTTGGATTAAATAAAATACTTGGTGAGATCCTGTTATCGTAGAATAGGTTAAAATAGTTTATGGGAATCTAAGTATTTAGTTGCTTTGAACCCGTTTCCTCGAAACTTGAAAATAATAAGAATACAAACTACGTTTCGAACCATCATGTAATATATTATTTTGGCCAAGCGGCCGATATCAAATAGTTGTTTGTCTTATAATGTTATGTTACCTTCCGGATTTATAAGTTTTCTGATAAGGATTTCTTTCTTATAAAGATTTTCAGGATTATTTTTGCCATACGAAGTTGACCGCTAGCAGCTCTATTATATTAATTGACTCTTTGTCATCTCTTTTTGTTTTGTAAGGGGCTAAGGAGAAAGGCTAAGAGGTTCTTCTTTTAAGATGAATATTCGCCATACTTGGTTTTTTATGCTTATTCCTTGGTTGCAGGTGAATGTAGCTTATAAACAAGCATTATTTCAATTCCATCCTGACCGTGCATCATCAGCAAAAGGCACTTTATGGGATCAGGTGGAAGCTGAGGAGAAGTTCAAATTAATTTCACGCTCAAAACAATTGCTATCTACCTCTTCAATCACTTGTTCAAGTGGGAGATGATCTATTTACCTCCTTTTATTCAAGTCTTTTGAATTAGCATGGATGAAACTGTTTCATGATTTCCGAAGAGCAGTAATTTTGATAACCGCTCAAAGTTGACTAACCTTCTCGTTAGTCTTGTTGCATCGTATCAAAGTTTGGACATTGCTGACCTTGGCGTTCACTAGTTGGATGTAATTTTTTTGTAAAGTTGAATGGAGTAGATTCAAAAGTCATGTTAAACATCCGGTCTACTACACTTTGAATGAGACTAATTTTTCAGGGCTGTGAAGTTGTAAGAAGTCGTAATGAAAACTTGAAATTTTGTGGTTTTTGTCATAATCCTACAGCGTTGAGAGAAGACATGACATAATGTGCAATTACTTTATTGCCATTGGATGTCTTCCAAACTCATATATAAGGCAAGTTTACAATGTCTACAAGCATCTAGCCTATAGACTATCCTTCAAAGTTCTGCAAGTCGTTTCCTCTGCTGCATGTTAAGATATTACTGTGAAATATGATGTTTGAGCATTTTGGAATGATAACGTTGAAACCCAGACGATGGTTGGTGTCACTTCCTCCGCATGTGATGTTTTTTGCAGCTACGGGGTGATGGATGCTAGGTTCTTTCTTTATAAAAGAAAAGTGAAAACGTAAAATTTGTTCTCACTCAATTTTATTTGAACCCCAAGCCGTGAAGAGAAGAAACATATACGTTAATGGATTTTACTAGCATGGTGAAAGATATAGGTCACGATGAAATTTCTGGTAATTAGAGAATTTGGCGAAATGCTTTGTAAAAAATTTTAGTGCTTTTTTATTTTCGTGAGTGCAAGTCTTACACAAGGAATATGAACTTCTTTTCTGAGCCCATGGGTTGTTTTATTTATAGATGCAAATTCAAGGCCAGTTCATTTATTAAATTCGAAATGAAATATCAGGTTTCGCAAAAATTTTTTTAAGAGACTCCGATTGCGCAATCTAACATGCCTCTAAGTTAACATGGGCTGCTGTTACTGGGGTTTAAAAGCGTGCAAGCCAACCAGCTGACGCACAGCTCGTTCCCAGCATTGCGAATGTTTCAATGGATGAATAATCTAGATTGTCTGCGATTCCTGAAACCTCTCAAACAGTGAAGGTTTGCGTTGGGGATTTTTTTTTATTTTTTATTTTTCGAGTGGTAACATTGAGAAGAAGTTTTAATTAAAGGAAACCTAAGTTGCTGTCCTTCGACCTTTAGCATGCTATGCTCAATGATTTGCTATGAATTTTTAATAGTTTGAACATAGGCGAAACAAAATATATTATAATACATGTCCATATGTAAAAGTATTTTTGATTGATCCTTAATAAAGTAGTTATTTACATTTGGGATGAAAATTTATCAATATGCCACATAGCAGGGTAGATGAATAATCTTAATGTTCTGCGTTTCGTGAAAACCTCTAAAACAATTAAGTTTTGGTGTTGGGATTTTTTTTTTCTTTTTTTTTTGATAGTGGTAACATTGAGTAGAAGTTGCAGCCTTAATTAAAGAAAACCAAATTTCATTTTTGTGCATAAGGTGCTACCCTTTGACCTCTAGTATGATATGCTCAAGGATTTGCAATGAATTTTTAATAGTTTGAAAATTGTTATCTTGATAAAGTACATTTAATTATTCCTTAATAAAGTAGTTATTTACATTGTAGATGAATAATCTAAATGTTTTGCATTTCCTGAAAACCTCTAAAATAGTAAACCTCTAAAATAGTTGAGGTTTGTCATTGGGAATTTTTTTTCTTTTTTTTTTTTCAGTGGTAACATTGAGTAGAAGTTTTTGCTACAACCTCAATTAAAGAAAATCAATTTTCATTTTTGTGCATAAGTTACTACCCTTTGACCTCTAGCATGATATGCTCAAGGATTTGCTATGAATTTTTAATAGTTTGAACATAGGTGAGACAAAATATCTTACAATACATATTGATATATAACTTTTAACTTTTTATCATGATAAAGTAGTTTTAATTGTTCCATAATAAAGTAGTTATTTACATTGGGATAAAAAATTATCAAGGTGCCACATAGCAGGGTAGATGTGACACATTAATGTTAGGGGGACAAGAATTGAAGTCATAATCTTTCAACTAAGAGATGAGTGTCTTGACCACTTCCTATACACTTTAGGATGTGTTCTTGTTGTGTTTAACCATCACTCAAACAACGATACTAATATTTTATTATATTTGTGTAGATTTAAAGAATTTGTAAACAAATGAATTTGTGTAAAATACATTAGTAGCAATAAATTTTGAGTATACTAGATATTTAATGGACATTTACCAATTTCATTTTCTTCTAAACAAATCTATTCAACAACATTCTAATAATACATGTTGCTTATTTTCTACCTCTTGCAGTAAACATAATCAACATATTTTATCTTCATGTTACTCATTATTTAATCTTCTAGTTTCAACTTGGAGATGGTGTGATCCCATTTTCCTTTGAAGTTGAAATTGTTGCATGTATGATGAGTCGCATTATTGGACTGCGTCAATGGGTTGCCATCGATGTGACCTCATTGACGAGAGCTTGTAATAGTTTTGACATGCACCCTATTTTTGCTTATAAAAGTGTGCCTACCCATCACAATTATGGCATTCCTTTATTAGTGGTAGGGAAGCACTTGTAGGTTTTCCTCTCAGAAGTTAGAATGTTTTTTGAGTGCCCACAATAGAAGTCAAAAGAGTGTATGGATTTTTATTCGAGCACTGTTGTACCTAAGCACTTTAGTGTGAACAACAATAAAGATGAGCTTTTCTAATAAACCTTGCAGCACTTGGACTAGATTAATTGTTTTACTTATGCATTTAATATTCAAGCAATTTCTTTTAATATTTTTAAGTAATTAAGTGATTAATTAATATAGATTAAATAGTAAACATAAGTATGACCACTTCAAGCATACATCTAACACTTGGTAATCCCAATAACGCTTAACATTTGGTAACCTAGTAACACTATACATGTTCAAGATGTGTACGACAAGTGGGAATGGATGTTTATGTTAGGATTAGTTAAGTGTTAGTTAGTTGTTAGATTAATTTAGCAATTAGATTACTTTATTCCTTATTCTTGTTCACTAGGTGACTTAATTCATAAAAGAGAAAATGATAAAAATCATATGCCTCAGTTACACTCAACCATACCCTTGAACTTCACAAGTGGAGCTAGGAAGAGAACGATTGCAACGATTAGTTTCACCTTCTAGAACCCAATGTACTTAGTGAACTAAAGTCACGAAATTTGACTGGATCGCTGAGTGAATGCTAGTGCTCATCATTAGCACCATTGCAGGGAACTTTAGTTTGATATGTATGCTATCTAAGACTTAGTGAAAATTATTCAACATCATTTGATCAAACCTTAAAGTCACAATCATTCTAACTAATAACAAGTGTAAAAAGCACATTGATTTTTTCTTCTAATTCGAAAATGTCTTCTTCTCACAAGGATGACTCTTTGCTGAAATTTGAGCACACATCCAATCAAAGAAATGAACAATCAAATTCACTAGTGCCCCAACAATGCCAAGTGATATATACTCATCCCGATGAGTATGTGCCCAACTTCACTTTCATCCTACATTAGGATGACCAAATGCGGTGGAGGAACATGGAGGACAACATTGTGTTACCACCTAATCGATTAGTTCCTGCGATGCTTCATCAAACTCTTATGAGGTTCGGCATCCAGGGGTTCCATGTTGAGTATGTTGTGCAGGATCACAACTCCAAGGATTACCATCCCATTGAAGCACAATGCAAAATTGATTAGCAACAAGATAAGCACTATGAAGTTGCGAAGGAAAAATGATTCAATAACCCTTTGTTCTTGTTGGGCTAAAAAGATAGTGAGGATCCCTTCTCTGGGGTTCCATGTCACTAAATTCCCTCTCCTTGGTTTTGATAAAGAGGGCTTAAACCAGAATTTACAATCCATTGTAAACAATCCTAGTTCAAGTAAGAATGGGTCCCATGATCATGGAGGATCCAAAGGTCAAAGTCATGGTAAGGATAGGAATAAGCATTACTATGATGATTGTGGACGTGACCATCAAAGAGGAGGTGGTAGGTACCATGATGCTTGTTCTCCTTCCTCTTCACCTTCATCATCCTCTTCTTCCTCCTCTAGCTCCAACTAAAGTCACAAAGGACATGACCATGATAGAGGTGATCGGTGGGATAGAGATGATTTTAGGGCCTACAGGACTAGTCGAGATTAGGGGCATGGGCAATCAAGGAAGGTCCACCACCATAAAAGAAGAAATAGCAAAGGGCATCATAGGCATCATGGCCATCACAAAGGCCATGACTATGATGAGCCTTTGCTTGCAACTCGAAATATGTTAAATATCATAGAGGTAGTGAGAATTCCATTAAGGCATGTGAAAGATAGCAGAATAAAGTAGTTGAATATGAATAGTATCCCAAAGTTTGAAGGGGGATACAACTTAGATTCATAGAACCATCTACAAGCCTTTCACGATGCCTATGCCTTACAAAATGTGGAGAATGAATGGCCGAAACTAAAGTTGTTCCCATGAACACTCATAAAAGAAGCTAAAAGTTAGTACCGATCTTTAGAGCTAGAATCAATCCATAGATGAAGTACAATCCTTGAGCTCTTTAATGACAAGTATCAAATGTACTCTCGAGTATCCAACTTGAGAAAGCAAATCCAAGGTTGGAAATAAGAAACACATGAACTCGTGGACACAGCCATGGGTATGTACTATTCTCTTTTGCACTGATGCCCTAGCCATGATTATTCTCAATAGGAGTAGCTTTGCCATATCATAGATGGGCTCTGCTTAGAAACAAGGAGAACTCTTGGGGTCTATGCCTAAAGGAGGTTGTCAAAACTTAGAGCCCATCAGATCCAAAAGCTCATCGAGCAAGTTGCCAAAGAAGAATGAAAGCTAAGAAAGAGAGAAAGTGCAGAGGAACATAATTGAGACCCTTCCATTAGAAGAAGGGAAGTTTGATTTTGTGACAATGAGGAGGAGGCACCACTTGATGAGGTGGTGCAACAAAAGACCTTACTAATCCAAGAGTCTATTTAAAAAATTTTAGTTAAGGTAGATAAAATGTGGGGTTCTTTGGATGAAAAGTTTCAAACCACTCTAAAAATAGTAGAGGCATCCAAAGAGCAAAGTAGTGATCATGATCAGAAGAGAAGGAAGGAAGCTAAATGTGCCCACCAAAGGGGTAAGGGCAAGGCCACCGTAGTAGAGGAGGTTGTGGAGTTTAAATTAGATGATGATGGTGGGTGTGACATTTGCCAATATGAACATCCTAAGGGATGTTGCCCTATTGTGTCATACTTGCAGGAGTCTAGGATGTATGCTCTAAATCCTAGACTAGCGAGAAGGCAAGCACCTAGAAGGTTGCCTTATCCTCGAGGCAACCCTAGGCAATTCCATCAGCAACATGCCTACTATCCAAGTGGAGCTTCACCACAACCTTATGAGTAGTACTATTAATGGTAGTACACACAGTCATGGGGGATGCCACCACCAAGGCAACAATACCCTTATAGACAGCCTGATCCATACGGGTACTATGTTCAGTAACCAATTTCTTTGCGTGACTCTTTTAGTCACGCCTCATTCCAACATCACTACTACCCTCGTAAGTACTACAGAGCTCAATCTCCATCTTTAAGATGGGAATCCCCATATCCTTATCACCCTCCTCATCCCTTTATGCATGTCCCTCCACCCTCAACCCAATTACCATATGCTCCATCAATGCAGAGTGAGATTCCAGCCTAGTTGTAGCAATGTAATGCTACTAGGGTTGTTAACTTATAGTCAGCTCCTCAGTCAAGTGATTTGGAAGCTAAATCTATAAAAAGACCATTCTTCCAAACCAACAGTCCTACAAAGCCCTCTCAAACTCATCCTCTACACCCAATCCATTCGAGTCCCCTTCAAACCAAACACCTCCCAAGGTGCATACCATCATGCTAACCCATGTAGTAACTAATTAGATAAATGTTGGCCACCTTCTTAGGAAAAGATTTGATACTGGGAGTTCCTTAATCTATTTGCAAATCACTGGGAATGAACCATGCAAGGCTCTTCTTAATTTAGGTTCTGGTATTAATCTAATTTTTCATTAGTTGTACATAGCCTAGAACCTGCCTTCACTTAAGAAGAGCAACATTCATCTTGAGTTGGCAGATTAGTCCATCACTATTCCTTTGGGACTAGTGAAGGACATTGTGACCACCACCTATGGTTGGCCCTACCCTATCAATTTCCTGGTGATCCAAGTTGATAATTACAAGGGGGACTTTTCAATCATCATGGGAATGGCTTGGTTGAGTACCATTGATGCACAACTAGGTATTAAAGACTTTTCCTTGGAGATTTCTAAGGAAAATGCATTTGAAAAGATAGAGAAGAAGACAGTTCCATGCATCATATATAGTGATACAAGGTGCAACTATGTGTAGAAACTATGGGCCATAAAAAGTATATTAATCACAACATGTAGACAATGTGTAGACAAGATAGAAATTCAAAGGTTCTTATATGTAGCAACCATAAAGTAAGAGGGCACCAAGTGGCTGATAGCTAATCCTAAAAGCAACACACTTTGCATGGAACCAACCAAGAGCCTGACAAGTGCTTATGTTGAAGGCATGGATGAACTAGAGAAATTTCATCGCCAACTCTCTGATGGTGAACTTGATGACACTCATTAGGAACAAGTGCTTATGTTGAAGGCATGGATGAACTAGAGAAAGTTCATTACCAACTCTCCGATGATGAACCTAATGACACTCATTGGGAAGAGTTAGAAATCCTTGAAAATTTCAAACATGAGCCCCTATAGTTAGAAACTTTACTTGCCAAAATGGAGTATATTTTCCTAAAAAATGGCAAGCTAGTGATAATCAATGCCAATCTTGTTCCTAAAAAAAAAAAGAAGTTGTTGAACGTGGTTAACAAATGGCCAACAACCTTTGCTTGGTCATATCTTGAACTCACTAGGATTGATCCTCATATATGCTAGCATTACATCTATACTGATCCTTCCATAAAGCCAAAGAGGCAATTGCAGTAGCGGTTGAACCCCAAATTGAAGCACATCATCAAGGATGAGATTGAAAAACTTCTCAAGGTGGGGTTCATCTATCCCATTGTAGATAAAGAGTGGGTTAGCCCACTGGTGATTGTGCCAAAGAAAGGTGGCAAGTGGAGGATCTATATTGACTTTAGGATGTTGAATATGGTGACCTACAAAGATCATTTTCCATTGTCATTTATCGACCAGGTATTGAACACTATTTATGGGCATTGCTTCTATAGTTTTCTAGATGGTTATAGGGGCTATAACCAACTTCATATTGCACTAAAGGACCAGGCCAAAACTACATTCACAAGTTCCTAGGGGACTTTTGCATATAGAAAGATGCCTTTTGGTCTGTGCAATGCCCCTGCAACCTTCCAACACCTTGTTCTTAGTATTTTTTAATAATAGATTGGTAGTGGGGTAGAAGTCTTCATGGATGACTCCACCTATGGTGCTACATTTGAGCAAGCCTTGGACTACCTTGAGCAAGTGCTAAAAAGATGTGTGGAAACTAACGTTTAGCTCAATTAGCAAAAGAGGCATCCGATGATCCAAGAGGGCATTGTGTTGGGGCATAGAATCTCACAAGCAGGGATTGAGGTGGACCCTGAAAAGATTAGGATCATCTAAGGAACTACCCATCAGCCAGAAACTATTAAAGATGTTTGATCATTCCTTGGTCACACTGGCTACTACTGACGATCCATAGAGAATTTCTATAAAATTGCTAAACCATTCCACTATTTTCTCCATTCGTATGGACCATTCCTTGGTCCATACGAATGGAGCATCTTTCTCTAAAATTGCTAAAAAATTTCTCTAAAACAATCCATAGAGAAAGATGCTCCATTCGTATGGACCAAGGAATGCAAAAAGGCATTCCAAAATCTCAAGCAAAAACTCATAGAAACTCCAATTCTATGAGCACTTGATTGGTTCTAACCATTTCACATCATGACAAATTCATCAAACTATGTCTTAGGAGCCATGCTCATGCAGTTGGATGATCAGAAACATCCATACTACATCCACTATGCAAGCCAAAGCATTGTGGGTGCACAACTAAGAAAGAGTTGATGGTGGTGGTGTATGCCTTGGAAAAATTCAGGCACTATCTGCTTGGGTATAAAGTGTTCATGCACACTGATCACATTGTAATCCACTTCCTAATGAACAAACTGATGGTGAGCCCCCATGTCATATAGTGGCTTGTGATATTGCAAGAGTTTGATCTCACTACGGTAGATCGAAAGGGAACTAAGAATGTTGTTGTTGACCACTTGTCTTGATCATGATCAAATAATAAAGAGGAGGAGAGCCCACTTTCTAATTAGTTTCCTAATGAACTCCTATTTTTTAGTGTGATAAATGAACAAGTGCCCATTAAACCTACATGGTACAATGACATCCTCACTTATCTTCTCACTCAGGAGATGCCATAAGAGTTAGACCATAGGAAGAATCAATAGTTTCTTCATCAGGCTAAATGCATCATGGAGATCAATGAACACCTTTATAAGGTGTGCATTGATGGCTTGGTTCCTTAGTGTGTTCCTAATGTTGACCAATTACACATTCTCCAAGATGCTCACGAGGGTTCTTATGGGGGCCACTATGCTGGGAGATGCATAGACATTGAGATCTTGATGGTAGGGTATTATTGGCCAACACTCTTCAAGGATGTCCACCAATTCTTTTGCTCTTGTGATTACTGTCAATGTGATGGTAGGATGACCACTTGAATAGAGGAACCTTAGCAATGGATCCAACCACTAGAACCCTTCAAAATCTGGGGCATTGGCTTCATGAGTTCCATCACACCCATGTTGAATGGAAAGGTGTACATCGTAGTTGCTATTGAATATTATACAAAATGCATAGAAGCAGTAGTAGTCACCCATTGTACATCTTTCACTACTACTTGGTTTGTACAATGAAATGTTGTAAATGGGTTTCAGGTGCCACGTGCACTGATTTTTTATAATGGTACTCACTTTATAGATACCACTTTTCGAAAACTCATGCAATGCTTGGAGGTAGAACATAAATTAATAACACCTTACCATCCCCAAGCCAATAGTTAAGCTGAGGTTACCAATAGAGAGATCACTAAAATCCTAATGAGAACAATTGACAAATATAGGAGAGACTAGATCACAAAACTTACTGATGCCCTTTGGGCCTACCACTCCACATGGGAACTCCCTATAGGCTACTCTTCCTATGAGTTGGTGTACAGAAAACTTCCAACTCTTACAATTTAATCCAAGCTCTACACACTTTCAACAACTTGTGACCTTAACCTTGACCTTAGCCTAGCATAGAAAGAAAGATTGATCAACCTTAATATGCTAGATGAGAATAGATTGGTGGCCCTGGCCCTGTCCTTAAATGAAGTGTACAAGACATTCAACAAACAATGCCATGACCTCAAAATAAGGAAAGTAAAATTTCAACTTGGAGACAAGGTCCTTTATTGGAATCCCACACATGTACCTCTTCAAGAGGAGCCCGAAGTGAAATCTATCCAATAGATTCCTGAAGTGATCGCAACTAAATAGTCCCATTGAGATGAGGCACATGAACCAAGACTAAACCTTGAGGTCACCCTGATGGAGGCCTACCTCAAATAGATCGCAAATAAGAAGGTTCAAAAATCTATACTTTAAGAGTTAAACTTTGGACCTTTGTTGGGTTTGTGTCCCTAGAAGTCAAAGCACAATTGCAAAACTCTCCCATGTGGCCCACCATCACTTTCAGCAAGGAGTGGTACATGGAGAGACATATCTTTTTTAGAATAATTGGCTGGCTGGCTCAATAGTCAGAATCAAGGACATCTCAGTGTCTTACTTGATGAAAGCAATTTTAAAGGCTCTTGGGTTAATAAAAATTAGGGCCAATCTTGTTGAGATTCCAACGCAAGCAGATCCTGACATCAAGAAATAATATGTAGTGCTATTATGGAGTGTACCATAAGGAGTTTGGTGCACTCATCACAATGGAGCACGCATACTTCAAGATTATAACCTTTCACCTCAATCCAATGGTGAGGCCAAGCAAAATCATAGCCTTCTTTGCTAGTGTGTGTGTTGATCTAAGTGATAGATTCCTAGTCAACCTTTCACAGTTGATTTATCTTGAGATAGAGAAGCATTTTAAGGAAAGTGAACATGGAAGGAAGGTACTCCACTTTCCATGCCTTGTTCAAAAATTATGTAAGAGTGGAGGCATAACTCGCTACACAAATGATGTTGTCTAACGAGCTCCAACCACCTCTTGGGCAAAAATGATGAAGGAAAAGGTGCTTGCTAAAGTCATTCAAGAAGAGGAGTAGCAACAACCACCTCCACCACCCACTCATGAAACAACGTTAGAGGCTTACATTGCCATTGAGTGCATACATGAACTCCAAGAGCAACTCTTGCAATAGTAGCAGTAGCAAGCAAGAATGAGTGGTATGTATAGATCAGCAATGAGCCACCTCAACGAAGTGGCCTGAACCATAAGTCAGATGGAAGTTAAGGGACTAATTTTCTCATCCCAAAGAATGTAGGTGCTCACAAGGTCAAATTCTAGTGCTTGAGAGGTAATGATATCTCTCTCATAATAGTAGTAATTCCTAGACATCTCTGGGAGTGTCAGTACCTTTTTAGTTTATCTGGAGAAGGGTGAGGGAGCAACCATCTTGATGATGCAACACCATGGGCAGGAGACAGTAGTTGAAGTTGTTGGTGATAGAATTACCAAAGCCCTAAATGCACCTATGGCATCTGTACTAGATGTTTCTACACTAAGAGATGTGCAAATGTCTACAAGAACTATTAGTAGTAGATTGAGTGTAGCCCAGCATGAGGAATTGTTGGATCGATTGGTGGGAACTGAGCAACCAATTCTAGATATCTTTGATCCTCTAAATACCATTATTGCAACCTAGTCAGAGCTACTCGAGGCAAGGGGAAAATGCATTATCGTGGATGGGCAACTTAAAACTACTATATCATAAAACCAATGCTTGGCTGCGAAAGTTGCTGATCCAAGAGCCTGTCTTGTTGATCCTGCATTACTCAACCAAACTCTAACATGAGATGAAGCTTTCCAATAGCTTTAGAAAAGACTCAAAGAGGTTGAGGATGCCAAGGAGTTAGTAGTCTTTGACCAATCCTTTGTTAATGCCACAATGTAAAACATCTAAAAGGACTTGGTTTAGACTCGTCATGAGAATGAGATCCTGACAACAGAAAATCATTACATGTAGAATGTTAATGTGCAAAAGAAACAGATGGCAAATTTCATCCATCAATAGCAGGAGCAATTAGTTAGGGTGAATAATGAATTGAGGAGATTGATAATAGAAAACAAAAGCCTCTTCATGAAGGAAGTTTGTGCTCTTTGCCAAAAATCTATAATAGAGATAGCCACCTAGAAGAATGAGGTTCTCAAATTTGAGAGAGCCAAGAACCATTACAAAGATTAGTTTGGTCTACAAAAAAAACTGAATGAGAAGGAAATCTAATTGGTGAAGGCAAAAGTAAATGAGGCCCTCTAGTAGCTCCAACAAGGAGGCAATATCTGGCAGCCTATCTTTGAGGTGCTAAACACATACAACAAGGCAGAAATCCACATGAAGGAGATGCAAATCAAGGAGATGACCGAGTACATGGAGCTTGTCAATCTTTGGTATGCAAATCGATGATGTTGACTACTAGAAGGTTGCAGTCAAAATTGGAGAAACAAGTGGCCAGCTCATACTTCTTGTATGAGGTAGAGTTCAAGCACCATAAAGAGACTAAGCAAAAGCTTGAGGCCACAAATGTAGAGCTTGAGGTTCTCAAGGTGAAGTTCAGTGATCAACAATCAACCACCAAGAACCTGACCAAGAGAATGAACAATTACTAAGAGCTATAGAATGCACTTAGAGCATTCGACATTAAATGCAAATAATTTGTTGCCTAGTTCATGAATGTGAAGAAGGTGTTCCTTACAATGCCTTGTCCATGGAATATTCCCATTTTGAACTAAATTAGTCATGCAGCAGGGACTATGAATGATCCCCAAAGCAAGGAGGAGAAGATGAAGGCATTGTTGAATGCCTTCTGTCTTTCGCTAGAAGTTGCAGTTGTTGCAAGACAACCACATTAACTATGTCAACCACAGCGTGCACATGAAGCAAGAGAAGGCCCTTCGAAGCCTCCATTACCTCGGACCATTTGATTCTTCATCATCATCTTTGCACTATCAAAGGATTTGTGTTTGTCAATTTTGTTCTGGTGTTCAATTTTATTATCCTAAATACCAAAAAATTTGTAATGATTGTAAAGCCATACACTTGTGCACTCAGTTTTTGTTGTGTTTGTAATCAGTTAATAATTCCATACCTTTACAAAATTTACAAAGAACTCAAGGATGAGTTTTCATTCAGTCGTGGGGGTATGATGAGTCGCATTGTTGGGCCGCATTGATGGGATGCTATCAATGTGACCCCGTTGATGGGATTTTGTCTACATGATCTTGTCGATGCAGGTTTTGACTTATCGACATGCACCTGTCAATGGGGCACCTTATTTTTTGCTACAAATGTGTGCCTATGCACTACATTTATGGCATTCCTTTGTTAGTTATAGCAAAGCACTTGCAGTTTTTCCTCTCAAAAGTTAGAATATTTTATGAGTACCTACATTAGGAGTCAAAGAGCGTATGGATCTTTTTTTGAGCACTATTTTACTTGAGCAATTCAGTGTGGATGGAAATAAAGATGAGCTTTTCTAATAAACCTTGTAACACTTGGACTAGATTAATTGTTTTACTTATACATGTAATATTCAAGCAATTTCCTTTAATGTTTTTAAGTAATTAAGTGATTAATTAATATGGATTAAATAGCAAACACAAGTACAACCACTTTGAGCATGCATCTAATGTTTGGTTATCCCAGTAACACTTAACGTTTGGTAACCCAGTAGTGCTATACATGTTCAGGATGTGTATGACAAGTGGGAACAGATGCTTATGTTAGGATTAGTTAAGTGTGTGTTAATTGTTAAATTAATTTAGCAATTAAATTACTTTATTCCTTATTCTTATTCACCATGTCACTTAATTCATAAAAGAGAAAATGATAAAAATCGTATGCCTTAGTTACACTTAACAATACCCTTGAACTTCACAAGTAGACTTGGGAAGACAATGATTGCAATGGTTAGTTTCACCTCCTAGAACCCAATGTACTTAGAGAAATAAAATCTACAAAATTCAACCAGATTTCTAAGTGAATGCTAGTGATTCGTATAGTTGGGCATAGGTTATACTCTCTACTCATCAATGTATATATTTTGTTTAATCATGTTTGCCACCTTTTAATATTTGTCCTATAAAAGTGACACTTTTTGGTATTTGTGCCTTATTTTACCATCTCTTTAAAACTCCATGTAATAAGTTTCCAAGCTTGTTCTAGATTTATTATTTTGTCATTATTATCAATACCACATTTTTATAACTACAATCGTCCTTCATGAAACCATACTTGTTGAGATTTTTTGATGATCTCTCTTGAGATTTTATTGCTATTTTTATTTCTCAATTAGAATGTTAAAAACTAATACATTACTTTAGCTTTTAAATGGTAACAAATTAGCTTCTAACAAAAGTATTGCATATGGAAATTAGTTTTTTCTTGAATTCATCTAATAAGAAGTGTTTATGAAGTTTTCAAAAAAAATTTTAATGATTCTTGATTAAGACCTTGGATCTACAAGACACATCCATAAAACACTATAGTTTGTACAATTATTTGAAAAAGATACTTTCGAAATGTACAAGTCCAAATATTGTTCTTCCATGTATAGAGAGCTCTTTATCCAATTGCAACTTGTTACAATATACAATTCTACCACTTATAATTTTGAAAGAATTCTACTCCCAAATATTTGTAAGCATTCACATCTTAAGTCTTTTATTATTTAATTGTAAGGTGTAATTGCTCCTATTAGTTCCAAAAATTAGTACTTTTGTTTTTTCAACATTCACTTTCATTTTTGAACATTTACAAAAATATTTTAGTTGATGCAACATTTCTTTTTACACTATTTTTAAATTTGTTATTAGTGCTACGTCATCTATAAAGATTAAAAGTTGTATCCATGACTGATTATGTTTAATGATATGATTTGTAGATACCTCTTTAATCCACTCTTCTGGTTTATCAATAAAAATGTGAAACAAAGTTAGTAAAAAAGTACAACCTTGCTTTACTTCTAAAAGTGATAATATTGTAGTGATGGGACGTGATATCGCAGTCGTCGCGATATCGCATCCTCCCCTGCGATATCGCTTATGCGATATCGTGGTGCGCCGTCATATCTATAAATAAGAGGTGGCTCTCCCTTGTTTCCTCATCCTAGGCTAGACAGTAGGGAAACTCTGGCATATTGATCACTCCAGAGATAGAATATTTTCCATGTGCCCATAGTAGGAGTCCTAAAGTAAATGGATCTTTATTCGAGCAAACATTGTACCTGAACACAAGTTTGTGTACAGCAATAAAGACGAGCTTCTTGGATAAACCTTGCAGTGCATGGAATAGGCTAATTAGGATTTTATTTGCTATTATTTATTACTTGTTATTTATTATTTGTCATTTACTGCTTTCTCTCTCAACCCTTCTCTCCTAGTTAAGTGCCTTAGTACGACCACTTCGAGCACGTGCGTTACGCGTGGTGATCCCAACAACGACTAGCGTTTGGTAGCCACGGTTGCATCGGTTCAGGGTGTGTACGGTAAGTGGGAACGGATGCTGACGTTAGGTAATTTAGACTTAGTTCATTAGTTAGAATTAGTAATTAGTTTTTCAACCCTTCACCTTGTTAGCATAGGAGACAAAAACATAAAAAGCTATAAAAATCATATACCTTAGACTTATTTAACCATACACCATGACAACTACAAGTAAGTCTGGGAAGACAACGAATGATTAACCCTAAGTGTTCCATGGGCGTGTAGGCACTTAGTCTGTGGAGTTCAACCGGATCGTGCATGCTATGCTCGTATTCGTATGGTTGAGTGTAGGGGTATCTCGCCACTCATCATGTAGTTTCTTAATCTTTTAATTCATAAATTATTTAGTTGTATAAAATTTGGATAACATTGAATACCTAACCTTAATGTAGAAAAATTACATAATTGGAAACTATATATTAGAAATTTTTATTACGTCTAGGAAATCATAAAGGATTTATTGGACAATTACAAAGCCTTGAAATAATTAAACTCAATATGTCAATGTTATCAAGCTTAAGTGATGAGTGGCAAGGTACCCCTACACTCAACCATACGAAATGAGCGTAGCACGCACGATCCAGTCGAACTTCGCAGACGGACTAGTTGTGGCACTTAGGCAGTTATCCTTAGGTCGCAGTTCGTTGTCTTCCCACCTGGACTAGTATTGTATATTTGTTACGTATGGTTTAGTCCAATGTGAGGTGTATGATGTGTTTCCTAATTCTAACACTACTTCTGAAGGCAGTGGAAAATAGTATTAGCTAAGCTAAGCTAGGAGGAAAAGGTAAGAAAATCTAATCTAGCCTAAGTGCAACGAGCAACCGATTCCTTGATCAATCGTACACATCTTGGACCTCGTGCACAACTACCACTGGGATTACCAAGCATAGATCCTAGGTACGCCACTGGGCTACCAAGTAGTCACACTTAATGCTTGTAATCAAGTTGTACTTGTACCGCGTTACTAGCCTAAGTGCGATGAGCAACCGATTCCTTAACTAATCGTACACATCTTGGTGCATGACTACCATTGGGATTACCAAGCGTAGATCCTAGGTACGCCGCTAGGTTACTAAGTAGTCACACGAAGATGCTCGTAATCAAGTCGTACTCATTCCATGTTAAAACAATTAAATAAACAAAGTGACTGCTGCAATGATGAAGTAATCTTGATCTTTATTGCCTGTCATGTGCGTGTCCAAGTACGTCACACTCAAATAAAGGATGCTGTACAATTACATTCACCACACTGCGGGCAAACACAGGAAAATAAACTATCTCTAGAGTGGCCAAACTGCCAGAGCTTCGCTAGTTCTAACTCCTAATTAATAACTAATTGGGAAAGCCGCCTCTTATTTATAGAAATTGCGGCGCACTACGATATCGCAAGGAAGATGCGATATCACGTATGCGATATCGCGGCTGCAATAGCATGGCCGCTGCGATATCTCAGCTAATGATACAACAGGGCTGATATATCACGGCTATGATATCACGGTTGCGATATCACAGCTAGCAAATTCATGACTCATCATTAAGGCAATTTGAAATAAGATGTTAGCCTAGTGGTAAGACTCTTAATTTGGAAACTCCAAGTCGTGGATTTGATTTTGGTGGGCAATGCTAAGTTATAAAGGTCTAATTGGGTTATATATCTTAGCCCAAACTAGAAAACTAATTTGGAGGACAACCGACTTGAAATTATGCAACAAGATCATCCACTTATGTAGCACTCACCATGTGTAATAGATCTATATGCTTTAAATGCAAAAGGAAGAGAGTAAGGAGTGTTCACTTGTTGCTTCAAAGCTCAAAGAAACATATGGGAAAGCTTTTAATGTTTTACTTCTTTGGTCTTAAGAAGATATTTAGATTAAAAACTTGTTATAAATATTAACTTCAAATTAAAATAAAAATGTGTAAAACATCATAATATAGATCACATTACATTTTTTTATTAATTATAGATGTAATAATGTTGATTTGGCTTTTCTTATTAGGTTCTTGAAAAAGAGTTGGCACATGGGATAAAGGGTAAGTGGGAGTTGAGGCGATAACTAAAAAACTTGCAACTAATTGAAGACCATACAATGTTTCGAGTATATTGAAATTGAAATTTTATTGTGTTTGTAACTCTTGGAATCTATATTGTATTTATTGCATTAACATAGGTTGACACATCTAGATAGGTGAAGGATTCATTGATGATTTTCTAGGTGATGCCATAGCCTAAATGTATGTTTTTTGGGGGGTGTTGGAACCCTGAAATAATATAAGATAGGTATACCCTAAGATGTATAGTTCAATTAGAACTTTACAACTCAACATTGTCCACTAGAATCAAACTCATGACTTGGAACTTTCAAATAAAGAGTCTTACAATTAGGCTAACATCTCATCTCATTGTCAAATGAATGTATATTTTTACTATGCTTCTAAATTGGTACATATCTCAACATGCTTACTTGAATTTTAACATGTAACTTGGAAATCACAAGCTACGTGTTTTAACCAAATGAGCTATGCCTCGCAAACATTTCAATGGTTATTATTTTGAACATTTTAAATAACATTAGTTAAAACTAAGATTATTTTTAATTACGTCTAAGATACTATGCACTTATTAAAAAGCTCAAATGATTACCTCACATAGAGGTGTAGCTCAAGGTGTTAGGTTCAAAGCTTAATAACAACACACTCTCTTAAAAAACCAACTCAATCGGTAAGACTATTACTTTGTATGTCATTAGTTGTGAGATGGAGCTATGCTTAAGACATCATTATATTTTTCCATTACGTTGGTTTGAGGGTATACTATGCTTAAACTTTATCAAGTATGAGATTAGTGTATGACCTAAGAATACATGCACTCAAAGTTTCAATTCTATAGTTCCTTTCTTTCTCTTTATCCATACCTTAAATAATTCTTTTTAAATAGTAACCAATTATATCGAAACTCTAATAACTTGTTAGATTGCTATTTAAAGTACATGCTTCAATTAAATTAAATAAGTTAAACTTAATATATTCAAGTTCAACCCAATTTTCGATATTAAATAACTATTTGAAGCTCATAACTTATATGATGTTTTTCTTGCTTCATCGATATTTGATCAATTTGTAAAGTTCATTGCCCTTCTGGGACCCTTCCTACATATTCCTACATAACCAAAGAAAATAGTTTATGTATTCCTCTTGTGGAATCAGGGTATATAGTCGGTGTGTGACCATAGGTCAGCTGTTTAGTTAACCATGCTTTAAAACGGCAAATAGTTAGAAAGTGAACACTTAAACTACCTATATGTATTCCTTGTTAATACAACCAACACGGTACTTTTTAAAAAAAAATAGGAAATCAAGCAAAACATCGCGTATCCTCTCGCAATTTTCACCTTTGATGGCAATAACTGGCGGTAAATTTCCATGGGCTTAGCCTTAAACTCAAACCCTTGCCTATACTGGACAAGAAGAAGAAATTCATGCCAGAATACATGCAAACCCTAGATTATTCTTTGGTCGTAGTTACCGTGGCAGAGCAATAGGAGCCTCAACATCCGTCAGCGCGAGTTTGCAGAGCGCTATGGCGGGCGCAGTGGCACAGAGTTGGTTGCGCTCACTGTGGGATGCCATCGACAATCGTAAATATAAAAATGCGCTTAAAATTGCAACGTCTCTTCATGCAAAGCATCCCGACTCTACTTACTTACTTGTGCGTTTCATTTCCTCTCTCTATCTGGCTTATATAATTTTTCATTTTATTGCCATTGACCTTCAGTGCTCCATTACATGCCATTATGTTTGGTGTTTCCACCAGCTAGTTTCCTTTTGGATTTAACTTGGGCTTAAACAACTTTTCAGCCAAAGTTTAAAGTTGATATTCTAACGACGATCCGGAGATTAAAAACAAATGTTTTTTTTTTCTGCTTGCTGTTTGGAATGCCGTTGCTTGGGTTCATACATTTATGCCTGTAAATGATTAAATGACAAAGCGACTTAAATGTTAAGCTTCTGCTCTGCAAGTTTAATTGTATAACTTATGGGAATTAATTGTAAATGCCATTTCTAACATGGACCTACCTTGCATATATAGAACAAGTAATGACTGTAGGCTACACACATGTTTGATAACAGTTTTGGAGAGTAATATTGAGCAAGAGGCTGATTGCTCCGTGGATGTACTTTGAAAACAACCCACTTTCTCACATATGTTGTATGTGCGTTTAGCCATTAACGTGAATAGGTTGGCTATACTGGGTTGGAATATTGTCATGATTTAAATTATGTGTTCTACTCCAGGACATACAAATGTTATGGTACTTGTGTATTTCAATGGCTTTTAAAATGCAATCAAACGATATAAATGTTCCAGAAATTAGGATTCTGGAGTAACCGTAAATATAAAGTTTAATGTTCAATGTTCCTTCGATTACTTGAGTTACGCATGTTTTTTAAAATTTTTTTTTGACATCCACATGATTTGGAATTTTCGATTCGAACTTGATCAGTAATTATTGCCACGATGATGACAATTTAGGCATCAGTAAAATATATTCAAAATTATATGATTTTGTTCTTATCATATTCATACTTTGGCATTTCACTTTATATTACCATATATCAACATAGATAGCCTTGAGAGTCATATGGGAAATGAAAAGCGATTCCTCCTTGGTGGTGACTGGCCAGCAATCCATGGAGCAGGGAAAAATAGTATGTATGAATTATGTAACATGTTTTTAGTACTCAGCTGTTATGATAGACTACGTTTAATTTCTCTGTCCGTATCCTTTTTAAATTTACTGTCCAGTACAGAAGAATACAGGATAATCCTTTCTGTCTATAGCGAGTGTTGAATATTCGAAAGATTATAATTATGATGAATCAAAAACGTTTTGGCATCTGCATTGAAACAAATAAATTATATAAAATTAAATTGTTTTGCGTTTACAAGATCAAAGATTATAGCTTGTAACATAACATATCAAATTATTCGATTGAGCAAACAATTAAACATAGAATTTTAAGCATACATAAGTTTTATATGGACACACAAGAGATAAACTGTGTTGGCTCATTCCTGTTGAAATTGATAACCTATCCCACAAAACTTTCATTATATTTGAAAATTGAAAATTTTCTTTTCAACATTTGTTGAATTTGTGTTATTGTATTTAATTTCTTTCATGTAAGCCCAGTGGCTAGTTGCAGGCCTGGTAATGTCATGTCTGATCGTCATTGTTCTGTTCATGTACTGCAAAAAGCCTAGCGCCCTTAACTGAAATGTGTTGTTCCAATACATCATGAATATATATAATTTCAGCACTATGCTAATGCCATTGTTTACTGGCATTTTCCGGCATACAGTCGTTGAAGGCCCTTGTACTAGAGAGAATGGGAAGGGCCAATGAAGCTTTGTTGCTTGCCTTAAATGCCAAGGAGAGCTGCCCAGTGGATGATCTTACTCTCAGCACATTGCAAATTGTATTCCAGAGACTGAATCGTTGTATGTATACGTCTTTTGTAGATAGTGCCATTGCAAAACATTGAAAATATGAGATAACTGATAATTTAGTGACTGGGGCATTTTTACCTTGTTCTCTTTGGTGAAGTGGATGTAGCAACATTTTGCTATGAATATGCCTGTGCAAAACTCCAGAATAATGTAGATCTGATGATGGGGCTTTTCAATTGTTATGTTCGGGAATATTCATATGTGAAACAACAACAGGTAAATGAGATACAATCAATTACTCAGATGAATTAAAAAACTAATGGCAAATAATTATTTCAGATTTTCTTTTCTTTTGCAGACAGCAATGAAGTTGTATAAGCTTGTTAGTGAGGAGAGATACATTTTGTGGGCTGTTTGCAGCATTCAGTTGCAGGTACCCCTGTATTCATCATCATCCATTTCTAAAAGTTATTGTTTAAAATTGATGATTATTTGTGTCAACCTCTTGGCATTTGGAGTAGAACTAGATCTTACAACAATGGACACAAATCAAAAAACAAAACAAAAAAAAAAAACATAGCATACGTGCAATAGAAAAAAAAAAAACAAAAACATCATGTCACTGTTACATCAAACTAATTCCTTGGATCACTGTACACATAGCCCTTCTTGGCTGTTTAAACCTTACAGTTGACTCTTTTACGTTTACGACTTGGGGCTTACCCTTCCCATTCAATTTGTTTTAGGTTTCATGTGGTAATGGAGAGGCAAAACTATTATCCTTAGCAGAAGCTTTACTAAAAAAGCACATTGATAAGCATGGTTTACATGAATTGGAAGGTATGAATTTTTGGGCTATTTTTATAACCATTATTTCCATTTCTGCGACTAATGTTTTCTTTGTAGGTATGTCTCCAGTGTGAATTTAGTATTTGTGTTTGACAAATTGCAGCTTTGCTTATGTATATATCAATTTTGGAGCAGCAAGAAAAAATTGATGTGGCATTGAACGTACTTGACAGTAAACTTGGAGATCTTTTCAGTATTGAAGTTGACAAATTAAGGCTTCAGGTGAGTTTGGTGCACAGCTATTCAGCTCTTGGAGTTGATGTTACAGCTTTCATAAAACTGCTAGTGTTACCTAACGTTGATGAAAATCCTAAAACTGCTAGGTGAATGCTTGCAGATTAGGGTTCTATAAATAAAAGTGAAAAATAATAAATGTGCACAGTAACTTGTCATAGAATCAATGTGACCTATGAATGCAAGTAATGAAAATGAAACAATAAAGAAAATCACTGATTTAATGTTTTTATTAAAATGTTGAGGTACAACTACACTCAGGATCTCTTGCTTCTTTTTTTTGAAATGCTAGTTTTGCAGGCTTTCCAGAGTTTAGTACAAGGCATTTCCAATGCCCACCAGCCTTCAATGCTGGTTTTGCTTCCCATCATGCTTGTCTAAGGATAAGGAACTTGCCTGGTGTTCTTGAACTGTACAAACAAAGAACGACTAGTGAGATTGAATTTGACTTTAAGAAGGTTTGCCTCCAAGAAGTGTGCAATTCTTTGCAAAAGCAGATTACTAATAATTGGTCAATAAAATGGATCAACTACTGATGAGCCTGATGTTGCATTGATTTGATGTTGAAAGATTGTGAGGATGGTGAGAGAAATCAATTAGAGTGTTGTTAGGTGTTTCCTATGTTAGATTTGTGCTATAACAATGTCTTTGATAAGCATTATTGAAGGTTTTTATCCCAGTTAGTAGTTCAATGCTTTGAGGGTTGATAAGGTGCCCAATGGAAATTTTGTATTCCTTTGTAAGCCTTGGATGTTTGGGCGTCAAGGGAAGACACTGTGTTTATAGTCTAGGTTTGGCTTGGTGCAATATGCTAGTCTCTTTGGTTATGCATAGGTATTTTCCCTTTCCATTTGCACTTTTCCTAGTTGAGGCCATGTTCTGGCATCTCTCAAGATTTTTGGATCTCTTCAAAGATTAGACAGAGCCATTGGGACATGTGCCCTTGATTCCAGATTTATATGGTTTTGAAATAATGTTTTGGTTTGTGGAGGGGGAAGCCAGCGGATTGCCTGGACCATTCTAGTGAGATTTCATTGGAAAAGTGGTCGGAAAGTGATCTTGTGTGCTAGCACCAAGCCAACAACATCCAAAAGCTACTGCACTAC
Organism: Gnetum montanum; assembly: GCA_015680685.1. Lineage (NCBI taxonomy): Eukaryota > Viridiplantae > Streptophyta > Gnetopsida > Gnetales > Gnetaceae > Gnetum > Gnetum montanum. The sequence continues at coordinate 76,720 of MNCI01032608.1, read as the reverse complement.
TTCATTTCTGCTTCAAAAAATCTAAATACTAAGGCATGGAAGCTCATTTTTTACCATTGTTTTCCATTCCCTTTGCTTTCTTGGGTGAAGAGCTTTTCCTCCCTTGGTTAAATGTGTTTATTTTCTTTATTTTGTGTATGTGTTTTGAGTCCTCACTTCATCATGTGGTGAGACTTTATCAGAGTGCTGCCATGCTTACACAGCCCAAAACGTTTGGTAAATATGGAGTCAAGTGATTTCATAGTGAATAAAGCTCAGATTTCCCCATTTGTTTTTACTCGAGTGCCATTAAAACATAAAAACACTAAAAATATGAGCTGAACAAATTATCTATCACAAGTTAATTAATTCTTATGTTAGTTTTTATGTTAAATTAACTAATTAATTAATTAGTTAGACGTGTGGAGCTGTGATGATTCAACCTTATCTAAGGAGGTTGTGTTTGTATGCCATAATGTTGGGCTATCAAGGACACAACTGAGGAGCCATTTCTTGTTTTTGTGTGATATATTGCATCTATCCCACAAGGAATTGCAATACCCGTGTGTGAGTGTGTGAGGCATTGTATGTATCCTGCAAGGGAATGCGATGGGAGTGTGCATGTCTGGCGTTGCACTTGTCATGCAAGGAGTTGTGACATATGTAGTTATACTTGATGTGTGAGCCTTGTGCTTGTCCTACAAGGGTTTGCAATGGTTGTGATTTAATTTATTGTTTTGTTCTTTTTTCAAAAATACATAAAAATAATAAAATTATAAATTTATCAAATATTTATTTTCCCTCCATTGCAACACAGGCTAGTTTTTACGATATGCATCATATGTATTATAGCATTTTTATATTTTTTGAGTACAACAACAATACACAAGTAAATTGTGCAATTTGCTTTTATGCCATATTCAGAAGTTGACAGCCAGATCGCTATGCATTTCAAATGAAACACTTATTATGGTCTTGGCTGGGGGGGCTCCTATCAAGGGTTTTGCCCCAAGTGCCTAATTCACCTGCCAAAATTTAAATGTTTCAAGCTTGTTATGGATGTCATTATATCCTGTTTAACTGTTATGACTCGATGTTGAGAAATAGTCACTTTTGGCTTGTTTGCTGTCTATCTTTGGTTTCTAATTTTCTGTTTTATTTTTGCTTAGTTTATTTGGCTGTTTAGCACCCGTTGACCCTCTTGGTTGGGTGGGCCATTGTCTCGGTTCAGCTACCACTGTTGATGATGTATGAGCTTTGATTCAAGCAAACCACTAGAACTGGCAGGCCATGATTTTTCATTGTCGGTTTGTTACCTGCAATGCATATTGTGATGTTTGGTCCTTGCAATGTGACTATCTTGGTTGGCTGGACAGTTGATATGCTGGTCTGCTGTCTTGGCTTTTACTTGGAGTCTTGAAGAGAAAGAAGAGTGCAATGATTTTGTTGATTTTGATTGGTGGTCAGTATCCTATGTGTGCTCGCTGCCATGCTTGAAACGTCAAGTTAAGCCAATTTTGAAGTCTTACAATCTTTAGGAACATCATGAACAATTGCTTATTGAAATTTTTATCCTTTCCATTGTGAGTCATCTCCAACAAATCACAATATGTATAATTTCCTTCCTTTTGATGATTTGATGTTTAGAAATAGTCAGCTTTGGGTTGTTTACCTGTCTATGTTTGGTTGCCAATTTTCTGTTTTATTTCTGTTTGGCTATGTTGGCTGTTTTATTTCTTGTGCCTCCTGCCTGAGGTGGCCATCATCATGCTTCAGCCACATGTGTTATGATGTATCAACTTTGATTCAAGCAAATCACCAGTGTTGGCAGGCCATGCATATTCATTGTTGGTTTGTTTCCTGAAATGCATGTTGTGATGTTTGGTCCTTTGCTCTCTTGGTTGACTAGATAGTTAATATGTTGGTCTTCTGTCCTTGTTTGTCTTTAGACTTTTGAAGAGAAAGAAGAGTTTAATAAGAGTTGATAACTTTGATGGGTAGTCGACTGTCCTATATGGGCTGGTAGTTAGAGTTTTAGTTTTACGTCATTCGACAACTCTAATATACTCTAGGATCTTGTGGTTAGGAACTTAACTTTATAACTACACAACTTATTTTGTTTGTAACAATTCTTCATGACTTAAAAAGATTTATAAACATCATAGATTACAAACTTATTGTTGGACTTACAATAGGGATCGCCTTTTGGAGTGATGGTAAGGTGCTTGTTTCTCAAGTTGCAAGAATTGGGTTTGAGCTTGGGCACAACCACTTGAATGAGGTTAGGCTTTTGCTCATCCACCGACTCTCCTAGGACCTTGCCTTGGTAGGATGAGCATTGAGCCTTTGGGTGATGATCCTATTGTTGGACTTATGATGGAGATTGCATTCATCCTTGGCCAACTTGTGTATGAACTTTATGTACAACTTAGCTACGCTTCTTGTAGCTCTCTTTTTCACTTCAATGAAGCTTCCCAAGTGATCTTCTTTTTTTTATTTAAGAAACTGGATGATTTTTATGCTTGACTCTACTTGGATCTTTTCTTTTTCTTTAGGAAACTGAATCGTGACTCGTTTTTGGAGTCTTGCATGGCATCATTACTTCTTTGGCAAAGGATGCTTGATTATACCTTTGACTATTTAGTTACAAAGTTTGTCAACCATTGTAACTTCTTTGAACTCACTTCTTATGATGTTCAAACACTTATTACGTTGAACTTCTTCGTGTCCCTACTCACTCTTATAAACTTAAATAATTCTTTCTCTTTATTTTGTAATGAAGGTTATGACAGTTCACCATCGTATGTTATGACCTTATAAATAGTTATGAAGCAGTATATGGGGTTGTATGAGGTTACAAAACTAAAGATTAAGCATTATAGCTTACTCAAAGTCTAACAGTAAGTGAATTTTTAAGTCTTAAAATCATTATGAACATCAAGAACAATTGCTTGTTGACATTTTTCCATCTTTTCATCTGTGAATCATCATCAAGGTACCACCCTACGTGTGATTTCTCTCATTTTGATGGCATCAAAACAATCTATGCAACATGCTTGGGCTGTTAACTAAGAACTATCATGAGTTCATCTCAGGCTTCCCTTGGGCTTCTGCTTACTTTGATGGTTATGAATAATTGCCGATGCTGAACTCTAGCTTGTCAGAATCAGATTGAACCTTCAATATGATTTTAAACAATGGAGCGTGCCAACTATTGTTCCTTCAATAAGTCCTTTGTCTAGGAAATACTTTGATGTCAAGTTGTAGGAGCTTGTTTTAAACCATCTCAAATGATAAACTTGATTTGAAGGTGAAGACATACAAAACATGGTGGATACTTTACATCTTATTGGGATTATGCATAAAAGAAAGTACTATTCACATTGATTTGGTAGAATATTGAGCCTTTAGAGTAAGCAAAGCTTAACAACATTTGGATTGATCTTGACCTTGCTATAAATGCAAAAGTTTCTCCAAAGTCTATTCCATTTTTGTGAGTGTACATTGTGCAATCAAATGTGCTTTGGCCCTCTCTATAGTGTCATGTTTGTTTTCCTTGTTCCTGAAAATCCAGTTTCTTCCAATTACTGAAACTGAATGTATTTAATTATGTCTACTAGGATTCTCGTGTCCATTGGAACACACCAGTTTAAGGAGTCTTTTTACAAAATTTGTTTATAATTTAGCATTTCCCATTGGAATTGAACTTGTGACATAGGGTTTCCAGGTCAAGGCTTTTACCTCTAGGCTAAAATCTCATTAGAATTGGTAGATAATCTTTTGGTCTCTTTATGAGATTCCAATTGCTAGGGCCTCCAACCCCCAACCAACATCTTCGAGGGAAAGCAATGGAAGTGAAAAGACTATTGCTCCTTGGGTGAGGCCACAAGAGGTCTATCAATGGTATGTGTAGTAAACTAGTTGACAACAGCGAAGATGATGGGAACATGAATTGTAAAGTTTACTTGTATGTGTTGTCATGTTTAATAATAAAAAAATGTATTTTAATAATTTTATGTATTTTATTAATGAAGAATAAAACAAGAAACAATTAACTGGCCACACTTGTTGCAATCCTTTGCAGGATAGGTGCAACATTTGTACATGGAAAAGAAAGTAAAAAACACATCCTTGCATCACAATCCATTGTGGGGCAAATGCAACATAGAAATCAAACACACATGTAAAATGTGTTGTAATCCATTGTGGAACAGGTCTGATTTCTCCTTGAAATCATGCAGTCTACTATATTCTATGGATGTGTAGTTTGGGGTCTTGGTCTTGATCAGGAATCTTGAAAGAAAATTGAAGAACTTCAAAACTTATTCTTGTTAGAGGAATTAAGGTCAAAACTTAAGTCTTACATGCAAGACTTTTATTAGAAGCTAATATGTTACTGTTGAGAGCTGAGTCAAACACTAATTAGGTAGAGTAAGAATAAGATCACATCACCTTCAAGCGACCATTGTTGGTTCTAGTTCATTATATAAAAGAAGTGTTGAATATTAGACACATCTGTTATAAGCATGATTTATTGTTATTGGTGTATGTTTTACAAATTATTTTGTCTTACAGGTACTTTGTGTCTATACTTATGGAGTTCAACTAGAATATCATTATACCAATAGTGGGAACCTGCTTTTTCGGTTTAGGATGATGTACAATTTTCTTAAGCAAATCTATTGATGTATTGTACAGTGAAAAGTTTATTCTAAGAATCTTATTCTGAAACTATTAACTTGTTATATTTAAGAAAATGGCCAGGTGTTTAAAAATATTTCTAAATTTTATTTATGGTTCTTTTGTCATCTGTTGCAACAAGCTGGCAGGGGAAGCTGCTTGTTCGAGCCAAGGAATACGCTGCTGCATCAAATGTTTTTAAGAGTATTTTGGAAGCCTGGTGCACATCTTGAACTTGAAATTTAGATTTCAGATTTAGTGGCTGTATGCTTCTTTTTTTATTTGTAGGACTAATTACAGCTAATTTATTTTTATATTTTTAATTGTCTATTGAACAGTCAGCTTATAGTTGTGGGTTTTACTCCGTTAACTGATCTTACTGATGTTGTTTCCAAATTTATTATTTTAATTTGCAGCCCAGATGACTGGGAAGTGTTCTTGCGGTACCTTGGCTGTTCATTGGATGGCAATATTTCTATTTCAAGTGAGAAGGATGGAAACTCAAACAGTCACCAAGCAAACGCATTGTCAAGTTCATTCATAAATATAAGACTTTCGGATGAAGAGGTTTCTAAAAAATTCAATTATGATTATCTTTTTAGCTTTCTACTTTTTCTTTCTGGATTATATGTTTCTAAAGTGCAGATTTTGACCTTTCATTCTTTTATAATGATGCATTTCAGTATGAGTTGCGAGTTCACGATGTATGCACTTTTGTAAAAAAGCTACAGCAGGAAGACTCAAATGATGTGAGAAGAGGACCCTTCTTGGCAGATGTTGAATTAGAAATGTGTCGGCTTTTGAGAGGAAATACAGACGATGAATATCTTCGCTCATCCTTGAAGGTGTACTTCAAAAAGTATGTGTTGGATTGAGGATCTCTTTGGAAATCTTGATGTTCATAGAAGCTTTGTTTTCCAAGATTTTTTGTAGTTTTTTCAATTTTATTGTTTCTTGGCTGTACAGGTTTGGGCATTTGTCCAGCTTTGTTTCTGATGTTGAAGGTTATATTAAGTTTATTGAGCCTTCAAGGAGGCAGGATTTTATTTCAAATCTATGGGAGCTTTGTTCTCAGATATCCGTGGATGATAGTGTTAAAAGATTAAGTAGAACGATCTCAATTTTGCAGATTGAAGAGCATTTTCATTCACTGTTAGTTTTGGATGCTGAAGGCAAGAATTCTGTTAAATGCTTTTGTCCACACCTATTTCATTTTTGTATGCATTTCCTTGGTATCTATTGTTAAGCGACAGATAATACCGATATTTTTGTGAACATATTTTCCTAATATATTCATTTAGTCTTGAATTATATATTTAATTTTCTGTAAGACAGTAACCTATTTATTGTTAAATCTATGGTTTATGTTTGCAGTTGCCTTGACTATTATTTCTTTTGAACGTATTCTAAGACAACAAATGTGATGAGAATTGGTTGTTTGTGTTATCAGATTCTGCTGCTGTTTTGATTAAGAACCTCTGATTTCAATAATTGCTCCTTTTGGCTGCTGTTTTGGTTTTATAGACTAATTATTTTTCCAATATGGTTTTTTTACGGTTTGTTTCTAATGTAGGTTGTCTAAGTCGTGCTGTATATCTTGCCAATTTGTATATGGAGAATCTGCATCTATCAAGAGATCTGGATCCTCAAGAAGTAATGCATGGAGAAGAATTGTTATCAATGTTATCAAAAATTTTAGTACAGGTCTGTAACAAAATTTGAAGATTCCACTTCTTATGGACTGCCCTTATGAATGCATTTCCCTGATAACATTCTTGCATTTGAGTATCTTGGAATGAGTTATTGCTTGTTCTTGATTGATTAGAAAATTATTTTATACTGTTGTGCTTATTTCTGCGAGTGCTCCATTATTTTCCGAAAGTTTCTAAAATTTTGTCATTTTTATCAGGGAAAATACCGAGATATGTTGCTTAGTCTGATTGAAAATTTTATTGCTGTTGCTTTTTGTTTTATTAAATTCGATCTTTTTCATAGCAATTTTGCTAAAAGAAAAGCAATTTTGCTTGACTTCAATTCAATTTCACTCTCAGTTAATCTCAATTTTGTCATAATTTAAATCGAATTTGCTCATTTTTTGACTCAATTTAGGTGCTTGTATCGGTTTTGTCAAAACGACAACAAATTTCGGCATTTTACATCTCAAAATTGCCTATTGCTTAGATCAATTTGGCTTAATTTACAAGACAAAATCATCCTTAAAATGATTTCAGGGATGAAACAGATCACCTGGTTTTCATGTTTTATGTCAGGTCCATTTGAAATGGATCATCTGTGCATGTTTCAATTCTTATTCTGTGCGGGTCATCTGTAATTTTTTGGTTTGTGTCATGAAATTGTGCGGTCTTCTCACAAGTGTGATTGCATTCATGGGGATCATAGTGTTTGCAGGATCAGCAGCAATGCAGGAATTGATACATACACTGAGTTCCGTCACAGGATCTCCATCTTCTTTGCTGACTGGTGTACCTTCCATTGCATTTCCGCTACTTCTTCTGCTTTGTTTACTGGCTATTTCACTCAATTGATGAAGCGACAACATAGTCGTTAATACAGTATTTCGTTTTCTCACTTTTTTTGTAAGGAACTACACTGCTTCTATGTTATCTTTTGTCTCAAAATCTGCACTAAATGTAAATTCTTAGCTCCAAAATCTTTTCCCATGTTTTTTTTATTGAGTCTCATTGGAATGTGCCATTTTCATTTCAGTATCTAGATGAATGAGGAGTAGTGAATTCGCCAGAGGCTCTTTCTTTGCTTTCATTGTTGTCCCGTAGTTCACTGCGTGCCAAGCCATACCAACCGTTCTTCCGTGCGCAAAGAGCCAAAACTAATGTAAGTTGGGTAGAAAAATGGTTATATGAATTTGATCCCAGGGTTAGATGAAAGTAGTTTTAAGGTAGGATGAAATAGGTTCATTGCCGAAACAAAATTGATATCAAAGATAGCAAGTTTGACATTAACAAGTACAAAATTGTTATAAAAGAAATCCAAATCATTTGGTTAGAGGAGAAGTTCATAAGTAGTTTTGGTGCTAGATGTCACATAATCAATTTTTTAGTGGGCATGAATCCTGATGCAGTAGCTCACCTGTTTAAAATGTTTTGCCTATCTCAATATATCAGTGCGTTAACCTTTTTCTTGATATATGAGGCTGAAACTGAAATAGTTTATTATGTCCATGTGGGCGATATATACTAAAGCAAACATTTTAGTTTTCTTCAGATTCTTGGATACTTTTAACTTTTTATATTTTCTAGTTACCTTGATACTTTAACTTTTAAATAATGGTGTTTATACAACAAAAATTGGGTGACACTGGTGCTGTGATGTTAAAAGTAGGACAAGTCACTTTTATTTAGATCAGTTCACACAATGGATATTGGTGAGAACTTGTGTCATTGTGATGCACACACAGCTCATACAAACGGGGCCTCAAAGGAGGGGTTTGATTAACAGTGAATATGATCATTAGGACTCCTAAAGGCTTGTTTGTTTGGCTGAATCTATCGATGCCTCTATCAATATAGATGTCAAGTTTACAGATTCTAAATCTAGGGATCTGGTTTTGTAGCTAATTAACTATTTGGTTGTTTTGCATTTGGTGATCGGAGCTTCCTCCTTGCTCCAAACGTTCTAGAGCAGAGATGTAGAGATGAAAATTTTCATGACTAAATATAAATGTTTCATGGTAACATTTCCTGACGGAAATATTCATGTTTCCATATTAACAGAGCATTTGCAAATTTTTAGCCTAATTAATCAATATTTAATCAATGAACATTGACTTAATTAGATCATCTGAAACTGAAACTGAATTTTTACTTACATCCATTGAGACTCTCTTGGATCTATCGGACAGAGCAGTTTCAGAATTCTTTATATGAAATTTTTCTTTTTAATTGATAACTCAGCGATGCCCTAGAATTAAACCTATGACCTTGGGTTTACATGCTAAGATTCTTACCACTAAACATCTGCTTACAACAATTAGGTTCAAGATTCATGCCCTTGCTTTTTTGGAGCATCATAAATCTGTACATTTATGTTGGTGCCAGGTAGAGCAGGCTATAGAATGTAACAGGTAATCTCAGCTGGATAAGTTAGAAGGCAAGGATGATGATGAAGGGTATTTTTTAGGCTATGAACATACCTAACACTTATTATGGAGCATAATTGAAAGAAATGTGGGCTGATTTAAGTAGATGCAATAGAATCTATTGACAAGGATGTTGTTTCTACTACTCATAGCTATCAATGTATCTCTTTCTGTGTCTCATGTGTAAGGTTCCATTGCTACCAGTGTTTATTAATGCAGACCTTTTCTGGTTTTTTGATGACGTCTTTGTGCTATTTTTAGGAAATAGAAATACAATCTTCTATAATTAGGAAACTTGCTGTTGTGATTTTACTTAATATTGCTGGATTGCTAAATGCTTACATGCCCTGTGCATCAGTCAGCGAAATTCTGTAACATGATTTATCTGTTCTCTTTATTCATATATTTAAAGTTTATCCAAGTTCTTTGATAATTTTTGTAGATGTTTTTGCGCACTAGACATTGTGGTTATCTGTTTGAGGCTATATCAGTTCTGGAGTTTGGATTATCAGTCCGAAGGTGATTAACATGCTCCTTGTTTTGCATTTCACTTTTTATAGTTAGAATTTTTACGCTACATCTATTTTGGACATGTAATACTTTTTATTGTTTTTAATTCATACCAGTTTGAATGGTATTCCTTTTTATATCATTACATTTGTATTTCCACATGTAAACAAAAATTTTTCTTTTATTTGCAACTTCAAAAAATAACCTGTGAATATGACGAGGGGCCTAAGATAGTACCGCATTTTTCTAAAATAGTACCGCATTTTTCTAAACCAACAATCCTTCGTAGAATATGATGACAGAAAACAATTGGCTTGATCCCTAATATAATTAATAAATAAATAGAAGCAGTTGTGTTCATTTCTGAGATTGAACCAAGCATTTGCTATTTCAAATAACCAATAACATGGGTTTAAGAACTATGTAATAAACAAATTTGTGGATTGTCTCTTATCCATTGCAAATCTTTTATTTTTATGAAACAACTGGAAACGGGGAACTTGAATTTTGACTTATTTTAGAATGACAAAACTAATGGGAAATATAAATTTGTGCTTGAAACTTTTGAATGTGGGAATATAGACTGAATACGTGTTTGCCGTAATAGTCAGTGAGGCATAGCTCACTTGATTAGAGCGTTTTTGAATTGTGGGCATACAAGTTACATGTTCAATAATGGTGTAAGTCCATAGAAAATTATTGTCAATTCATAGACAATCCTTATAGGGTAGAAGGGCCATGATGATGATGTATATATCATAATAAAAGATTGTCTATGTTTATTCATTGTTGTACCAAATGAATTTTTCAGAGGTTTAATGAAATAGTTTTATTTCAGAAATATTTGGCAGTACAAGCTTTCACTGGTACATCTGTACTCGTATTGGGCTGCTATGACATCTGCCTTTGATTGGTATGTAAAGTAAATTTGCTGTGCTAACTTGATTCTAGTAAACAATTCTTACGATGAAACGTTTATTCAATTATTGTTTTCTATTATTTTTTTCTAGTTACAAAATCTTGGAAATCAAGAACATAATGCTCGAGTCAATGTCTCATCATATTGTACCGCAATTGCTGAAATCGCATTTGTGGACCGAGTTAAGTGGGAATTTGAAGGAATATCTGAGATTCCATGAAGATTACCTGAAAGAAGCAGCAGATCTGACATTACCTGTATATAGGCACTGCAATTACACTAAAGTAAGTTAAACAATACTAGATATTTCAGTTTCAGATTCTTCTATTTTGAGGTGTGCATTTTATGAAAAATATGCAGTTAAAAGTATGCGCCAGGTGGCAGTCATCTTAAGGATTTTCGACTAAGTTTTTTCTTAATAATTGAGTAACATGAATCCTCCAAGTGTGAAAAAATGAATTATCTTGATATAGACCATGGATTCTTCAGCTGCCTATGTTAGCATTGTTTTCCCTCTTTCTTTTTGCATAAAAACTGTAAGCTATATCTTAATGTTACCCTAACATGGCTGTATCAGGTGCTGGAGTTTGTAAAATTTAAGGAACGCATGGAAAATTCATACCATTATTTGAATGTGCGGATTGAGTCTGTAATTTTGGAGTTAAAGCAGAAATTGCTTAATCTTGAGGATGTTGAGGTATTACTTGATTTCATCAGAAAACCTCTTTTGAAAGTCTTCATGGTCCGTGTACTTCCTATCAATATTTTTGTCTTATGCATGGTACATTTACTGATATGACAGGTTATTTTGGCAAATATAAACTTTGGAACCCAACCACTTTTATGGTCTGAGGATGCTTTGATGTCGTCTCTTTCATTTAATGAAGACTTGGAAACAAGGCCTTGGTGGACACCATCTCCAGTTGAATGTAAGTTTGTTATTATGTTTTTTTTTAAATGTTTCAATTTATTTATATAATCATTTATCTTTTTCCATCATTGCCATCGTTGATGCAGGTCTTTTTGACGAAGCAACTGATGGTGAGAGGGTAAACTTGGTAAGATGATATAGAGCTATCAATTTTTATTATGATGGTGTATCTACATTTTACTCACGTGCTTTAATTTCTACTGACGATAGGACATGGATATCTCTGAAAATAATTATCGGAGTTTCCATGGTTGATCGCAAGTATGTAATCCAGTGATTAGCTTTTTATTGTTAGGATTATTCCCCTTGATCGAAACTGTTTACAGAGCTTTCTTGTTGAAGAATAAAAGGAAGATTCCATTGATAATAGTGTCAGTTGCGGTATTTCTTTGCGTCTTAACATGGAAGGAATGGTTGTTTAATGGTCGCTGAAATAATATTTGCAATTATGATAGAGTTGATTTCCATTCTATTTTCTCAGAACAAGATCTTTGTGGGTATGATAAACTTTCACTGTATTTATGTCAGGTTTAAGTCAAGAAGCATATTGCGTTAAATTTTGTTTTTATTGTTTTGCCTTTTGTGCCTAAAAAATATTTTCAGAAAATGCATTTTGTGGAACAAGAAAACGTACTAAATTCAATTTTATTTTCCCTATGACAGTCTATTAGACGTATCCGTTGGTCAGTGGATGGTCTCACGTTTGTTGCATACCCATTTGGTTGGGTTTTGAGTTATTTTGTTCTACTCTATTTAGAGTGGGGTGAATGGCAAAGGGCAAAAGTGATTGTCAAATACATGGGCATGAAATGACGATTGATTTAACTTTACCGAAGTGAGTTATGTGGTTTCTTTAGTCTAGTTTTAACTATGTTTATTACCGCTTGCAGGATTCGCACAGAGTACAATTCATGTTGCGAAGGAATGTGAGGCGAAGATGCCTTATTCCTCGTCTTATTCAACTCTCACTTAATTGTGTGAATTTTCTGAGAGAGACTCAGGAAACTGATGAGAGCACGTTCCTAGAACTGAAACAGCTTCTTGAAACGTATACGGCAACACTTGGTGTTTCCTTTGATGAATTGACAAAACTACTCGATAAGATAGTGAGCAGTGAACAGTCTTTCAAGGTGGGTTTGTTTCTGTGTAAGTTCCATTGAAAACTTAATCTAGAGTCAATGCCCAGTGCCTTTTCCTCATTCTTCCTTTTTTCTTTTGCAGGATTTTCAGATAGATATGGTTGAAATTGTTTCCTTTGCAGTGTTTTATAATGTTTGGTGCATGTCAGCTGAAGCATCTGAATCAGCAAACAAGGAGATAATAATTTCCAATTCGTTCAAGAATGTGCAAAGAATAATAGAGTTATCTGTCAATGACCTAAAGCAAAATCTATTGGACAACACTATGATTGATCAATCATTGAATGTTGTATCTCCTGGCTATATCTTGTCAACTTTGTTTCAAATTATAACTGAGCCAGTTTCTTGGTACGGAATATTTCTTCAAGCTTGTGTTCGGTCATTAACTCCCACAGGCAAGAAGAAAAAGAAAAGCGGACTGTCTGGAGGTCATGGAGGCATATTGTCATCTACAATTATTGATGCCGTTCAAAGATCAGTATCTAGTTTTCGATCAGTAGTAGAGGATATTGAATCTTGTATGGCTGGATACCTCAAAAACCTAGAGGATCAGGGACTTGATTCATTGGTTGCTCTTGTTGACGGAAAACAGGAACTTGATTCACTGTCTGGTCAAAAGGTTTTAATGAAGCCAGGGATTGTGCTGAAGGCTTTGAAACCAGATCCAAGTGTGGTTCCTGCTCTTGGAGCTAGGATAGGTCAATCTGTAGAAAGCTGGAACCCATGCTCAGTTGCTAAGAAAATTTTAAGCAGCCACCGTCTGTTCATGACAAGCTTGCAGAATAGTTGTGGATCAATATCAAAGGCATTAAAACCTCTCAGAATGTCAGGCTAGGCATTTGAGGAGCTTCAAGAACATGGTGCGCTTCTTATTTTGAGACTCAAATAGCTGTGCTGATTGAAGTTTCCATGTCTTGCCATCTTCTGAATGCTGGATGGTCTTCAAGCGCATGGTTGAATTCAGTGAATTTTTAAGTCTCCCAATGCCATGCATTTGTTTTCTTCTTGTTAAAGATAGATTGAGGTTGGGATAGCAATTTCTTTGACAAATGTTTTGGCTGATTATCATTGCTGTTGAAGAATTCCTGATCTTGAGGTAGTGTTTAGCAAAATGTTTAAATGCAGAACTCACGGGTTAGATAAATGCAGATAACCAGGAAGGGTGCTCTGAACCAGTAGCACCATTGTTATTTAACACGAGAGAGTTGCTCTCTGGAGTATTCGTTTCTAGACTTGCTTGGATTATAAATTATTGTGGATGTACTGACCGACCATTTTAATGTAACATTCAGAAAAACAAATGGTGGAAATTATTTATTTTTTTTGGAAGTTTTGTGGAAGGTTCAAGACCTTTGAAAGCAAGCAAATTTGGCGTAGAATTTGTCTGCTATCTATTATCTAGATTTTTTAGGGTTGTGTATGCTTGGTAATTTCAACGCTTTGAATATTCGAAAAAATAAGGGGGAAAAAACGAGAAGGTTTGCCATGTTGATTTTACAAATTCAAAACTTCTATTTGCTTCATTTAATTTCTTTTAATGTAAGACTAAGCATTGTTATGGTAATAATTTCATCTCTGGCTAGTTTTGGCGTTATTGTCATTTTTACCATGAACTTAAAATATGGTATGCTATTGGTCCTAGACACTACATTATGCTTGGTACGTGCTACCCGTTTTTTCATAATTGAAACGGTTTTCCGTTCCTTGAAATAACAAAATTGGACAAAGCGCTGCGGGCAGAAAATCGAGTATATTGTTCAAGTCCTGTGAAGACAATTAGTTTAGTTTTAGCAGTTTATAAGGTTGGGTTCAGGTTCACACTTTGCTAAGAAATTATAACTTAAAAGTGATGTTTCCATAGCTATGGTAGGGAGCTTTGAATTTTGAAACTTTCATAACAAAGGTGGGTAACCATTTAAAGTTTAAATAGAAATGTTACATGTAGCCCCTAATAAAGGTAGTAGCTATATAGTTAGTGTTTCCAGGCTTATTATGTAAAGATATATATATATTTTAATTTTTACAAATTGTAAATGAAAAAAATAAACTTTGTAAATATTATTTGGTCTTCAACAATAGTTTTCAAAAGCTAATTTAATTATACATAGTAAGGGTTTAGGCTGTGCTATGTATTTGTAATTAAGTTGATTCAACTATTGAGAAATTCTTTAAGGAACTATTGTTTTTTATAGGAAGGTTGGTTCATAGATAATCAATAGTTTTTCATAGTTTCACATAGATTATAGGCAAACTATCAAGTACAAGGCACTACAAAGTGTTGGATATAGGTTGAATAGGAAAGGCAAATTTACTTGGAAATGGAAAAGTAGTCAAATTGGAAACTTTCATTCAATGTTTTTTTAACACTTGTTTTGGAAAATTTTAATAAATTGTTGCAAAATTTTTTTTAAACCTTTTTTCAACCATTACTTACTAGGAACAAATTGTTAGAGTGAATTAAATATTTTGAATAAAAACATTCAACATGATTATATAAACATAACATCAATTAGTACTTATACCATCATCATCATCATTCTATTATGTTAGTTGGCAATATAGATATCATGATAAAAACAAAAACGATGGGGGCATTCAAATCAAGGCTTCTTATGAGGTGATATAGGAGGTTAGGTAATAAGCTGGTGGCTCAAAATATCTTTGGACACAAGCAATTTGGGCTTTGAGATTTCCATAAAATAAATAATCCCAAATATCATGATAAAAAGAAAAATGATGGGGGGCATTCCAATCTAGGCTTCTGGTGGTACAGAAGGTTAGGTAATAAGCTAGTGGTTTAGAATATCTTTGGACATAAGCATTTCATGCTTCAAGATTTCCATAAAATAAATAATCCTCGTTTGGCTCATTATGTTGTTCATACATGTGGTTTGGGTACAAAGGATGGTAACAAGTAGGGTTATGACCAAATAAATTCCACTATTGTCAAAAAGTTTCATTAGGGAGGATCCATGGGTTTAGTTCTATTTTATATATGTGTAAGGGACAAGGTTGATACTTGACCTAGTTAGACGTATGTTTAGATGAAAGGAAATAAAGGCTGTGGAGTTCAAATGCGGTACATGTGTGGATTTGTTGGTTTGGGTTAGGGTCAAACAAGCCAACATGGTAAGTGATAGAACTTTGGAAGAGGGCAAAGCACAAGAATAATTATAAATGAACCATTCATAACTTTCTTTCCATTGATCCTTGAAACCTTCATAGAGAAGAGTCACCAACTGGTTCTCATTAGGATTACAATATCAGAGATGTTTGGAAGACCTTAAAGTCTAGCCTTCTCTTATTAATAAATGTGCAAAATTAAGAAAACAACACACCTAAGAGACTTGATACTCTTGTTAGAAAATTTGTTAAGCTATTATGCTTTCCATTAATATATTTGATGGAGAAGTCAAAATTTGGTAGATATAAAGCTCATCTAGTAAGTCTGGTATGAGCAACTTTATTCAAGGCCTTACTACTAAAATATTTATCGAAGTGCTTAAGATCACTTCGAATTATAAAGTGGGTATTTTGCAAGAATAATCTAAATTTCTCAACTACTTTTACAATAGCTAATAATTCTCTATGGGTGCTATGATAATTTATTTGAGGATATGACAATTTCCTTGATGCATACTTGCATATATATATAACATTATCTTTTTGCTCTTTTGGGCTAGCTCCTTAGAATTCTCTTAAGCATCAGTTTCCAGAATAAGTTTTCCATTAGTCGGAAGTTGCGATCTTGGAAGGTTAAAGCACTGGGCTTTAATATTAGAGACTGTTGTTGTATGCTTCTAAGTCCAAGGATGGGATTTTTCCCCTAGTTGTTCATTTAAAAGTTTTCTATCCTTGGCTAAATTCTTATAAAACCCTGAGACATAGTTTATACAACCAAGGAATTGTTGAAGTTGAGTTTTGTCTCAAATTTCATCTAAGAAGTTTTTAATTGATTTGAGGATATGATGTTGCAGGCAAATTGTGCCATTTTATATGTCTAATCCTATAAATTGGATGGAACTTTGGACAATGGTCATCTTTGTTGGTGAAAGGACTAAACCATTTTCATCAACTAATTATTTGAAGATTTGGACATGCTCTATATGTTGTTGGGGATTGTTGCTCATAACCAAAATATTGTCGACATACACTAATATAAAAGGATATTTACTAAGGATATGATCCATACATTTTTGGAAAATAGAAGGAGTAGTCTTAATACCAAAGGATCCATTTGTATACAACTCCTCGTATGGTAAAAGCTGTTTTCCATTGGTCTTCGAGTTGGACTTGAATTTGCCAAAACCCTAACTTTAAATCAAACTTGGAATACACATTAGTATGCAATAATATTTGGAAAAGATCATCCTTGTTTGGAATAGGATGTTGGACCGGTTTAATTAAATCATTCAAACGTGTGTTGTTTACAACTAACTGTTTTCTGCCTCTTATTTGTTCAGCTCTTTTGTTTACATAAAAACTAGCACAAGCGAACATACCATTGCTAGGTTGAATAAGCTTCTTTTGTAATAATAAATTGATTTCTTGTTCACATTTTGCCTTTAAGGAAGGAGGTATATTGATATGATGAAACTTGGTTTTAATTTTAATATGATCTTTGAATTCAATATTGCACAAGATCTCTTTCTTATATCTGAAAATAGTTGGATCATGGCTTGTTATGCTAAGTAAATCTTATTTTATTCTGTGAAACTTGTCTTCTAATTTTGTAATACTATTAATCATCCATTGGTTGTTATGTTCTTTTCATGAAATATGTTTGGTAGGAAGTGACTAGAATAGCATGGTTGCCTCTGTAAGTTTGTTCCAACTAACATAATGAAAATTGTTTTGATTGTGTAAGGTTCTAGTGCTTCTAGGTTATTTGTCCCAATTAGCAAATCATGGGACCTCATGGGACCTCATCTTGCAATGGAGAATTGTGAGTTTAATAATCTTTCCATCAGGTAATCTGATTGGGATTTGTGCTTTACATTGGCTACGTATTTTTTGAGTATTGAACCTAATATAAGTTTTTGGGCATTCTTCCCAAAGGTAGGTTAGTACAATATGCCATTTTCCTAAAGATACTTCTACACCAGAATCTATCAAAGCATATATAGGGTAAGCCTTATAGGGTTTAATTTTAATAAATAGAGTACATATTGGTAGACTAGTTGTAGCTTGGTTATTTGTATTTACTGTTAGGATAGGCATTGCTTGAGTTTCCTCTTGATATTGTTGTCTTTGGAAATTTTCTTCAATTCTTTTTAGCTCTTCTATTTCTTGTGTAGCCACCTGGAGGAATCTCTTTAATTGTTGAATATGGTGTGTCCTTATTATAGATTCATCTCATTTAGGCGGTTGGAATTATGGAGATTGCAAATGTTCTGTATTGCTCATCTTGTTCCTCTAATGGTTCTCCCCATTCATCATGAGATGGTTGAGATTCTAGAAAATGGAACCGTCTTTCTTAAATTAGCATGTGTTGCTTGGTGAGTTCATTTTCTTTGTCTTTGATTTGCCTATTAAGTGCCATGATGTGATTTATTTCACTAATTGGGAGTTTTACTTTTTCTTGCTCTAATTTTTCCAACTATAGTTTAATCATTTTGTATAGTGAATCTCTTTCTATGGGATCTAAAGAGTCATTAGCAAGAGTATCCATTGAACATACATAATAATCTTCATCATCGTCATTGTTAGAATAATGATTGTCTGAATCATAATCATAATCAGAATCACTAATAATATAGTTGGAGTACTCATTTGATTAAAATATCCCCTGGTTCAAAAGTAGTATTTTCATTTACCGTGAAATCCTAATATTTCTAAGATAGATTGTGTTGGGTAATGAAATTGACTTTGCAAGGAGATTTATTTTTCTTGGAACAATTTTTTTCGAAATGGTTTTCTTGACAAAAAAAAGCATTGAATGGAGCTGCCATCTTGTTAGGTTTTTCTACGTTTTCACATTTTGCAAAAAATATTGCCAGTTCTTCTAAGATGCCACCGTTTTTTAGTATTCCTCTGACTCTGACAATAGCGGTGTTGTTTATGTTTTTTACAGGAGTCTTCTTTCTTAGAGGACTTAAAGCCATGATCTTCAAGGCACATGTCTTTGCAAAAAGATCATCCTCATTTCTTTTCAATTTCTTTCATTTTCTTTTGCACTTGGATATCTTGACATATTATTTTGTTGGTATGCTCAATATATTGTCTAATTTTGCTAAAGCTCATTGCTTCTACTATTTTTCCATTTTTAAATAGATCTTGTTGGTATTTTTAGCAAATGAAGGAGGAAAAGCTCCTTTTAAATGTTCTTTTGCAGTTGTGTCATGCATTAGCTTTCCTTTGTAATACTAGTCTTCCATCTTAGTGAAGAAAGGTCCTATATCATCAATATCATCTAACTTAGCCTTAAAGAATTTTTCTCTAAACTAATGAAAAGAATTGGAGGTCTTTCTAAAAGTTGGATCCTAAGTTCAAGATTGATCTAATTCCACCTTCTTCTTAAATTTCCTAAAAAAGGTGAAAACACAATTTTGCATTACATGTTTTGTTGTTTTTCTTTCTAGGATAACTTGTTTGTCTATTGTGCCATTGATTCTATCTATAATGTTTGGTCGCTCAGGTGGGTCTAATCTGTCCATGTTATATTTTGGATCCTTTTCACTCATTAGTCTAGAAGAGACCTAAGGATATTCTTTGGGGTTAATAGCAGGAGGAGGAACTTCTTCCTCTTAATCCGTTCCTTCTTCTTCAAAGTCCATCACTTGTGAAGATCCTTAATTAGCATTAATTATTTTGCCTTTCCCTTTTTGCATTGATGTAGGGCTAGGGCAACTAGATGGTCCTAAAACCCCTTGTCTTGTGGATCTAGTTGGAGGTGAGTTTGCATTAGTGCCATAGGCTAGGATTTCTTTGGATGTCTTAGGAATTTCTGTGGATTGTTTAGGTACCCAATGTTGTACAACAGTATAAATCTTTGCAATATTTTTTTTATGTTTTAACTACTTCATTAAGACATCTTTTAAAAGTAAACAATGTTGAACTAAGGCGGAAGTTTGTCTAATTTTGTAGTTTGATGGTGTCTGTAGGTGGGTCAACAAATAGTTTTTGGTATAATATGTGAGTTAGTTCTATCGATTTTTGTTTCTCTATTGAATTTACAGCTAGGGTCAGAGTATACTCCTTATCAGACTCATCATTAGAACTTCAACTTTGTTATTTGTCTTGATTTGGAGTAAGGCATCACATTCTGCATAGTGATATGCAGTTTCGTGTCTTAGAGTAGATGGGCAAGCATAGGATGTGTCTATTTCTGGTTCTTTTTCTGAAAGTTGTGGTGTTATTTTTTCAAAAATTCCAAAGCTTTCTATGTCTAATATTTTCTTTACAGTAGTTTTTATCCCTAATTCTTCAAATAAGGCTTTTAGCCTTTTTCTATCCAGTCATTAGATTTTGGTTTTGGTTTAGGATCACTAATCCTAAAGGATCCACAATGAGAAATTAAGGTAGTAGGAGGCTTAGGTAGAATACTTTTGTTGTTGGTTTCTAGCAGGTCATCTACAACAAAAGGGTCTAATTTTGTAAACCTCGGTATCTTAAGATTAACTTTATAGGATTTTCTTCATGATCAAGCTGGTTTTCCTAATGGGATAAAATCATAAAAGTCTTCTAATGTGTCATCTATTTAGGGATCAAGTGTATGAATTGGTAGGTCTTTGATATTGATGCTTATTTCATATTCTATGTTGGAAGGTCCTATTAAAACAGGTTGTTGTCCAAATAGGATAAGGGTTCTTATGTTGGTTGTTGATAAGAGCTTAAAACATAATCTAGTTCCTATAGTTGCATATATGCTACTGTAATTCATTTAAGCTAGAATAGAAACTATAAGCATTAAAGCATCATAAAGGCTTTTATCTCTAAGGGATAAGGTGAAGTTTGGGAGAGTGACTATGAGCACATCTTGTTCTAATCTATCTTTCGTCTGTGTGATGATCACATCTTTGAAGTGCTTGAATCATTTGTCTATAAGGGCTATCCACTATGGGTTTTGCAAGTGATAGTTAGAGTAGAGGTGAATATGGATATCTAGTTAAGATATGTGAACATATTTAAATCCTTTATGTTTTCATTCCTTAACCTCTCTTAGGTTTAAAAAAGAGAGTGAGATGGGACGAAGTCCAAAGCCAAATATTTCAAGATTACATTGACTAAAATGCATATAAAGAAAAGATTACATTGGATGCAAGCTACTTAGCGAGTAAATCTCATGCTGTTTTGGGAGAGGTGGTAATGTAGAACGTGAAGAAGCATTATAGTAGTGAGATAAATGACGTTTGTAAGAAGAGGTACTTGGAAGGGTTATCAATGATGCCATGGGAAGTAGGAGAGCACTTAAAGCATGTCGAAACCAGTTTAGCAATGTGACTCACTTCACCTGTCCATCAGCCTTATTGTGTGCATTACACGTTTGCTGGGTTAGCAACACAACAAATCTCCAAGAACAACAACAATGCACATAGAATGAGCAAAACCTCAAGACTTTCCCAACAAAATGGAGTTGGCTACATGAGTTTTTTTTCTCATTTACCTCTATTAAGATCCCTATCTATCCATGATTTGTTTATATTATCTTCAATCATTTCTTCTCATGTCAATTTTTGGTTTTCTTTTTCCTAGTTGTCCTAAAATGGTGGTGTGGTAACCATTTCTTATATGAGCAAACCATTTAAGATACCATTTCTATAGCTAATTTGAAATAAAAGCCACTCTACGCCTTTATCTAATGTCTATATTCTGCAATTTATCTCTTATTGTAACATTTAATATTTATTTAAAATTCATGTTTATGCCACAGTAATTTGTTGGTTATGTCTTTCTTTGATATCCTAACATTTGTTATGATATAAAATAGCACATTTGATTAGTTTCTTGTAAAATCTCCCTTCAATTTTATTGATACTCTTTTATCATGTAAAACACTAGCTTGTCTTCATTTTGACAATCCGCCACAATCCTATGTCTTAAATCCTTATCTTAAATCCTTATTAGTTTTCCAGTTTGATTGTAACATTAATTCTAGGTAGCAAAATTGTTTACATTGAGTGACTTTTTGGCTTGGAATTATTACTTTTATCCCATTACCATTTATACTTTTAGTGAAATTACATTCTATGTATTCTATCATAATTCTACTAACTTTTAAGCCTTTTGATTATATAGCATGTTGCCACTTTTCTATGTTAGAAGTGATATCTGCACAAGATGTATCCACCAACTAAATATCATATGAAAATAGTATATGCAAAGGGATTTCACCTTACATTTTCTTAGTTAATTCATATATAACAATAATATACAAGAGCTAAATATAGATTCTTAATATAGACTTGTGAGTGGAAAATCAGATGTGATTCCAGAAGTTGTTTTAGTTTCAGCGATAACTCTTTTATAAATGTCTTGAATCATTTTAACATATTTATTAGGAATGTTCTTCATCTATTAGGCCCACCAAATGATCTCTTAGCACTCTATCATAGGTTTTTTCCAAGTCAATGAAGATCATATGTAAATTTTCTTTATGTTTTTTGAATTTCTATATTAATTGTCATATTAAGAAAATAGCATGCATATTAAATTTCCTTAACATAAATGTAAATTTATTTTTAAACATTTTTGATTTAAGTCTGAGACATTGCTTTATAACTCTCTCCCAAAGTTTTGTAGCATGGCTTATTAGCTTGATTCTTCTATAGTTTGCACATTTTTTTATATATCAATTATTTTTGTAAATGATCTCTAATTTTTAGGCATTTCTTTTTCCTTCCAAATATTGTTAAATAATTATGTTAGCCTTGAAACTCTTGTATCTCCTAATGCTTTCCAAGCTTCTATAAGAATGCTATCTAGTCTAAAAACATCTCTATAAGAATGCTATTTGGTCATTGTATATAGGTTTTTCTCCTTCCTTTGTTCTTATTGTCTCATAAAAATTATCCAAGGTCTTATGTTTTGGATTTGGCTAGTGCTAGTTTAACCTCCATCTTTGCCACATTTTGTAAATCAACTCACCTTTTTCATTCTTACTTTGGTGCCATTCTACAAAACATTTTTTTCCTTTTGAATAATAAGTACTTCATCACTTTACTCGTATGTTTCCTTTGGGATGTACTTTTTGTCTTTTGATTTACCCAAAATGTTCTTTTCAATTTTGTGAATGTAACTTTCCATTTGGTTCCACATAAAATTTGTAAAAAAATCTTAATTCTGCTTTCTTCAAAAAATTCTTTTCAGAATAAGGTGATGTATTCCTTCAAATTCTATCATTTTATGCATTTAGTCCCTTTTTCAACATTAACTTTAAGGCTTTGTATAGTTGAATGTATAACTATCAGTCAATGTTGAATCGTAAGGCTTTTTCTAAGTACAACTCTTAGTCAATGCTAAATAATAAGACTTTCTCTAGGTATACCATTGCACTTCATCCATGGGAGGAATATTATGAATAATGTCATTACAGCAAATGAGGCTTTGCATGGCTTACATTCAGAAACAGGAAATTTGCTTTCTCAAACTTGATTTATCAAATGCATATGATAAGATGGATTGGGATGCCTTACTTTTCACCTTAAAGGAGTTGGAGTTTTATAGAGGGTTTCATGAGATAATCAGGTTCATGCTTTCTATAGTTAGATTTCAAGTTTCCTTGAATAGATAGTTATTTTAGCAGTTTTGCCTAGGGCAAGGCCTTTGATAAGGTGACTCTTTATCATTATATCTCTTTGCTATTGGTGTTGATAACATCTATAGATGAATCAAAACATTGAATGCCATATCCTTGTTCTCCTAACATCTTTGTATTCTTTAGTATGGAGATGACATGATGATTTCTTTACTGGCATCTATCTTTGAGTCTAGAAAGTTGATATACTATTGGATGGATTATTTTTAGCTAACATGGCTTGAAGTTAATTGAAACAAGATAGAGCTTTTCAATGTGGGATGCATGACAGAAAGGTTTGAGCGAATTAGGTGTATTCTTGGGTGTACTATTGGCTTGCTCCTAGCTACCTATTTGGAGTAGCCTCTATTTTGTAGATGAAAATTAGCTATTAGTTGGAAGGGGGTGTTGGAAAAGATCTAGAAGAAGTTGGCCTCTTGGAGAGATATGTTTTTATCTTCCACAAATAAGTTGACTTTGGCTAAATATGTCATCTCAAGCATTTCCATTTATAGTGCATTGGTTTTCAATCCCCTAGCCCAATTTGTGTTGCAAGTTAATTAGAGTGTGAGGAATTTTCTTTGGTTTGGTGGGGAGTGCATCAATGATTTAATTTAATTGTGTAGGATGAAATGGTGATGGGATGCGATATCGCATGGGCCACGATATTGCATCCCCCGCGATATCGTGTACGCGATATCGCAGTGCACCGCCAAATCTATAAATAAGAGGCAGGTCTCCCTTGTTTGATAGTTTAGGCCTAAACCGTAGCAAAACACTAGCAGTTTTACCTCTCCAAAGATAGAATAATTTCCATGTGCCCGTAGTAGGAACTCCAAAGTAAACGGATCTTTATTCGAGCAAATATTGTACCTGAACACAAGTTTGTGTACGGAAATAAAGACGAACTTCTTGGATAAACCTTGTAGTGCATGGACTAGGCTAAATAGGATTTTAATTACTGTTATTTATTGTTTATCATTTAAATGCTTTATTAGTTAACTAAATCTCTCTCAACCCTTCTCCCATAGTTAAGTGCATTCAGTACGACCGCTTCGAGCACGTGCGTTACGCTTGGTGATCCCAGTAACGAATAGCATTTGGTAACCAAGGTTGCATTGGTTTAGGGTGTGAACGGTAAGTGGGAATGGATACTAATGCTAGGTTAATTAAGACTTAGCTAGTTAAAGTTAGTTAATTAGTCTCTTCACTCTTCACCTCGTCAGCATAGGAGATAAAACATAAAAGACATAAAAATCACATACCTTAGACTTACTTAACCATACAATCGTGACAAATACAAGTAAGTCTGGGAAGACAACGAACGATTAACCTTAAGTGTTCCATAAGGCCTGTAGGCACTTAGTTTGTGGAGTTCGACCGGATTGCGTGTGTAACGCTCGTATTTGTATGGTTGAGTGTAGGGGTACCTTGCCACTCATCATTGGTGCTGTTGCTGGGGACTAAGTTGTTTGTGTGCTAAGTAGAACATAGGAAATTATCCACATCGTTGGGAAGCTTAAACAAACCCTTAGGGTTAATTAAAAGAAAAATTGTATAACGGTTAATCAGCACACTGAATAAGACACAATGTCTTCTTCTTCTTCTCATAAGAGCACTTCACCACCTAGGGATCATACAAGAAATAGTCGACACTCTAACATGCATAACTGAGAACTACCAGTTCCTCAACAGTATCGGGTGGTATATATTCATCACGATGAGTATATACCTGAATTTACCTTTATCCTCCATTAGGATGAAAAACTGCGTTGGAGAGACTTGCAAGGTAACATAGTGTTACCTCCAGATCGGGCAGTCCCTAACATGCTTCTTCGTTCTCTTGCATAGATAGGCATGATGTAGCTATACGCTGAATACATTGTAGGTGATTTTGACATAAGGGATTATCATCCCACAACAACACAACGTTTAAGGGACTCGTGGCAGGAGAGCCACCATACATTGTTGAAGGGCAAAGGGGTCCTAAGAAAAATTGGAGATGGTGAACCAATTATAACAAGTTCTCCATCAAATGATGTTCCCCCTCTTAACAATAGTGAGGAGGTGGGGTATTAGAACTTACGCTTCATGATACACAACCTTGGTTCTGATCCCCATGAACACCAACTACTCACTGAGGGAACAAAAACACATGACAAGGACGGGCACTCGGATCGTCATCACGATCGGGGCCGTAGTGACCGAAGAGAAGGTAAGAAGCATCATCATGGAAATGGTTCTCCTTCTTCTTCCCCTTCATCACATCATTCACCCTCTCCTTCCACATCAAGACGTAGTCACAAAGAGCACAACTGTGAGGATAAGGGTAAGCAAAATGAGAGACCTTGACGAGAGAGTTGAGAGCGAGGACGAAGGTAGTCTAGAGAGTCTAGGCATGGTAGAAGGGAAAGTAGGGAACCATGTAGGCATCTTAGACGTCATGAGAGAGATGATCATGACGAACCCCTATTTTCCACCTGAAGTATGCTAGATATTATGGAGGCAGTTATAATACCTACAAGGCACCAAAAAGATGCTCAGATCAAGAGATTGGATATGAATAACATCCCATGATTTGAGGGGGGATACAATGCTGATCCGCAAAATTACTTACAGGCATTCCACAATGCCTGTGCCTTACAGAATATTGAAAACAAGTGGTAGAAATTAAAGTTATTTTCTAGGACACTCATAAAGGAAGAAAAGAGTTGGTACCAGTCCTTAGAGTTGAAAACCATTAGAAGGTGGAATACGATGTTAGAACTCTTCAACGATAAATACCAAACGTACTCCAGAGTGTCTAAGTTGTGTAAGCATATCCAAGGATGGAAGCAGGGTATTCACAAACCCTTGAATGCTACCATGGGCTGGTATTATACATTGCTACATCATTGCTTAGGCCATGGTTATGCATAATGGGATCAACTCCGCCACCTTGTAGATGGGCTAAGACATGAAACCAAGAGAACCGTTGGGACATATGCCCAAGGGAGATTATCTGAACTTAGATCCCATGAAGTTCATAGATTGTTGGAGCAAGTAGCTAAAGAAGAAGGGGAGCTACGAAAAAGAGAAAGCGCGGAAGAGTATAACCGCGATCCTTCCCTTCGGAAGAAGGGAATGAGATTCTGCGATGAAGAGGATGAGTCATCACTTGAAGAGTTGGTGAATAGAAAAACCTTCCCGCTTCAAAAGCTAACAACTAAGATGTCGACTAAGGTAGATCAAATATGGAGCTCCTTAGATGGCAAAATTGAAACTGTCCTGAAAATCGTAGAGGAGTCTAAGGAGGAACAAAGTAGTGACCATGACAAGAAAAATAAAAGAGATTCAGGCCATGCACGTGACAAGGGTAAGGGAAAAATAACTATCACTGATGAGGTTGTGGATTCGGATACAGACAATGACGGTGGATGTGAGATCTGCCAATATGAACTTCCTAAAGGATGTTGTCCAATCATCTCACATCTACAAGAGTCTGGGGTGTATGCACTCAACCCAAGACTTAACAGACAGTAGGCACCCCGAAGGTTACCTTATTTCCAAGGTAATCCAAGGTAGTTCCACCAACCGTTAACATATTATCCAAGTGGAACTCCGCCACAACCTATTGGGCAACACCAGCAGTGGCAACACCCACAGTCATGGGGGATGCCATCGCCTATGCAAAAATACCCTTACTGGAAACCAGACTCATATGGCTATTACATGCAGCAGCCGGTTTCTCCAAGTGACTCCATGGGTCACGCAACCTCACAACGTCACTACCAAGTTCAGGATTATTTTAGGACTCCTTCTCCTACGGAAGACACACCACATGCGTACCATCCTCTGAATCCATCTGCCACTCATCCGCCAATAGTTCCACTACCACCCGCTCCAACGATGCAAGGGGAACTCCCCACTCAACCGTAGCAATGTAATGCTACCAGAGCTGTAACCCTTCAACCCGCTGCTGGTTCTGAAAACCACAAGAAGAGAAGACCTTTCTTTAGAACCAAAAGCCCAAACAAGCTCTCACAACCACAAGCGGTTGCATCTATGTACGCTCCTCCAACAATTAAGGCTTTGGAGCTCCCTTCAAACCAACAACAAAGCTGAACGCATACGGTTATGTTAACACATACCGTTACCGATTGGATCAAGGTAGGACACCTTCCTAGGAAACTCTTTGACCCTGGAAGTCCCTTAATCTACCTGCAAGTCACTGGGAACGAACCTCATAAGGCTCTTCTTGACTCAGGTTCTGAAGTTAACTTAATCTCACGAGAAATGTATAAAGCTTAGAACCTACCTCCACTTAAGAAGAGAAATATTCAACTAGAGTTGGCTGACCAGTCCATCACCATTCCCTTGGGATTGGTGGAGGACATCGTTACCACTGTGTGTGGTTGGTCATACCTGGCTGATTTCCTGGTGATAGAAGTCAATAGCGACAAAGGGGACTTTCCAATTATAATGGGAAGGGCATGGCTGAGTACAATAGATGCATGCCTAGGGATCCATGATCTTTCCCTAGAGATATCTAAGGTAAATATTTATGGAAAGATCAAGAAGAAGAAAGTTCCATGCATTACATATAGTGACTCAGAGAGTGATGACGTGGAGGAATGCTTAACATTTCCTACATGCAATTGGTGTGCACAAGAAAATCAGATACAAAGGTGCCTGTATGTAGCAACCACACAACAAGAGAACACCCAGTGGTTGACAACTGATCAAGAAAGTAGCCCACCAACATGCATGGAACAAACTGGGGGAACAACTCACGCCCACAACAAAGGCATAGATATATTGGAGTATGAGCATTGTCGACTTCCAACCGTTAACTTAAGAACACCAATTGGGAGGAGTTGGGCACTTCTAAGAAATTCAAACAGGTGCTTGTTATTTTGGATCTCTCCCTTTCAATTCAGTCATGGGGGAGATGGCCACCTATGCTAATCATTTGGCACCCTCAGTTCTTTTAAGTTTTTGTTTTATATGTTTTTGTTTTACACATTTTTGTTTTGCACATTTTTGTTTTACAAATTTCTTTAACTTTTCTTTTTTTTTTTTTACAACATTGTTCATAATTTTCCATTTCTTGTGTGTGTTATCCATCTTGTAAGTTTGTCACCCAATAAGTATTCTTAATGATGGTATGAACTATTTTTATATTGATTGCTAATTTTTGGTTTTTACCTTTAAGTAATGCTGTTGATACTAAAGACTGGTTCTTTTGATATGACAGGCAATGAGTCCACTTCATCCATACATCCACAATTTTCTATGGTCTCTCTTGGCTTGGAACTGTACAGTCCCTTTCTTCAAAATAATAAGAACTATAATGAATTAGTGATTGGGCATTTCTCAAACTAAGGAAGGACTCAAGGATTGAAAAGGGTGTGACTTCAAGGGAACTTGATGTATTTGTGTTGGCCATTCTCTTGGGTGCTTGGATGTGTTCTTCTTGAGCTTTCTTACTGTTTCAATGTTACTTAATTATCGGGAAGCTGAGCAAATAAAAATAACAAAGTCTTTGCATGGTGTGGTTCTCACACATAAACACATAAAAAAAAAAGAAAAAGAAAAACAGTGAGAATTCAAAGCACACCCCTTAGACGAAATAACCATTTGGGCTACAAGCACTGGTTATGGAACTAAAATAAAAATGTTCCCTCTAACTAAGGCTCTTCTCGCTTCCCATTCTCTCCTCCTTCGTTTCGTCGGAATGGTGGTAGCTCTTTGGGAAGGCATTCTTGTTACTTCAAGGGGATGGATTAGTTGAATGTATTAATGCAAAGTCATTGGAAGTGGTTTGTTTAAGGCCAGACTTGGAATGGGATCTACTAAGTCACATTAATCATTAACTACACAAGGGGCTATACACCACCTTGTTCTTGGGATTCCATTCCATTCTCTTCTCTCCATCCTTCTCTCCATTGTTCACCTCATTGCCGGTTGTATCATTAGTGTATATTTTGGTTGACGCATTATTTTCTTTTTGGTAAATTCTTGCAGTTAAGACTTTAACTCTTGTTCCAAATGACATTCCTAGAGCCTACGGACTCTTTGAATGTGGGTTTGTTAGGGCATTAAGGACATGAGCTTGCTTTGGGGAGGACCCACTGGCATTCCTATTTGGTGCACTAGTTAAATTCTTTTCCTTAAACATTTGTATAATCAACTTTATTTGTTCATTTCCATCTTGACATATATTTCATCGATGTTATAGTTGTCTCTTTTTCTCCATCTTTCTTGTTCTTTTTCTTTCTCCATTCTATCGCTACCGGAGGTTCGCGCTTAGTCATGGGGGTCCAGACCCAAATTTTTTCAATTTTCTCCTAACTCCTACACCTTAGGTAGTCACCACTATGATATCTCTAGATTCATATCAGCCATACCACAACTCAACCAATGGACCTTTCACCCAAGCAAGGTATCCACTGCATTGTGATTCATTTACCCTTGCTAATATAAAGACTGTGTTGTGTGTGCAGATGACAATCATGCAACAATGGATTGGATCTGGAGAGAACACTTGGAATGGATCGGTGCTGAAGCAACTATGCAAAGAACGAGATGGATGGCGCACTTACAGATGGACAATGAAAGGCGCAATCTTGGTGTTGGCAGTAGCAAGACTTCTTCTCTTTTCTCTCTTCTCTCTCAGCTGCCAAATAAGGCCTGATGTCAAATGTATAAGGTGTTCACTCTTGTTGTCATGAACACTAGTTTTGTCTTGTCTTGTAATCATGATCTGTTCACATGTCATCCCATTCACCATTAGTTCTATTTGAGTCAATAATCCCATGCCATCACAATATTTTGTAAGGAACTCAAGGACGAGTTTTTATTTAGTCATGGGGGTATGATGGGACGTGATATCACATGGGCATGATATCGCATCTGCTGCGATATCGCATCCCCTACAATATCACGTACATGATATCGCATGGGCATGATATCGTGTCTGCCACGATATCGCATCCCTTGCAATATCGTGTACGCAATATTGTGTCTTCCCCTGCGATATCGCGTACGCAATATCGCAGTGCACCACAAAATCTATAAATAAGAGGTGGCTCTCCCTTGTTTGACAATTTAGGCCTAAACCGTAGTAAAACTCTGGCAGTTTTACCTCTCTAGAGATAGAATAATTTCCATGTGCCTCTAGTAGGAACTCTAAAGTGAACGGATCTTTATTTGAGCAAATATTGTACCTGAACACAAGTTTGCGTACGGAAATAAAGACGAACTTCTTGGATAAACCTTGTAGTGCATGGACTAGGCAAAATAGGATTTTAATTACTATTATTTATTGTTTAAATGATTTATTAGTAATTAAATCTCTCTCAACCCTTCTTCTATAGTTAAGTGCATTCAGTATGACGGCTTCGAGCACATGTGTTACACTTGGTGATCCCAGTAACGAATAGCGTTTGGTAACCAAGGTTGCATTGGTTCAGGGTGTGAACGGTAAGTGGGAACGGATACTAATGCTAAGTTAATTAAGACTTAGGTAGTTAAAGTTAGTTAATTAGTCTCTTCACTCTTCACCTCGTCAGCATAGGAGATAAAACATAAAAGACATAAAAATCACATACCTCAGACTTACTTAACCATACAATCATGACAAATACAATTAAGTCTAGGAAGACAACAAACGATTAACCTTAAGTGTTCCATAAGGCCTGTAGGCACTTAGTCTGTGGAGTTCGACCGGATTGCGCGTGTAACGCTCATATTCATATGGTTGAGTGTAGGGGTACCTCGCCACTCATCAGATGGCTATCCTAGTTCATGTAGGTGGTTGTGGGCCTTGAAATTTTGGAAGGTCAACTTGTATTTTGGTTGCTAAGTTGGCTTGGGAGGTTTGGTACTAGATGGATAAGCCTTGGGTCAATTATCTATGGATGTGCTATCCTAATCTATGGACTTAGCCAAAGCCTCAAAGATATGGAAAATCATTAGGAGAGGATGAACTTTCCTTCAGTTGCTTGGGCATTGGAAATTTAGGGAAGTAGACATTCCATTGGAAGGTCTTTTGGTAGGACAAGCTCATAATAAAATGATTAGAGAAGTTTTTTTTTAAAGTAGTCACCTTATTGCACCGAGGTACAGTGGCACATGTAAAGGATTGATTTAGTAGGGGGTAGTGGAGAATTCCATTATTCTTTCATGATGATAATAAACTTACCCAAATCACTAAAATTCTTGACATCTTTAAAAGACATAGGCCCCTTAATTTAGCCCATGGAGGTACCTTGCATTTTACTTTGACAAACCACATATAGTAGATCTCATGTTTTTATAGGCAATGTTTTACCAAAGTAAGGGGATGGGGTATTATTTGAAGGTTGTATTTTTAACCAAAGGTGAGGATTTTTTCTTGGTTGTTTGCTCATCATGTAGTACTCACTTAGAAAAAACTCTAGTGATGGGGTGGCCTCCCAGTGTATCATTTGCCATAAGGAGATTGAAATTGTGACATATCTTTTTAATGAATGTTTGTTTATAAAGGCTATAGGTCAATTCGTGCACATGTGGATTGGAATCCTATAGGATCAATGCTAGGCAATGATTACAAAAGGGTCCATCATTTAAAGCTACTTACATGAGATTTCAATATGGATGGAAGTTGCATGGGAGATTTGGCTCAAGCAGCATGCTTGCACTTTTCGTGCGAAGTGCCTAAACTCTCTTTATCAATGTGTCTTGAAAGAATTCACCAACTTTCATGTGTGGGAAAGCATCCATGAATGCACAATGATAACATTTAACACTGATGACTCCTTATGAGATGAGCCAATGTAGTGCCCATGAACTATGGGTTCATTTGCTTTTTTGAATATGCATATCCTCTATTTTAAATGAACTCTAAGATGTTGCACATGACCATGTTTTGATTTTTGGTTTTAATGACCTATAGGAATGCCTGGGGTGTTTTGATTGATGTGGATATTCATTTGTTTTACTAGAGGATCTTCTACCCTCCATGATCATATTATTATTGTAGTTACTAATTTTGAGGTTCACCTCTTTTGTATGGCCTCATTGGAGGTGGTAGTGGTGGCTACTCCTCTTCCTGTAGCTTTGCAGTTTCTTTTTCTTTCATCATCTACTAAGATGCAGTAGGAGCATGAAAAAGTGTATCATTTGCATAGCGTGCTATGCCTTCGCTCTTACATGCCTTTCTAATGAGGCACAGAAATGAGAGTGTCTTCCTTTCTTATTTTCTTTGAAGTGCTTCTCTATCTTCATGAAGATGAGTTAAAGAAGGTTGACACAGAATTTACTGCTTAGAGCGGTGCATGCATAGGCAAAGAAGGTTGTGACCATGCTAGGCCTCATCATAGGATTTAGGTTATAAGCTGCTATCTTAAAATATGCACGCTCTTCCTTCATTAGTGCCCTATACTCGTGGCCCATCCCATAGCAATGCTGAATTGACTCTTTCTTGGTGTTAGGTTTTGCCTTAGTGGATGTCTCCACCAAAGTTGCCCCTCTATTAGGCAAGCCAAGGGCCTCCACAATGGTCTCAACTGAGTACGAGACAATGATGTCTTTGATTTTCATTGACATGTCTCCCTATTGGTTGTTCCAAAATAGGTAATTCTCCTCCATGTACCATTCCCCTCTAAAGGAGAGAATGGGCACATGGGAGACCCCTATAGTTGTGTTTAGACTTCCTTAGGCACTTGTTCCAAGAAGGGTTTGAAGTTGAATCCTTGGAGAACCAAAATCTAGACCTTCTTGGTTCAAATTTTTTAAAGATAGGCCTCTCTTAATGTGACCTTTAGATTAGGTCTTGGTTTTGGCACTTCATCTTACCTTGATTGGTTGGTTTTAGTAGTGGGAATCTATCAAAGAGATTCCACTTGGGGATCCTCTTGAAGAGGTCCTGTTGCATGAGTTGCTTCAACTTCTTATTCTTGGGGCTGGTGTGGTTGTTGTTGGCCACTTCCTCCTCTTGGTTGCTTCAACCTCAGTTGTGATGGTCCTCCTACTAGTGCCCCTCTCTTTGGTATCATCCGTGATCATAAATGTAACCAAGGATTAGATATTACGATATAACCCTTAGTTCCTTTTTGATACCTTTCTCATTTGGTTAAGTTATACTTAGGTTCATTTGTGATCATGGTAGGTTCATTATTTGATCCATTAGCCACCATAGTTTATTTATGAGGTTTAACTTGATGTAGATAGGAGTTTTAATGTTATTTTAATAGTTAAACCTTGGACAAATAGAAAAATTTCTGAAAATATTTTCATAATAAACCAAAGTTTTGTGGTGCCCACAACATAAAGCTTACCTCCAATAGCTAGGGGATTGAAAAATGAGGTTAATTAGACAAGCGGTGTGGAAGTTATGGCACTTTATAGATCTTTGGGCTCTCAAAATGGCAAAAATGCCCCTTGCGTTAGAATGAAAATGTGAAAAATAAAGAAGTGTTGATGCGTATTGATAGGATTTTGGTTATGCATCGACGCAACTATTTGCAAGAATTTTCACAAATAAAAACTATGTATTGGAGAAGAGTTTTGTGATGAAATTAGAGTCCAAAGGAAGCCAGAAAGGCCTAGAATGATGACAAATCATGGAAGATGGCACGAGATTGGTTTAGAAAATGAGATTTGGAGAATATTTCACATGCCAATGATGGAAGAATTGGATGTTTCTTTTATAAAATAATGGAATTGAATGCAAAATAACTAAGGGAGAGGAAGTTTAATAGAACCAAACCAAAGAGTATGCAAATGGGTCCTCCCCATAGCAGGCTCATGTCATTAATGCCCTTACATGCCCTCAAACCTAGGAGTCTATGGGCATCAAGGATGATTAATGGTTAGGAACCATTAAAAATCAAATCCACACAAGAAATCATCAAAGACTTAGGACATACCAAAAGAGACACATTAATTAACCATGCTAGGAGATAGTGAGGTAGTGGATGGTAAGACTTTAAATGATGGGAGAGTGTGTGTGTGGTAATGGAGTCTTGCATCCTAGTCACATGAACTCTTTGTGGAATGTGTGGTTAATGTGACCTAATATTGTTCCATCCTTAGTTGGAATCAAGTCCATCCATGTCTAGTGACTTTGCATTGGCACATTTAGACTTTTTGACCCTCAGAGTTCATGACTACTCCCAAGGATCACCCACCATTTCAAAGAGAGAAGAAAAGAGAAGCAGGAAGTTAGGAAGGGCCTTAGTTAGAGGGATGCCTTCAAGCATGGCTAACATGTCTTTACAGCCCCATAACCAGTGCTTGTAGCCGATTATTTTGACTAAGGGATGCGCTTTGAATTTCTATATTTTTTTTCATGGGAACCACATCATGCAAAGGCAAGCTTCCTGTTAATGGTTGACATTAGGAATGGTGAGAGATCAATAAGAATACCCATACAACTCAAGAAGGTTGAGTTGTAGTCAGGTATAAAAGGTGAAAAGTCCCCTTGAAGCCACATCCTTATCTATTCCACTTAATTCATTCTAAGTTTGTTAAGTATCAAACTCACGGATTCTTTTACAAGTTGTCATAGAAAGACTTCATTCTTCCAAAATGAGAGAACTCCATGAAGTTGAGTGGAATGGGTGGATGAGGTGAGCTCACTACCTAATACCATAGGAAAATCAATGTTGCATTAATCGATGCCATAATTCAAAGATGAAATCCAGTTATTAAGCAATCACTATAGGCATTAAGTATAATTCAATTGAACTTCCAACAATTAGCAGTCGTATTAAACTCCAAAGTCCTGATGGATAATAAAGAAGAGAATACATGTGAGAAAATTTAAACAAGAAAAAATATATGAAATAAATTATGAAATACTTTAAGAAAATGAAAAATGTGTAAAAAAAGGTGTAAAACAAAAAAGTTGAAAAACTTAGGAGTAGTCACAAAATCTTAGCATGGATGGCCATGTTTGTTATGACTAAGTTGAAAGGAGGAGATTCAAAAAATATAACATGCTTGACCATTAGTTGAGGTGATGTTGCCACTAGTTACCTTTAATTCCAAGAAAGGTTTGACTTATTGCACGTTGATCAATAGCTATTTTTTGGGCTAAAAGGCTAGTAAATTGTCATGGCCCCAGATGGAAAAGTTGCATGGATAATATAATGTCCTTCCCATAGTGTTTAGAATTTTGTGCATTAAGGGACATGAAGGAGGTCATGATGTTGTTTGTTGTGTGCCTTTTATACTTCATTTATGGACAAGGCTACTAATCAATTTTTGTCTAGTGTGTTTAAGTTCATTAATTATTCTCTTTGGGTTAGACTCACAATGAGCTCAAGTTCATAGGTGGTTGAAAGTGTATGAAGCTTTGCTTATATAATAAGAATTGGAAGTTTCTCGTAAACTAACTCATAAGGGAAATAACCTATAGGAAGTTTCTGAGTTGATCGATAATCCTAAAGAGCATCATTGAGTTTGGTGTTCTAGTCCTTCCTATACTTACTAACTATATGTGTTAGTATATTAGTTATTTCCTTATTAGTGATCTCAGCTTGACTGTTGGCTTGGGGGTGATATAGAGCTATGAGTTTGTGTTCTACCTCCAAGCATTGTATAAATTTTTGAGAAGTGGCACTTGTAAAATGTGTTCCATTATCAAAAATTAGTGCACTTGTGATGAATCGTAATTCATCAGGCTGCGATATTGGACCCCCGATATCGAAGCCTTGATATTAGGTACACGATATCACAGCTAGGTCGCGATATCGCAACTTTTGTATGGACCTATAAATACACATGTAGGTGCACGGGAAAGTAGTCAGTTTTTTGGTAGTTTTTGATTAGTTTAAGGTNCACGGGAAAGTAGTCAGTTTTTTGGTAGTTTTTGATTAGTTTAAGGAGTCAGTTTAGTTAGAGTATTTTTGTTATTTTTTCCTCTCAACCCTTTATCCTAGTGCATGTTTGCAGTGTGATGATTGTAATTGTACGACATCTTTTATTCGAGTGTGACGTACTTGGACACATACATGACCGAAAATAAAGATTGAGATTACTTCATCATTGTAGCATTCACTTAGTTTAATTATTTAATTATTGTTTTTGTAGTTAATATCTCTTCACCCTAAACTCCTTAAACACGAAATGAGTACGACTTGATCACGAGCATCTACGTGTGACTACTTGGTATCCTAATAGCGTACTCGGGCCATGCGCTTGGTAATCCCAGTGGTAGTCGTGCAAGAGGCCTAAGATGTGTACAGATGATTAAGGAAATGATGCTCATTGCACTTAGGCTAGCTTAGATTCTCTCTCCCTATCTCCTATTAGTTTAACTCTCTCTCTCTCCTTTCCTCCTAGCTTAATTAAAGATTATTTTCCATTGTCTCTAGGAGCAGCATTAGTTTAGGAACACATCATACAGCTCACTTTGGACTAAACCATATGTGACAAAGAAAATACTAGTCCAGGTGGGAAGACAGTGAACTACGATCAACAAGTAACTATCTAGATACCACAACTAGCCCGTCTATGGAGTACGACTAGATCGTGTGTGAAACACTTGTATTCGTATGGTTAAGTGTAGGGGTACCTAGCCACTCATCATTGGCACTGTTGCTGGGGACATTGCTAGTTATTTAGATTAGTTACATCATACAAGATCACTGTAACAAAGTATTCACGATACATCTTTTAGAAAAGAAATTAATTTCAATTAAGCCACATGCAAATTCACATACAATGTCTCTTTCACAAGATTATGATAATGCGACAACTAGTAGGGAAATTCATTGGAGAACTAATGAATTATATGATGAAGAAGATGCAGTTTGGAGTACTCAATATGATGTAGGGGTTTTCTATGAACATAAATGAAGAAAACATCATCCCAACTCACGAATGCATAACCTACCTAGTGATGATGAACCCCTACTGGCCACTACAAGCCTAACGTAAATACAAGAGGCTATTCGAATATCCTGCAGGCATCACAAGGAAATCTGTCTACATAGGCTTGATTTAAACAACTTTCCCAAGTTTTTAGGAGGCTATGATTAGATCTGCAACATCATCTACAAGCCTTCCATGATGCCTGTGTGTGGAACAACATTGATAATGGATGGCAAAAACTTAAGCTCTTTCCTATGACATTTATTGGCCATGCAAAAGTATGGTATAGGTCGTTAAAACCAAAATCAATTTGACATTGGCCAACAATGGTAGAACTCTTCAACGAAAGATATCAAACTTATGCAAGAGTGTTAGCCCTGAGGAGACAAATCCAAGAGTGGAAACAAGTGCAACACGAACCCTTGGACATGGCTTTAGAAAGATATTATGCATTGTTAAACAACTGCCTAGGCCATGAGTTCTTCGAGGAAAGGCTAATGTACCATATCATAGATGGGCTCTGCAATGAAACAAGGGAGACCCTAGGGATGTATGCTCGAGGTCAACTATATGAGCTATGAACCCATTGATTCCAAGAGCTTATCAAGTGGGTAGCAAAAGAAGAAGGAGAAATGCAAGGAGGTGGAACCATCTTTGCCAGTATTACAATCATTGGATGAAATTGAGGCAAAGATCAATAAGATGATGGATTGGATGCATAAAAAATTTCAAGAATATGCCAACATTATTGGAGGTAGAGTTACAATGAACCAAGAAGTAGGATAAAAAAACTTTAGACAATCAGAAAGAAGGGTAGAAGAGAATAAGAGCTCAACTGCCAATCATACTAATCAATGCAACATTTGCCTATACGATCACCCCAAGGGCCAATGTCCAATCTTGTTATATTTACATGAGCATTGGGAAAGAATGTTACATCCAGATTTTGTACAAAAATACTGCATTCAATCACAATGGAAACAATCCCAGTCATGGGGAAGGCCACTCCCAAACTGGATATACCCTCCATACCATGCAAACCTAAGTGCTTATCAAGTCCAACATCTTGTTTCCCCAACTAGGTCAACATCCTCTATCTCGCCACATTATTATTATTCTCCTCAATATTATCAAATCGTATCCTCACCAACAGGACCACCACCTTGGGTGCCTTACACTTCTCCTCAATTTCAAAATTCTCATCCTTCACCTGCTTCTACATTGCCACCAAGTGTTCCAGAGGGTTTTTCACCACAACACCAACCCACGAATGTTACTTGTGCTACTACTAACAACAGCAATGGGGAATCTCCTCAACATCAAAGATGACCCTTCTTTAGGCATGACCGTAAGAAGGGACAACACAATTCTGAGCCCACTGCACCTTCCAACCCAGCACAAGTCCAACACTATGGTGCAACTTCGTCCTTGAACCCAATGCCTCGTGTTACTTTCTCTAGGCCACCAATCACTACTCCAACAACCATGGGGCACAATGAATATAGCCACCAAGGAAGATAGATCGATCCTTGCATACCGTCTTACGGTCAAGGGTATCATCGTGGGTCAACCACTCATCAATTAACTACATCTTATAAATTGCCCCACTATGCTTACTATAATCAAGTGTGTGAACCCCAATGGGTAAGTATGCCTAGGTCCCAATATTTCCAGCATGCAAGGATCCCAATCTTCCATTTATTAATTCTAGCCATACTCAACCATTTAGTTATGGGGGGTATCCCCCATTCTAACAACAACAAAATTAATAAATGTTTTCCTTTTCTTTAAATTTTACAATTTTTTGTTTTCCAGTTTTTCATCTTTCAGTTTATTATTTTGTCTTTTTGTCTTTTTTGTCTTTTTATGAGTAATCTCATCTACAAATAAAACACTCATGTGACTCGTTGGTTGAGGTGTTGTTCTATGTTATCAAGTCTCAGGTGATTAATTATTTGAACAGTGGGCCCACAACATTCACTCCCATATTCTATTAATAAGAGGTTCCACTATGGGTACAATGATATCCATAATCATTAAAACTTAAAGTAACCTTGTGTTTATTATGCCCAGAGTGAAGAATGAAGGACCAAGAAGGAATGTCCAAGGTGTGACATCAAGGGGACTTGTGGATTCTCTTTGGTGACATCTGTAAGAGTTATCATGCAGCTTGGTTGTACTAAGATCCTTGTAGATCTAACAAAAAATGGGAGTAAGAGTAATCAAAAGGCACTCAACCAAAAAAAAAATAATGCTATTCTAGGGGGTCCCACTAGAAAGAGATGCACCCATGCCCAAAAGTAGGTGGCTTCTCTGGATTAAGCAATACTTCATCACAAAAAAAAAAAAAAAACATATGTGCCACAAAGCAAAAATCACTCCTCCCTTGGATAAAACGCCAAGTGATTGTATGCCTTACTATCATGGTGCTCTAATGGTTGTCCATCATGGGAAGAAGAAATGCGATGTCATTGATCGAAGGAATGGACTTGGTCCTGATTTTGAAGTGATAGGAAAATGACACACTAATCATGCCTTACACGTAGGATTCATTATACCCTATGTTAGTTACCTCATGTCCCAATCTCTGCAATCCCTTCTACAATTGGCCTCCTCTCGTTGTTCATGTATTTTTGACTTGTGTCTTGTGTAGCATAGAATTCATACCTCATCACGGTGGTATTTAGCATGTGTGTGTTTTGTTGCATCGGTGTAGATTACATTTAACCCTTCTAATACCTACGGACATTTTAAGGTGTGGTTACACAAGGGCATTAAAGGTTGGAACCTGCTTTGGGGAGGACCCACTTGCGTGACTTTCATAATTTGTACTTGTTGCACATCACCATCCCATCATATTACACCTTCCCCATGTTACAATATTCTTTCCCTTACCATTATCCTTCCGATAAACATTCCTATGTATAAATACATGTCCTATTTCCTCATACTCTTCATGAACTTTACTACTAGAATTTACATCATTATACCTTTTTTGTGCCTTCCGATCTAATTGACATTACCCTGGACCCTTTACATTGATCTAAAGTCCTTAATTTATGATGTAAATTTTCAAAAAATTTATTATATATACCAAATTCCTAAATTTCGGTAGGCCACGATATCAGGGCTATGCTATCACGTACGTGATATTGCGTCCTATTACCCTATAAATATGGACCCCCTTGGTGCACATCCACATCATTTGTACTATTCACGTGGGGGACTTTTTCAAATTTTCTTCTACGACTTGTGACTTGCACATCTCTCGATCTATTAGTCATCACTCACTTGCTTGTGTTCCAATTTTCATTCTGTTTGGACCTATCTGAACCTGGAGTGTTCAACTTAGTCGTGAGGGAGGGGTATGCACTAAATTACGCATAAATTTTCTGGAATTTGTTATCGCCCAAAGGACATTATCAAGGGTAATTAGTTATAAGTGCTAAAAACAATTTTATCTCCTCATCTATACCAGGGAATTAAAACTTTGAGGCCACCTAGGTAAAGAGGGTCAAATACTAAAACCTTTTGGGGACATTTCCATAAAAATTCCTAACTTAAATTCACACAGAATAAGAACGAACTCATTAAGGCAAGAAGTAAGGTATAACTTAACTTTGGTAAGTAACCTTACTAATGATTGGCCCCGTGTGATTGTAGATGGCCCCAAAGCGTGGACAACAAGAAGGTCCCTCTCAAGGTGTGGCCAAGCGACCTAAGAAAGGTGAAAGACAACGTGCAGAGTAGGAGGAGTAATCGTTCAGTGTCCATCAAGAAGCCCCTGCCATTGTACAATTGGGGCAGGTAGAAGGAGCAGCTACTATGGCACTTGAACAGGGACAACACCTCACGTTGCCCTCGGATTGTGTTTAGGCCATCCGTGAAAGGTCCACATCAGCTGTAGTGATCATGGAATTAAACTTTGGACCCTTTACGGAATTTGCTCTTGAGGCCGTTAGGGACCACCTCAAAGGGTCTCCATTATGACCTATCCTCTCCAAAAGTGGTGCCTGGTACTTAGGAGAAACGTACCAATTTTGGCACAATAAAGAAGAAGGCACCACAATTGACATTTGTGGTGTGTCTGTTGATTTTTCCATCAAAGCCATTTTGGAAGTGTTAAACCTTCCGAAGACAAGGCCAAAGTTTGCTCATTTGTCTACTTGCTTTGATGCTGATGCGCAAAGGGTTTGGTTAGACAGGGTATATAGTAAGGAAGATAAGACCTATGAAGAGTTGATGTTGGAAGAGAAGATATAATTTAAAATTGGAACTTATCACATATTTCCCACAAAAGAATTAAACGGAATTTCAACATATGTGGCAAGAGGAAGTGCGATATTGATGGGAAAGGTTAATGCTAACCTGCCTCATCTATATCTCATGGAGATCTTAAGGTAGTTTGAAGAATGCAAGACAGGGAAGTTTGCATTGCCCTTCCCTTGTCTCATTAGGAAGTTGTGCAAGTGTGTTGGTATTCGAGGATACACCAATGACGTCCTCAGAAGAGCCAAAAATGCTTCGTACACCAAACTACTGAATCCACCACCTGCAAGAAAAAGTGCTAGTGAGACGTTGGAGCTAGAACAAGAGCAAGAATAGATAGTGGGGCTAACTGCAACACCACTTGCAGGGCCTAGCCAACTTCTAAGCATAGGACCCAGTCAACAACAAGAAGAAGGGCCCAACACGAGCTAGCGAGATTAACCACCGCCACTATCGCAGGACTATTGACCATCGATGAGCCATCTCAGGGCCATTATTGAGACGGTCAGTTGGGGAAGTCGTGATGATGCAAATCTCCTTTTTTTCATTGACGATACCGTATAACCCACTGTCTCTATAGATTGCGCACGTGGCAAGGTGTCCATTCAGATAGGAGGAGGGGAAACTTATTGATCGCAACAGATTTCAGGGAATAGTGCATCCTTTTAGGTGCAATTGGAGACTGGTGAAGGGGCCACAGTGGTGGTCATGTAGTACCAGGACATAATGAGAGCTGCAGAGGTGGTCACATACTACATCAAAGAATCTTTTAACATCCTTGTTGTGCCACTGATTGATTTCATAGGAGCATAGAATGCTCAAACTCTGGCTGGTCCCTCAATGACTCCTACGGAGCATGAGGATGTGCTTGATCGATTGCTACAAACAGAATAGGTGATGATGTCCTTATTTGACATCCCACAGGATGTTACGGAAGCACAATTAGATCTCATCTCCACCAAAGAGAAGCTGGTCATGATAAAGATAAGGGTCGAGCACGCAGAAGCGGAATTGGCAAGACTACAAGAGGCTTGCAACCTTGCAAGCTGCATAGTGGGATCCCTCTCAATTTATTCCCACGGACCAGTTGGAGACCTTCAAGACAAAATAACTTAACAAATTATTGACAAAAAATAAAAGAGTGGCAGAGGAAAAAGAGAAGGCCAACTAGGATGCCTCCAAGGCACAAGCACAAACCTACGCGTAGGCCAAGGCACTTAAGGACTTACAATAAGAGAATAAACAACTTGTTGCTGACAATCTTCGGTTGACCTCTGTGGAGAAACAAAAGAACGTTCTCAAAGAAAATTTTTAGCAGCTGCAAGAATAGTTGATTAGGGTCAAGCAAGACATGAATCATTTGGCCAGAGAAAATCTAACTTTCTTAATGAAGGAGGTATGCACCATCTGTTAGAAGATGGCCATTGAAATAAGTGCGTGGAAAAACGAGGCCAAGCGGCACAAAAAATTAAAGAAGAATTTCTGAGACCATGTGGGAATGTACAAGCAAGTTATCGAAAAAGAGATCCATATGGCCAAGGCCCACATCAACACTTTCAGTGCTCAACGCATTGATTGGTAGGCCATATTGGATACATATGCATTTGCCCACTAGGCGAAACTTAAAAGCTGGGACCTACATATTCAGGATTTCACAGAGTACATGGAGTTGGTAAATCTGTGGTATGCTAATCTAGCTATGTTGACAACAAGGCACCCAAGGACAGAGCTCAAAAGGTAGGTAGCTACCACCTATTGCAAGTATGAAGCAGAATTTGCAGAACACAAGAAAGCATTGTAGAAGTTGGAAGTCGCAAATTCTGAATTGGAGGTGGTTAAAGCAAGCTACCAAGGATAAAAAGATGTCGCAACGGACTTGGCTCAATGACTTATAGATTTTTAGGAGTGTAGGGACAAAGCTAGAGCCTACAAGGAGGAACGACGGTTGTTTGTGGTATGGTACGTCAAGTCAAATAAGATGTTTCTGCAACTACCGTGCCCATGGGAGGTGCCAGCCCCATCAAGCATTGGAGAATCAACATGGATGGCACAGGATCCCCGAATCAAAGAGGAGAAGCTCCAAGCACTACTTCAATGTCATCAAATCCCAAAACCTGGAGCACAAGACAAGGGGAAGCAACCCATGGAGGAGCCACTGCCACCTGGAACCACATGAGCCAAATAAAGTTTACAATTTTGCAACTTTGCAATTTTGTAATGCTGTAATTTTGTAATTGTGTGTTGTGTCCCAATTTTGTCCTATTGAGTTCTCCACTGCGACATGAATAAATCATTAGTTAGCCAATAATTCCATACCTATCCACTGTGTAATAAATAGAGCTTGTTCTCATTTTTGACTCGAGGATGAGTTGTCATTTAATCGTGGGGGTATGATGAATCTTAATTCATCAGGCTGCAATATCGAACCCCCGATATCGAAGCCTTGATATTAGGTACACAATATTGCAGCCAGGTCACGATATTAGATACGCGAAATCACAACTCCTATGTAGACCTATAAATACACATGTAGGCACACGGGAAAGGAGTCAGTTTTTTAGCAGTTTTTGGTCAGTTTTAGGAGTCAGTTTGGTTAGAGTCTTTTTGTTATTTTTTCCTCTCAACCCTTTCTCCCAATGCATGTCCACAGTGTGATGATTGTAATTGTACGACATCCTTTATTCGAGTGTGATGTACTTGGACACGTACATGACTGGAAATAAAGATCAAGATTACTTCATCATTGTAGCATCCACTTAGTTTAATTATTTAATTATTATTTTTGTAGTTAATATCTCTTCACCCTAAACTCCTTAAATTCGGAATGAGTACGACTTGATCATGAGCATCTACGTGTGACTGCTTGGTATCCCAGTACCGTGCTCGAGTCATGCGCTTGGTAATCCCAATGGTAGTTGTGCACGAGGCCTAAGATATGTATGGATGATTAAGGAACAGATGCTCATCACACTTAGGCTAGCTTAGATTCTCTCTCCCTATCTCCTATTAGTTTAACTCTCTCTCTCTCCTTTCCTTCTAGGTTAATTAAAGATTATTTTCCATTGTCTCTAGGAGCAGCATTAGTTTAGGAACACATCATACACCTCACTCTAGACTAAACCATACGTGACAAAGAAAATACTAGTCTAGGTGGGAAGATAGTGAACTAAGATCAATGAGTAACTATCTAGATACCACAACTAGCCCGTCTGCGGAGTTTGATCGGATCGTGTGTGACATGCTCGTATTCGTATGGTTGAGTGTAGGGGTACCTAGCCACTCATTAACTTGGCACACCAAACCAGTTTACCATATTTTGTTGTACAAACCATGCCATTGTAGAGGATGAATAATTAGCAATGACAACAACTTCAAGCCACTTAGTGCAGCAGTCAACAATAATGATGATATATACGTTTCCATTGGGCATAGGTTTGATTGGTCCCATGAAGTCAATGCCCCAAATATCGAAAGGCTTTAATGGTTGAATTCACTATTGGAGCCTTCCATTTGTGTATTCATTCCTTCATCTCTTTGAAATCTATCACACGAATGGAAGAACTGATGGGCATCCCTGAAGATCATTGGAAAATAATATCTAATCATGAGGATTTTAATGGCTAATATCTTCCCACTTAGAGCTGGTGAATGTATATGGTTTAGCTCACCATGAGGTATATGATATTTAACGTTGTTTGGCCATTGTTTCTCCTAGCAAACATGGTGGAATGAAAATAGTTTCTAAGTCTAAGCAAAATAATAAATGAATCTATTTTATCCTATGAAATGAATAT
Source organism: Gnetum montanum (assembly GCA_015680685.1). NCBI lineage: Eukaryota > Viridiplantae > Streptophyta > Gnetopsida > Gnetales > Gnetaceae > Gnetum > Gnetum montanum. Next base: position 31,805 of record MNCI01032608.1, on the reverse strand, counting down.
CTATTCTTGATTTTCTATACACATCTTGAAGTTATGTAATCATTACTAGGATTACCAAGCACTTCACTACTGGGTGAACCAAGTGATAATACTATTGGGTTACCAAATGATCATACTTTACACTCGAAATCAGTTGTATCCATTTTGCATACTAACAATAGTAAAAGTAAAGTTCATTGAATAGTAAAACATTAACTAGGAAAGTAGCAATTAGTAGTCTACGCGAAAATAGTAAACATTATTTTAAGTAAAGCAATAAACTAGGAGAATGTTGAATAGTATGAAACAGCTCGATCTTTATTGCCGGTCACACTAAAGCCCAAGTACAAGATGTTCGAATAAACACTTTGTTCACTAAGTCACACTACACTGCGAGCATTCACACTTCTAAGTACTTAAGATTAAATTCATGAAATAAAACTAATAGAGTTTGGCTACTAGGGAATAAAACTTATTGCAGATTAGTGCACCTAAGTGCTATATTTATAGGCTAGCATGCATCTCACAATATTGTCTATACGATGACGTAGCTTATGTTATGATATTGGATCTACAACACTGTAGATACAATATCATTGTTGACTGAAATTGACTTCATCTTACCCCCATTGATGAATCATCGTTTGTCTCAGCCACAATGTTGGGTACGGGATGTCAAGGCTTGGATTTGATGTTGGAAATTTGATGTCGGGGTATATTTCCCAAGTCTATAAATACTGCACTTGGGCTCTCGTTTTGAGAAAGGTTTTGATTATTCTTAGTCAGAGTAGCAAAGCTCTTGCAGTTTATTTTCCTCAGAGTTAGAATATTTTTTGAGTGCCCGCAAAAGGAGTCCAAAGTGTGTATGGTTCTTTGTTCGAGCACTGATGTACTTGAGTGCAGCAATGTGATGGGAATAAAATAAACTCTTTTGACAATCCTTGTAGCATTGAGAATAGCTTAATGTTTTCTTTAATGCATTCTACTATATTGTTTTTTACTTTAATGCATTTGATTAAGCAATTTAATTCCAGTAGTTAATGAACATGAGCATGACCACTTCAAGCATTCATATAGTACTTGGTAACCCAGCAACGCTTAACGTTTGGTAGCCCAGCAGCACTATATGTGTTCAGGATGTGTCTAGGAAAGTGGGGCAGTTACTTGTGTTAGGCTAGCATGGCAATAAACATTAGTTTCAATCTACTCTACCCTTATTTTTGTTGTAGGTAATTACATCCATAAAATATAAAAGGATAAAAATTCATATACCTCAGTTACACTTAAACCATACCCTTGAGCCTCACAAGTGTAGTTGGGAAGACAACGAATGTTCTCAATCGCATTTCACTTCCTAGAGGAACTAGTATATGAGATAACTATAGGTTTATGGAATTCGACTGGATCACGTGTAATGCCTTAGTGATTCGTATGGTTGGGTGTAGGGGTACCTCGTCACTCATCACCCATGACTAACTAAAAACTCATCCTCAAGTTAAAACAAAATGAGGATAGAGTCGTTTACAAAATTGGGATGTAGATTTACATGATTGACTAAGTATATATATGACACTAAATGTCATAATGGTGTTTTACAAACATTGACACAAGTTATGACAAGACAAACTGAAACAAAACAACAAAACTTGACAAAGCTCGATGTAGCCTAAGTAGTAGTTGCTGGTGGTGGCTTCTCCATCGATTGCTTTCCCTTGTCATCAGGCTTTTGAAACTTGTATTGGTTGAGTAGCACTTAAAGTTTTCCTTTGTTCTAGGGTCATGTACCATCCAGGCCTATTGTGCAATGTGTGATGGAGTTAGTGCATCCCATGGACATGGCAATTGCAAAAACATCTGATTGGCTTTAACATATCATGATGCAAATTACCTTCTCTCTTCTTCAAATGCCCTGGCCATCTTGCATAACTCATAATTAGACAGCCAAGTTTACTGCAACATCTTTCTACCCTTAGTAGCTACCCTTAACTAATTTTAATTTAGAGTTTGCCATATAAAGCTTTTGTAAAACATCTTTTCAATCTGCAAACTCCTTCTCGTACAATGCATATGTGGCTACTACGTACAATGCATATGTGGCTACTACTTACTGTTTAAGCTCATTTCTGGACTTGTCTGCTATCAACATGGTGAGGTTAGCATAACGAAGGTTAGCTAACCTTGTGTATTCTTTCAAATCTTCTATCTGTAGGTCTTTATTTTTTATCTTTGCTTAGTGGACATGAGCATAGCTATCTAAGATGGGTTGCCAATCTGGATTTTGTGCAAATATGGAATTGATCTAGGCCTATGGTCCTCTCTTTAGAGTTATAGGAGAAAGACAATGAAGATAATGATTTGGGTGAGGAAGAAGGAGGACCATCACCAGAACAATGCTTACTAGTTTCTCTTCTTCAATCCCTACCCTGATCACCTTATTTATCTTTGTCTTTGTGCTTATTGTTATCATTGCTTTTGGATGAGTGGCTTCGATTATTATCTTTTGAGGCCCCTTAGTCTTGAGAATTGTTTTTTCCCTCACCCATGTTGTTCATAGTTGACTGCAGCCTTTAGTTAAGGGTCTCCTCATCATAGAAAGAAGGAGAGTTTGTGTATTGGGATTGGCTCAAAAAGAAGTCATAGCCTTCTTTATGCTATTGCAAGAATAACTGGGTTGAGACCCTCTTGCCATTAGAGGCCTCCCATTTGTTGATCTTTTTTTCACTGGGCATTGGTAGGGTAATAATCCCAGTAAATATGATCATGGACCTCATATTCTGTGTTAAGTGAAACAATGCTTAGCTTGATGAGATTGCTCATCAACATGGTAGGAATTATTCTGACCCTTTTAGCTATACAATGTGGAGTTGTTGCTTGCCCACACCTAGCACGAACTTGTGGCTTTGCAACTCCATTGGTAGTAACCATTGGTTTGGGTTGGGTAATAATAGGATCATTGCCCTACATCTTTGAAGTGCTATTTCCATAATCCAAATGAGGCATTTGGAAGCCCACATCCTAAATATCAACAAACAATTAAGTACTAATTACAATTTAAGAGACTTTGCAGTTAAAAAGAAAAATCTATTACTTGTGAAGTGCTATTTCCATAATCCAAATGAAGCATTTGGAAGCCCACATCCTAAATATCAACAAACAATTAAGTACTAATTACAATTTAAGAGACTTTGCAGTTAAAAAGAAAAATCTATTACTTGTATAGAAATAGTGTACCTGCTGCTACTGAAGTGGTTGTGGTGTTGTTGCCACAACAAAGTTATCTACGTTATGCTATACATGTGCAAAAATAATTCAATACATGTACAAGAATAATTCAATACATGTACAAGAATAATTCAATCAATAGCCAAGTAGAACTGAAAATTGAAAACTTCTTCAAGATATATATTTATTCAAATCCATGCAAATAATGATGCTTATAAACAAACAGTTACCCTAGCTGTGAAAGATATATTCTGTTTAGGAATTCTTCTTGCCAACTTGTTTTTGGAGTAGGAATCCCTTTATCCTTTGATGGGTCTGCCATTACCGCAAATGCTTCAGTTTCCTCATTGAAGATTGATGAAACCCCGTGCATGTATGGCTGCTGCCAAATAGGTTGAATGGAATTCGTTGAAGGTGAATCACCATGGCTGAATCCAAATACAGAGATCTCGTTTATGGAGCCAGATATACCGGCCATCCTTGATGAGCCACAAAAAACAAGAGGAGGCAGAATCTCCTGCTGTGGGGTTCCAAGTTGAGAAATAGGGCAAGCAAAGTTTATGTGTAACATACTATTTGCAGGAGGTCTATTATCCACCTGTCTCTGTAGAATTATATTCAAAGAGCTTTCAGCATTCTCTTGTTCAATTTGAGAGAAATAATGCCAATTTGGCTCAGAAATCATGCCATTTGAGATTGCCCTGCACACTGCATTTGAATGCATGCTTTCCTGAAGGCCTGAAACTTCATGAAAGAATTCTGCAGAATCACAGAGCAAGCAGGATGCTTGCTGGTGTTCTTCCAGTATCACTGTCCAGAGAAAATTCATTTTTATGATTAATTTCTGCCCAGTGCGATGATGCTAATAACTGATTAAGAAGATCCTCATCCTCCATTTTCAATTCTGGATCTTCTTTCCCCAAAACCTACCCCAAATTCTCCCCTCTACCCAAAACCTACCAAATTGGAAATTTTTGGAAAAACCCAAAACCTGCACCTGCAATTCTACTTGTCTGCCCAATTTCAGCTCTAGCATAATGCTCAACCTCCTGCTATCTCCGAAATCATGCAACCTCAGATGATGGAATCTTGGAATCACTCAACATTTTTGGAACCCAAAATTATGGAGCTACTGCTAACATAACCAAATCCAGGGCATAAAAACATTGGTTACAAACCCAGAAAGACAATTCGGCTCTCCTCTTGAGAGAGGCAACAGAAACCATGTGAACAGTGAAAGATTCTTACATATACTATTTAAAAAAAAAAAATACTTTCAATATCAGCAAACAACTCTTAAATTTAGGCATCCAGTACCACAAACGTGGGAAGGTTACGTTGCAGAGCACAGAGTGGCAGCCGTGAATGAATCACTGATCACCTTGAATTGCTCAATAATACATTGAGGCAGTAAAAAATAAAAAACCCGTAAAACCAAATGAGGACGCAAACCCAGAATTCCTCCAAAAATATCACAAAGAGGTTAACTCAATTAATGGGATAACGTTGTGTAACGCTCTATGTTACAGTGAAAATTATGAGCGTCAGGCTGTTAAATTTAGAACTGTGTAACGCTCTATGTCACAGTGAAAATTATGAGACGTTAGAACATCTGTTAAAATTAGAACTGTGAAAATTATAAGGCCTTAAGATATCTAGAACTGTGTAACACTCTCACAGCAACAACTGTTAAATTTAGAACTCTATGTCACAGTGAAAATTATGAGGCATTAGGACATCTGTTAAATTTAGAACTATGAAAAGGACATTTGTTAAATTTAGAACCGTGTAAAGCTCTGTCACAGTGAAAATTATGAGGCATCAGCACATCAACTGTGTAACGCTTGTCACAGTGATAATTATGAGGTGTCCGTACATCGTATCTTATGAGGCATTAGGACAGAAATACAGAATGTCCAAAGCCAACATCTAGTAATGAAGTTGAGGCATATGAAACTGAGGTTGAGGCATATGAAACTGAGGTGAAGACGTTTCAAAAACTAATTTCGGGACCTGCCAATTTTGCTCAAGGAAGCGGAAGGGATCCCAGTGCAAGATTGCAACACAGAACCAGCAGATACTCGGCAACAATGACATGAGAAATTCTTGGATCCAGCAGATACTCGGCAACAATGACATGAGAAATTCTTGGATTTGGATGTTGGGTCTCCTGATTGGTTAGAAGCAAAGAATTCTGAGGTCAATGTTGTTCGCACAGGTGAAAGTGCTGTGTCACCAATATCCAAATCAGTAGATAATCCTGTGCCTGCTGGAATGCATGATGAGCCTTCACCGAAGATGCCTAGCAATAGCAAAAGGAAGAAGGCTACTGTGAAGTCCCAACGCGGGAAAGCCAGAAAGCAAAAAAATGGGGAAAGTAACAGTCATAAGGCATGAGAACCAGTTAAGGACAAATGCGGTTCTAACTCTGTAAAATACAATGAAACAGGGACGTCTGTTGATTTGGGCGGGAATGACAGCCCTTCTGGTACGGAAGAAACAAAACAGAAAGTGTTAATAACAGAATTTCAAAGATATCTTTATTTATTTAATGTTAATTTGAAAGAACTTAAAAATGTTATTTTAATGTTATGAACTTTAAGAATTTAATGTCTCATTGTTTCTTTCTCAAATGTAGTCACACATAATCGCTAACATCAAATTGAGCCTCTTTTTGATATTCATCTTATCATGATAGACATCATTAGTTTTTGGAGCTAGTCATCCACATTGTTGGTTTATGGGTTTCTTTTATATCTTGTAGAATCCATGAAAAGTGGGAAGAGTGGAAAAATAAATAAATAACCAAAAGAAATGAAAAATATTTAAAGCATGTTTTAAATGAGTGGGCCAACTCCGATACTAATTAAAAAATACAAAAAAAAAAAAAAAAAAAAAAGCTTGGTGAGAATATTTGTAGCCATGAAGAATAGGAAGTGATATCAAAAATGTTTGTTGCCATGCAAGTTGAAAATTACTTTAAGTTACATTAATCTTGTCACCTCATGATTTGCCATATGTGAAATGCACTATAAAGCTTTTTGATGACTACATTTCACAAATGCTAGAGATCAAATACAAGATTTAGTCATGGGATTCCCAAATTCTGAAAAATTTTTGCTACTAAGATATTTCAACTTCAATGCATGAAAAGGTGGAAAGAGTGGTTTATACTTCAATAAACAAAGTTTCCTAAGTTTAACCTAAAAGAATATTAATTTCACAAGTTATAGTAACTAGTTTTCCACCAAACATTGTAGAATACAAGGGTAGATGCTAGCATCAGAACCAACATAATTACAATATTGTACAACACTGATTGGTTTTCTTGGCCTGTTTGCAGAACATCTGAGAAGCCATGTTTAAGTTAGTACTTCTTTGCACTAATCGACCTTTTCACTCCTTGCCAAAACATTGTTAATTGTCTTATGCAAAATAATTTTAGTCTCATCCAAGTCTCATGAGCTTATCAACATCTACAGGATCTTGAAATTTTGGCAATGCTTCATTAAAGAAAGGCCATGGTCTATTTGCTTCAAACTCGATAGTTTTCTATGAATCTACAAAATTTTTTCTTCATATTCTTCAAGTATCTTTTTCAATAGAGAAAAGGCACTTCCTTTGCATAGGATAGTGATTGTTCCATGACTACTACCACCACACACAAACCATTCTTGTTATAACAATGTATTTTGTATTCATTTTGTTATAACCAAGGTAAATCAGATTAAAATTTATTTTATTTTTAAAAACCTTTAAATTTGATAAATTCACCTTTTGTTGAATGCGCTTTGTCGGTTGAAAAAGATGAATATAATGAACATGATTACAGTCTCTCCATCCCAATTTGTAGGTGAAAAAAAATAAAATAAAAAAAGATGACCAAAAGAATATCATGTCAATACGAATCCAAAAGAGTTTAAGAGGTCACAACAATGTTATTATTTCTTGTTTCTTAAACATGAATTCATTACCCTTCTTATGATCTCAATTCGGGATTCCATCCCACCTTCCCAGTCATCTATCTATGTTGCCCATAACTCATCTCACTACCAATTTCTATGTTATGCTCAATGTCTTAGTTTAACGTGTTGGAATTCTTGGATAGATTCTTTTGGGTTGGTCCTTAACTCTTCATAACGATTAATTAACTGTGGGGCCCATGGACTCCTTAGTTAAGGTTATGCAAGGGCAAAAAGGGCATGTGCTTGCTATGGGGAGGATCGACTTGCATATTTTTTAGTTTGGATAGTTAAGCCCCTTACCTTAGAGATTGTTGCAATCATATCTTTCACATGCCCCATTATGCATTCTGCTATATGCTCCTTAAACTTTCATAAACTTCATTCTCCAACCAATTTCTCAATCTTCTAAATTTTCTAAACTCCAACAACCTCTTCTACTATTTTCATCATATTCGTGGTGTTTTGGGCTTCCATTTGGCTCCAATTTCACTCAAAAATTCCTTGTATTTTCAAAGTTTTGCCAAAGTCAACGATGGTCAATAGTTGCATCGATTAGGCCTAGTTGACCCTATCAATGGGGCCCTATCGACACAACACAAAAAGTCTATAAATACCATCGAACACTTTGCAATTTTTTATCATTTACTTCACAACAAGAGGGGAGTTTTTGCCATTTTTCAAAGCCCATGACTTTTGGATCGTTTGCTTGAATCACTCCATTCTTTGATATTGCGACTATTAGAGGTAATCTCTTTGTTGTGGGCATTGCAAACCTTAAGGTTTTTGACAAAAAATTTTTTTAAAAATTTCTAACTCCCCCTAAGGATTAAGGAATATAATGATATTGAACCATCACTTTTTGAGAGTTTGACTCTTCCAATATCCTTCGATATGATTATAATCACTTATTAATATTAAGATATAAATCAACTAATGATTAAAACCAATCAAATCAACCATAATCATAACTTAGCCAAGTGTAACCTTCCTAATAAGATAAGGTATCCCAATTGTTTCACGTTACACAATAATTAATAACTCGTGGTCATGTTGTGATTATAGATGGCACCAATACTAAAATGATCACAAGAGGAAGAACCATCTCAACCAAGGGAGAAATGACCCAAAGTTGGAAAGGGCCATCAAGAACAAGCCCAAGAATAGGTAGAAGAAACCCATGCAATGAAACCTCTTCGAGAAGAGCTCAAAGTGGAATTGGTTTAACAAATTCCTAAAGAAGAGGCTGCAACAGAACAATCACAATAAGGAGAGGCACTAAGGCTTGTACCAAGACTTGAAGTCACATTGACATAAGCTTGCCTCAACACAATTAGGCCCCGTGATGTCCAACACTCAGTTCTCTAGGAACTAAACCTCGGGCCATTTTTAGAGCATGCTCTAGCAGAGGTAAAAACATAGTTACAAACCTCTCCCATGTGGCCAATCATCACTTCTAGTGGGAAGTGGTACATGGGAGAGATGTACCTCTTTTGGAACAATAGAATGGTAGGTTCTATCGTGAAAATCAAGGGCATTCAGGTGTCCTACTCAGTTGAAACCATTGTGCAGGCTCTTGGGTCACCTGATTCTGGGGCACAACTAGTAGAGCTATCTATGCAAGCTGATCCACAAGCCAAAAAGGAGTGGACCCAGTAGTGTTATAGGGTTGACTATAAGAAATTTGGCGTGCTTACATCGGCAAAATTCATATACTTCAAGATAGCGGCCTATCACCTCAATCCGATGATGAGGCCTAGTAAGGTGACTACCTTCTCCACTTGAACATGTGTTACTCTAAGCAGGAGATCTCTAGCAAACCTTCCACAATTGATCTATCTAGAAATAGAAAAGCATTTCAAAAAGAATTAACATGGAAGGAAAACCTTGCCTTTTCCATGCCTTATCAAAAAACTTTGCAATAGGTTAGGGATAGTCCACTATGCAAATGCACAATCAAGCATGCTCTTGTTGCCTCTTGGTTTGAAATGATGAAGGAAAAGATGCCTACTGTATCTAAAGAAGAGGAGCAATAATTTCCATCTCCACCAGCCACTCAAGAAACAACGCTGAAGTCCCATGTAGCCATTAAGTGCTTGCATGAAATCCAAGAATAGCTCTTACATGAGCAGGGGCAGTGAGCAGGAATGAGTGGTGGGGACCCATGTGTATATCAACCTATGATGAGTTACCTGAATGAAGTGGCTTGAACAATTAGTCAAATGGAGGGAGGTGGACCGATATTTTCAACCCAACAAACAGAGTTGCCCATGAGATCGAATCCTAGTGCCTGAGAGGTGATGGTGTCTTTATCTGAACACCATTTATTCTCAGAAATCTCTATGAATGCTACTTCCTTTTTGATGTACTTGAAGGAGAGTGAGGGGGCAACTGTATTGGTGATGCAGCAAAAAAGACATGAGACAACTATAGAAGTGGTTGCTGATTGAATCACGGAAGCACTTAACACACATGCGATGTTTGTACTAGATGTATCTGCACTTCAAGATGTGCAAATGTCCATAGGCACTATTAGTAGAAGATTGAGTGTAGTCTAGCATGAAGAGTTGTTGAACCGACTGGTGGGGACTAGGCAACCAATTCTAGACATCTTTGATTTTTTGGATAACATTACTATAACCTAGTAGAAGCTACTTAGAGCAAAGGGCAAATGCATCATTTTGGAAGGGCAACTTGAAATGAATCAAGCATAAAACCAATGCTTGGATGTGAGGTTGCTAAATTGGCTAAGTTAAAATTAAATGAGGTCCTTCAACAACTCTAGCAAGGAAGAGAGGTGTGGTAGCCCATCATTGATGGGATAGATTCCTGCAACAAAGCAAAGATTCACCTAAAGGAGTTGCAAATTGAAGAAATGATAGAATATATGGAACTAGCCAATCTCCGATATGCAAATTTGGCAATGCTAACTGCTGGACGGCCATAGTCATAACTTGAAAAGCACTGCTAGCTTCTACTTACTGTATGAGGCTGAGTTCAAGCACCATAAGGACACCATGCAAAAGCTTGAGACAAAAAATGCTATACTCAAAGTTCTCAAGGCATGATTCATCAATAAACAATCAATTGCCAAGAACTTGGCCAGGAGAATGAATGATTACTAGAAGCTGCAGAATGCAATCAAGGTGTTCGACATCAAGCGTAAGCAATTCACTGCCTAGTTCATTAATGCTAAGGAGCTATTTCCTACAATTCCCTATCCTTGGTATGTGCCCATTCTGGCCCACATTGGTGAAGCTACGTGGACCATGCACGATCCCAGGAGTAGGGAGGAGAAAATGAAAGCATTGTTGGATGCTTTCCACCTCCCACTAGAAGTTGCAGCAGTAGTTGGAAAACCATAATAGCCTCAACCACCGCATGTGCCTGAAGCTAGAGAAGGTTCATTGAAGCCTCAGGAGCCTCCACTGCCTAGGACCATGTGATCTTTTCAAATGGTTTTCACACCATTAGAGGATATGCTGTCTAATTTTTGTTTAGTGTTCAATTTTGTGTCATGAACAACACAATTTGTAATTTTGTTGATCCATACACCCAGGCACTTAGTTCTGTGTTACTTTTGTTGTGTCATGTGCTAGTCAATAATCCCATACCTTCCCAATTTTGTAAACAACTTAAGGACAAGTTTTTATTTAGTTGTGGGGGTATGATGAGTTACGGATTAGCTGCATCAACGAGGCCGCATCGACTAGGCTACGTTGACTAGGCCTCGTCCACACAGGGTTTGTTCTTGCCTATAAGTACATGCTAACCCACTATGTTTAGGCATCATTTTATTATAGTTTTAGCAAAGCTCTTGTAGTTTTTACATTTGAGAGTTAGAATATTTTCTTGAATGCCCATAGCAAGAGTCATTAAATGTACAAATTTTTATTCAAGCACTGTTGTACCTAAGTACAAAAATGCGTGCGACAATAAAAATGAACTTCTTGATAAATCTTGTAGCATTCTAGATAGCTTAAATGTTTTATTCATGCATTTAATATTTTTAGCTATTTATTTAATGTTCTTCAATAATTAAGCTAATTAAGTGAGATAAGCTAAATAATGATTAAGTAAATACATAAGTATGACCGCTTTAAGCATGCATATGATGTTTGGTAATTCTAGCAGCACATAATGCTTGGTAACCCATCAACGTTATATGTGCTTAGGATGTGTACAACAAGTGGGATTGGACACTTATGTTAGGACTAGTTGAATAATAGTTAGTCCATTAGCTTAAAGTAGATATTAAATTACTATATTCTCTATCTTGTTTATTTCAAGCACCAAAACCATAAAATATAAAATGATAAAAATCATGTGCCTCAATTACACTTAAACCATGCCCTTGAGCTTCACAAGTGTAGTTAGGAGGACAATGAACATCCTCAATGTCTAGTTTACTTCCTAGAGAATTAGAGCATTGGAAAACTATAGAGTCCACGGAATTCGACCGGATCACGGGTGAGCACTTCGTGATTCATATGATTGGGTGTAGAGGTACCTCACTGCTCATCGACAACCATCAAATTGATTCTAACTAATGGTTTGAAAAAAAGTAACACTTACATGTCTACTAAGAGCTTCAATGAAGCTCCATAGATAAGAAATCATCAACACCAATCATGGACATGAAATCTCTATCACAATAATTGTTAGTACATACTTATTACATAGGTAGCAATTTGTAAAATTTGTTTACATCATGAGTTTTATTTTAAGAAACTTTTTAGAAGAACATGTTAATAATTATTTATAATGGATCATGATGTCATCATTTATATTGTAATTAAGATGATGAATAAATTTAATGTGGATTAGTACAAGGTTGGAAACTAGTGGCCAAGCTTGTAATGTACTATGAACATTTTTTTGCTCATTATTAATATTTTTTTCGGTCGAACACCCAAAAAATTTTCATTTCAAAGATTTGATATATGTAAGATAATATAATAAAGAGACTCAATAATAATAACTATAGCTATAAATATTTTAAATGGTAGGCAACATTAAAAGGTGCATGTTTATAGGCATATATTCTTAAAAATTCTAGGCTTATTTTACAACATAAATCACAAAAAATGCAACATAAGCAATAAGTATGATTACTATGATGTCACATGAGATATGAGGGTAGGTACTTCCAAGATACATAGTCCAATTAGAACTTTATAACTTAGCATTGCCCACCAGAATTATATTTACAAAAATTTATTTTTTTTCATAACTTTGCACATTTGAATTGTGAGTTTCTCATCAACACCTACCATTAAGCAATTTAATGAATTTATATTTTAAAAATAAATTATTTTTATTCATTAATTAAAACTTGTGGTTTATATAAGTACACCATAATATCTAGGGTCCTATTCTTAGATGGATTTTGTAACAAATGAAATCTCTGACTAAATTTAATGAATTTATATTTTTAAAATAATTTATTTTCAATATATTTTTAAAAATTTTAAGTTTCCTAATAATTTATATTTATATTTTTTAAATAATTTATTTTCAATTATTATAGTTGAAAAATTATGCCCAAACTATGTGTCCAAGTGCTATATTTATAGCCCGACACATAGCCCATGATATCGAATATCTGACATTGCATCTTGGAACCCAATATTGTGTACTCGATATCAGAGCCCGACAAAATATGATTCATTAATGAGCATTGTGGTTTTGGGTGATGATCCTTTTCTAATAACTAATTAAGTTATGTTAATATGCATTAAAGTATAAGATGCTAAGTTAGAGAAGAGTTTTGTTAGTCACGTTTCTATTATCTATAATTGTTGCAAATTGCAAACATCAAATTAATCAGGAAAAAAGCCACCAATCTATTTTATAGAGAATGTGAAATAGATTATGAAATAAAGCATTAATATTACAATTTGTCTCCTATACAAGACAATGTGAAAGCACTCATTAGCTAATAACTAGATGTGTTTAATGACAAACTCATAACCAAGTCAACTATGTTCACATGTTCTATCCTCTATATGTATATTGCTTTGAATTTTAGAGAAATACAAGAATTTTATCCTCTTCATAAGTAATATGGGAAACAAATTAGAAAATCAAGGAGACACTATAATGTTATATGTTAAGGTGTTTAAGCAGTATACAACCACAAATGGTCCTCGAGGTCTTCAAAGGTTGGAAATGTGTCTTATGAGGCTATTTCTAGGGTGTTTTGGCAATATTGGCAATCTCCATGAGCCTCTCCGAGTTCTCAACATCATCTTGGAAAACTTCAACATTAGTTTGGAGGTCAAATGGGATCCTGAAAGTTCAAAAAATTACAACTTCAAATAAGGTTGATAATTTTAACTAAGTATTGGTGACGATCATGTTGACATCAATGTCACTACTTTCAAACCTCGTTAAGTCACATCAATCACCTTCATCGCATCTTAGTAACATTCAACATCAATTTGGAGGCAAATCAAGTTCTTAAAGGCTCAAAATTTGAACATATGCAAATTATCAAAAATTTTGACAAGTATGATTGACGATGACAGTATTGTTAGCATCAAGCGTTAGCATTGGTACTTTCAATGTTTGTAAAATAACATCATCAACCATTAGGCTTTACACTTAGTACCTTCTTCTAGCTTCTTGGATTCCTCAGCATCATCTCAACATCATTTGATGTTCGTTATGATGTCAAATAGGGTCTCGAAAGTTTGCTAAAAGTACTTTGGCAAAATTGTTAAAATTTGAATAAGTATTAGTGATGTTGACACTAACATCAACATCACCTCAATAGGTCATCACAGTTACTATATTCAAATGCCAAACTTACTATCTTTGAACTCAATGTCAACTTTAGATAAACTACACTTAACTCCAAGTTTGATTTTTAGCAATCCTAAGTTCAAATTGGCAACTTTGGATCCATAAATATAAGCTCAAAACATAAATTCCATGTCAATTTCTTGAGATTTGAGAGTACTTAGATTTTAGGAGATTAGGAGCATGAGCACCTACCAACAACATAGCACTTGTGTGCTCTGTAGCCACCTTCTGTACCTTTAGTGTCACTTCCAAAAATAGAATTCTCAAGATGTTGCAACGCATTCTAGAGTTAGACTTTTTTTCAACTACAGTGTTAATGACATGACCCTAAGCTAAAACAACCTCATTATGGCCTAAAATTACTTATGGTTGATGAGCAGTGGAGTAGTCCAACATCCAACCATATGAGATACAAGTGTTTACGTGTAGCTCGGTAGAATTCCATGCACAAGGCAATGTAGTTATGCTAGTAATTGGTTTAAGTTCGCAATCATTGTCTTCCCACATGAGCTAGTGAAATCAATGCATATGGTTTAACTCATAGTGAGGTGTATGATGTGTTGATGTTGTAGGACCATATTACTCCTAGTCAACATAAGGTAAATGAAGTGGTTTCTAAATCTAAGTAATAGTAAATGAATCTAATCTAGCCTAGTGCGATGGACATCCGTTCTGATTCTCCAGACATGTCTTTGACTCATGCAATCATTACTGGAATTACCAACACTGGGTTACCAAATGATCACACCTAAAGCTCAAAATTGGTCATATCTATTCCACTTAACAATAGAAAGAGTAAATTTTATGTAAAAGTAAATAGTAACTAAGTGATGGGATGCAATATCGCATGGGTCGTGATATCGCATACGCGATATCGCGTCCACCGTGATATCGCATCCCCTACGATATCGCGTCGTCCCCTGCAATATCGCGGTGCACCACCAAATCTATAAATAAGAGGCACCTCTCCCTTACTTCTCATTCTAAGCCTAGACCATAGCAAAAATCTGGCAGTTTTACCTCTCCATAGATAGAATAATTTCCATGTGCCCGCAGTAGGAGCTCCAAAGTGAACGAATCTTTATTCGAGCAAATATTGTACCTGAACACAAGTTTGTGTATGGAAATAAAGACGAACTTCTTGGATAAGCCTTGCAATGAATGGAATAGGCTAATTAGGATTTTATTTAT
Source organism: Gnetum montanum (assembly GCA_015680685.1). Lineage (NCBI taxonomy): Eukaryota > Viridiplantae > Streptophyta > Gnetopsida > Gnetales > Gnetaceae > Gnetum > Gnetum montanum. The sequence goes on along the minus strand of MNCI01032608.1, from coordinate 16,644 downwards.
TGTTTATTATTTAAATGCTTTATTAGTAATTAAATCTCTCTCAACCCTTCTCCCATAGTTAAGTGCATTCAGTACGATCACTTCAAGCATGTGTGTTACGCTTGGTGATTCCAGTAACGAATAGCGTTTGGTAACCAAGGTTGCATTGGTTCAGGGTGTGAATGGTAAGTGGGAACGGATGCTGATGTTAGGTTAATTAAGGCTTAGTTAGTTAGTTAAAGTTAGTTAATTAGTCTCTTCACCCTTCACCTCATTAGCATAGGAGATAAAACAGAAAAGATATAAAAATCACATACCTCAGACTTAACCATACAATCGTGAAAAATACAAGTAAGTCTAGGAAGACAATGAATGATTAACCTTAAGTGTTCCATAAGGTGTGCAGGCACTTAGTATACAGAGTTCGACCAGATCGCGCGTGTAACGCTCGTATTCATATGGTTGAGTGTAGGGGTACCTCGCCACTCATCATTGGCATCGTTGTCAGGGACTAAGTGTTTGTGCGCTAAGTAGAACATAGGAAATTATCCACATCATTGGGAGCTTAAATGAACCCTTAGGGTTAATTAAACAAAAAATTATATAACGGTTAATCAGCACACCGAACAAAGTTAAAATGTCTTCTTCTTCTGATAAGAGCACTTCGCCACCTAGGGATCACACTAGAGACAGTCGGTGGCACCAAACACACAACCAAAAACCACCAGTTCCTCAACAATATCGGGTGGTATATACTCATCATGATGAGTAGATACCTGATTTTACCTTTATCCTCCATAAGGATGAACAACTGCGTTGGCGAGATTTGCAAGGTAACATAGTGTTACCTCTAGATCGGGCAGTCCCTAACATGCTTCTTCGTGCTCTTGCACAGATAGGCATGATGGAATTATACACTGAATACATTGCAGAAGATTATGACTTAAGGGATTACCATCCCACAACAGTGCAACATCTAAGGGACTCGAGACAAGAGAGCCACCATACATTGTTGAAGGGCAAAGGGGTCCCGCACGTCCTAAGCGTAATTGGAGATGGTGAACCAATTATAACAGGTTCTCCATAAAATGATGTTCCCCCTCCTAACAATAGTGAGGAGGTGGGGTATCAGAACCTACGATCCATGATACACAACCTTGGTTCTGATCCCCATGAATGCCAACTGTTCACTGAGGGAACAAAAACACATGACAAGGATGAGCACTCAGATCGTCATCATGATCGGGGCTAAAGCCACCGAAGAGAAGGTAGGAGACATCGCTAGGGTGATGGCTCTCTTTCTTCTTTCCCTTCATCACATCATTCACCCTCTCCTTCCACATCAGGGCGCAGTCATCAAGAGCATAACAGTGAGGATAAGGGTAAGCGAGATGAGAGACCTCGACAAGATAGTCGAGAGAGAGGATGAGGGCTGTCTAGAGAGTCTAGGCATGGTAGAAGGGAAAGTAGGAAACCACGTAGACATCATGAGAGAGATGATCATGACGAACCCCTACTTACCACCCAAAGTATGTTAGATATTACGGAGGCAGTGAGAATACCCACAAGGCATCAAAAAGATAGTCGAATCAAGAGACTAGATATGAACAATATCCCACGCTTCGAAGGGGGATACAACGCTGACCCGAAAAATTATTTACAGGCATTCCACGATGCCTGCGCCTTGCAAAATATTGAAAATAAGTGGCAGAAATTAAAGTTGTTTCCTAGAACACTCTTAAAAGAAGTGGAGATTTGGTACCGGTCCTTAGAACTGAAAACCATTAGGAGATGGAGTATGATGTTAGACTTGTTCAATGATAAATACCAAACGTACTCTAGAGTATCTAACTTACATATGCAAATCCAAGGATGGAAGCAGGGTAATCAAGAACCCTTGGATGCTACCATGGGCCGGTATTATGCATTGCTACATCATTGCTCGAGTCATGGTTACGCACAACGGGATCAACTACGCCACCTCGTAGATGGGCTAAGACAGTAAACCAGGGGAACCCTTGGGACATACACCCAAGGGAGACTATCTAAACTTAGATCCCATGAAATTCATCGATTATTGGAGCAAGTAGCTAAAGAAGAAGGGGAGCTACGAAAAAGAGAAAGCGTGGAAGAATATAACCATGATCCTTCCCTCTAAAAGAAGGGAGTAAGATTCTACGATGAAGAGGATGAGTCACCACTTGAAGAGTTGGTGAATAGAAAAAACTTGCCGCTTCAAAAGTTAACAATGGAAGTGTCGGCTAAGTGATGAGTGGCTAGGTATCCCTACGCCTAACCATACGAATCACGAGCATTCACGCGTGACTCGGTCGAAATCCTTGTGTTAAAAAAGTTGTTGGCATCCTAACTTCTAACCAGTGAAACCTTAACATACACCAAACTTCTAACCAGTGAAACCTTGGGTTAAAACGGTTGTTGTCATCCTAATCTCACTTGTGAAGTTCTATTTATGTTGGTTAAGTGAGATTAAGGCTAATGATTTTTCTATCTTTTAAATTATCTTTTCGACAACGAATTATCTTGGAAAATAAGGATAGAATATTAATTAATCTAAAATTTTCTTAATCTAAATCTTAACTACTCCTAGCATAAGTATCCGATCCCATCGTCTGAGCACATCCTGAGAATCTCCTAACACTTCTGGGTTACCAAACGTTAAGCGTCACTGGGCTTACCAAGTGTTTGGGTTATGTTCGAGATGGTCGTACTTATGGCCTTAATGAACTATGAATGAACAATAGCGATTGAAATTATAATAACGAAAACTTAAGTAATTAACATGTAACTAATAAAGCATAAACATATTAAACTGCTAATTGCATAAAATAACTAAGTCCAAATGCTGCAAGGATTGCTTGAATAGTTCATCTTTATTGCCGTCATACTAATGGGCTTAGATACATCAGTGCTCGAATAAAAAGCCGATCACTTTTCTTACACCTGCTACAGGCACTTGGAAAATATTCTATCTCTTGCGAGAAAAAACTACAAGAGCTTCACGACAACTACTCAAAAGATGCCTAAATGAGGCAAAAGGCCCTCTTATTTATAGGCTGGGAAAGGTGGCTACGTAAAACAGGCCACATCAACGCAAGGAGGCTACGTCGACAGGCCCACGTCGACGTGGCCCAGTTGACGCATTGACTAAATTACATTTCATCATACCCCCACGACTGAGCAAAAACTCATCCTCGAGTTACTTTACAATTTGGAAGGTATGGATTCTTATTTTCAACACACATAACTTGAACACATACATGACACACACATGACACAACATAAATTTGACCAAGTGCCTGAGTTACAGAGGGGGACAAATTACAAAAATGGTGGTGTTCAAAGACAAAATTGAACACCTCGCTAGTCCTGGAGCCTCTACTATGTAGGATGATGCACAAAATTACTGGAGAAGATCACATCGTCCCTAGGGACGGTGGTTCTGACGGGCCTTCTCCAACCTCTGGCCCATGCGTGTTTGGTGGCGGCATAGATGTCGGTAGTCCTGCGGCAGCTGCAACTTCTAGAGGTAGCCGAAAAGCCTCCAAGAGAGCCCTCATTTTTTTCTTCTTTGCTTCTAGGGTCTTTCACGGTCCAGGAAACTTCTCCAATGTGTGCTGGAACTGGAACTTCCCAAGGGCAAGGCAACGCTAGGATGAGTTCTTTTAAGTTAACAAACTAGGCTGCGAACTACTTGCATTTGATGTCGAATACTCGGATTGATGCCTACAGCTGCTAGTAGTCATTTATTCTTCAGGCCAGGTCCTCTGTGATTGTATGTTGTCCTTCAAAGCTTGGGTAGAGGACCTCGAGTTCTGCGTTTACTGTTGCCAGCTTTTGTTTAGTTGCCTTGTGCGCTTGGAACTCACCCTTGTATAGGGAATACGAGGTGGTCACTTTCTTTTCTAACTCTGACCATGGTCTCCTGGCTGTGAGCATAGCTAGGTTTGCATAGCGAAGGTTGGCCAATTCCATGTATTTTGTCATTTCTTCGATCTATAGCTCCTTTAGGCAGATTTTCGCTTTAGTGTAAGCGTTCAACCCATCGAAGATGGATGACCATACATCGCCTCCCTCTCGAAGCTACTGGAGTGCTTGGTTCATCTTGGCTTTAGTGACTTGAATGTGCTTCTCGTTTACCTCCTTCTACAATCCCACTTGGTCACTGTAATGATTTTTGACCTTTTCAAACTTTAGGCTCTCATTTTTCCAGGCGGAAATTTCGATTACAGACTTCTGTCACAATGCCCAAACCTCCTCCATTAACAGATTTCTATTTTTATCTGCCAACCTTCTTATGTCCGCGTTCACCTTGGCTAGCTCCTCCTACTGTTGGTGGATGAAATTCTTCATGTGTTCGTTCTCTGCACCAACATTGCGCAGGCGATGAACTTCTGCGGTCAGCTGCACATTCTTCTGGCGAACCTCCACAAGTCCTTTTCTAAGTGAGATGCTCAAGCGTTTGCTATGGACTTGTCGAGGATCGCTATCTCTCGCACATCGTCAACAACCTAAAGTTTACGCTGAAGCTGCTGAAAAGATTCATCTCTGGTGATTTCATGGTTAAGGATGGTAGGATCAGCAAGTTGGGCTCTTAATTGGGCTACCTCAATTGCCAAGCACTGATAAGTGACTTGAGCAGCTTTTAGTTGCCCTTCCAAGATGATTCTTGCCCCTTGCCGATAGCAGCTCCGACTAGGTTGCAGTGATGTTTTCCAGAACGTCAAAGACATCTGGAAGCGGTTGCCCGGTTCCCACCAGTTGGTCCAACAATTCTTCATGTTGGGCTGCATCAATCTTGCTACACGAAGTTCTGGCAGACACCTGTACATCTTGTAGTCCATGAATGTTTGGTACAGGTGCTGTTGGTGCATTGAGAACTGTAGTAATTGTATCAGCAACCACTTCGACCGCAACTTCCTGTCCCTCGTGTTGCATCACCAGGACCGTCGTCTCCTCACCATCCTCCAAGCGTACTGAGAAGGTAGCAGCATTCCCTGAGATTTCGGGGAATAAGTGTTGAGTTGCGGTTGATACATCTCGGATGCTTGGATTTGTTCTCGTTGGAATTGGTGCTTGGGTGGCGGAGAAAATCGACCCTTCCCTTTCAAGAAAGCTGACTGATTGAGCCACTTGCTCTAGGTGGCTCATGGCAGGGCAATAGACTGAAGGGTCTTCTCCTCCACCAGTCCTAGCAGATTACTCTTGCTGGCTCAAGAGTGTTTCTCAGATCTTACGAATGTATTCTACTGTGTTTTACGAGCCTGGCTACGTTGTTTGTGCAGGTGGTTGCTGCTCTTCCTCTATCTGTGTGGCAGTAGGCATTTTATCTTTCATCATCTCTCGTCACGAGGCAATTGGGATGCACCGGATGATATTATTATAGTATCGTGCTATCCTTGCCCATTTGCATAACTTTCGAATTAGGTAGGAAAAGGGGAGAGCTCATCTTCCACATTCGTTCTCAGCAAACATTTTTTCAATCTCCAGAAACAATAGTTGTGGAAGACTCATGGAAAATTTCCCACTCAAGGTGGCACACACACGAGCAAAGAAGACAATGATATTGCTGGGTCTTACCGTTGGATTCAAATGGTAAGACGCTATCTTGGAGTATACTCTCTCCATCGTGGTCAAGGACCCGAATTCCTTGCACTCTACCCCATAGCACCGTTGGATCCATTTTGCCTTCACCTCTGGATTGGCCTATTTTGGAATTTCTGCCACATATGCCCCAATTTTAGGCAACCTTAGAGCTTGCGCTATTGCTTCCGAAAAGTAAGAGACATAAATGTCTTTGATTCTTACTATTGACCCTGGTTGCCTATTTGTCTAGAAGAGATAAGTTTCTTCTAAGTACCATTCACCATTGGTTGTGATGATTGGCCACATCGGAGAGTTCTGCAATTGGAGCCTCACATCTTCTGGTGCATGCTCAAGGAAAGGTCCAAAATTTATCTCTTGGAGGACCATCCGCTACACCTCGTGTGACATGATAGCATCAAGGCAGGCTTGGGTCAGAGTGACCTCAAGTCGTGGTGCTATCCCAAGAGTCTCATCCCCTAGCGGTTGCTCACCAGGAATCTCCTCTTCAGGAATCTGGTGAATAGATTCCACTCAGGTCTTTCGTGAAAGGGCCCAGTTATATGAGAACCCTTCGCATACTCTGGCGGTTGCACTCCTCATCCCCTTCCTATGCATGGGCGCTTGTCCCTTGGTTGTGATGGTCCTTCATCCCTTGGGTGCCATCTGCAATAAAACATTCTCAGTTTGACCAAGTTATGTTAATGGCACAGACACATTGTTAAGTTTCCCGAAACGTTAAGTTAGGGGTTAGGGCCAAAGTTTTCATAATTAACAAAATAATTAATTAATTAATTAATTACACAAAGGCACCCCCCCCCCCCCCCACGACTGAGAGCATACCTTCAAGTGCATAAAAAAGGCAAGGACAGATTGGTGCGGACACGCGATGGAATGTAGGTGCATTGAAAAGGGTTAGGCAGAAAAAATGACAAAACCTCCCCTCAATTTAGACTCCAAATGATGAAAAATGAAGAAGTGCGTTGGGGTATATATAGGGGTTGGGCGCTGCATTGACAGGGCCACATATACGCAGCACTGTTCACTCGTGGACCAACATTGATCAACCCATAAAACACCCAAAATGATGAATTTGAAAATTCAAATTGAGGCAGTTGAAGCGTAGAAAAGGCCTGATCATGGCTGAGGACATGAGGAAGGTAATGGAGCGCGAAAAAGGGACAAAATTGGAGAATGGGACTCAAAAAGAACTCCATGAGGATGAAATCGAACAATGGGACACAGAAAACAATCAACCAAGAAATCCAAAAAATGGAAGGCTTAACAGGCGGAACCAGAAATATGGAGGTGGGTCCTCCCCATAGCAGGCAATAGCCTTTGTAGCCCCTGCATACCCTCAACACCAAGGTCTATGGGCCCGAGTGCCAAGAATGGGTGCTGGCCAGTTAAGACTCCAAACCAAGAGAACCTGCCAAGGCATGAGAGACCTACAGAAAACATGACGAACACACAAAACATAAAAAGGGTAGTGAGGTGAGTATGGAGAGGAGTGGGAACAGAGGGAGAGGAGAGAATGGAAAGTTTGAGTGTTGACCACATGAAACCCCGTGTGCAATCATAGTTAAGTGGCTCGGTAGAACCTTCCTGAGGTCAGACCCAAAACCATCTGCAGTCAGTGACATCGCAGCAATGAACGAAGTCTCGACCATTCCCCAAGGAAACCAAAATGACCCCACAGAGAACCACCACTCTAGGAGATGTGAGAAGAAGGAAGTGAAAAGGGACAAAGTGAGAGGGAACCAAGGAAGTCCCATAACTGGTGCATCTGGCTCGTGAGAGGCAGTCTAAGGAGTGTGCTTTGAATTCCCCCGCGATTCATTTTTCTTTTCTTTTGTGCGGGGGAACCACACCATGCGAAGACCCATGCGTGTTTGCATGCATCTGACCAAGGGGTGTGCTTTGAATCCTCATTTTATTTGTTTATTTTGTTTTTGTTATTTTTTTCTCTCTTTTTTTGAATTTTTGCATTTTTTCAATGAGGACCACACCATGCAAAGTCGAACTGCCCAGAAGCTTCCGTGGAGAGAGACTTGGGTGGGAGGAAATCCGTGAGGACACACCAGCAACCCGGGGAATAGAATAGAATAACAAATAAAGCATTCCCCTTGAATCCACACCTGATTCAAACCAGTGGATCATCTCGCGGTCTGGGAACTACACAAGTCACACATTAATTAAAATGTTTTTAAGTGAAGGGGTTACATGTTCGCAATAAAAGGAAAACCATGGAATGGTGAATGGGCGAATGACGTGGACTCACTGCCAAGTTTATGAAGTGAAAACAACTTAAAATCCAAGGACAACCATGCAATGGCAGGAGCCAGATAACGAGGAAGACTATTACAATACCCATGTAACGAAAACCGACCGTGCCGAACATTTGAAGATAATACGACGACGTCTACCATTACGTAAAAAAAATAGATAGGTACAAAAAATGAAAAATAATTAAAGAAAATGAAAAGAGGTGCAAAGAATGTGAAAATGTATGAACGATTGTGAAAGACAAAAAAGTTTCAAACAATAAGTGTAAAACAAAAAAAAATGTAAAACAAGAAAGGGTAAAACAAAAATGATAAAACAAAGAAGTGTAAAACAAAAATTGTAAAACAAAAAATGATAAAACGGTGAGGGGAGTAGGAAATGGATTAGCAGGGATGATGGTCTCCCCCATGACTGGGTGGAAAGGAGGAGACATAAAAAATGAAGCATGGGTGACTGGCTGATGACGAGGCGATGGCACTGGTTGTGTGGAACTCACAGAAAGGTTTTAATTATTGGCGGTTGACTAACTGTGTTCTGGTGAGATCCCCAGGTTTGTGGATGAGCAAGGCCTCAGATGGGAAGGTTTTGGAGACAATATAAGGTCCCTCCCATAGTGTCTGAAACTTTGTCGGTTGGGATACATGTTAGGGATTCCAATACAATACCTTGTCTCCACATCGAAATGTGACCTTTCGAATCCTAAGATCATGTCATTTCTTGTTATAGGCCTTGTGGGTTTCATTTGAAAATAGGGCCACTAGTCGGTTCTCATCTAGCACACTCAAATTGATTAATTGTTCACGTTTTGATAGTGGTAGCTCAAGGCCAAGGTCACTAGCTGTCGATAGTGTCCAGATTTCTGCTTGGATTGGAAGTGTTGGCAACTTTCCGTACACTAACTCGTAGGGAGAGTACCCTACAGGAAGTTTCCAAGTGGAGCGATAGGCCCATAGGGCATCATTGAGCTTGGTACTTTAATCCCTCCTGTATTTGCTAATGGTTTGGGTACGGATCTTGGTGATCTCTCTATTGGTGACTTCGGCCTACCCGTTGGCTTGGGGGTGATAGGGTGTTGTAAATTTATGTGTTACCCCAAACCGTTGCATGAGTTTTTGAAAAGTGATACCTGTGAAGTGAGTCCCATTGTCAAAAATGAGTGCACATGGCACTCCAAACCTGGTAATGATTTTTTGCTGGACAAATTATATGGCAGTGTTGGAAGAACAGTCGACAATGACTACCGCTTCTGCCCACTTTATATAGTAGTCCACAGTGACGATGATGTATGCCTTTCCATTTGACAAGGGGGTGATGGGCCGCATGAAGTCGATACCCCAGATGTCGAAGGGCTCCAGTGGTTGGATCCATTGTTGAGGTCTCTTAAATTGTGCCTTCATCCCACCATCTCTTTGGCATCGTTCGCAAGAGCGGGTGAACCATTGTGCATCCCTAAAAAGTGTAGGCCAGTAATACCCTGCAAGCAGGATTTTAATGGTCATTCGGCGTCTAGCATAGTGGCCCCCACAAGGGCCCTCGTGAGCATCTTGGAGGATGCGTAGTGTATCGTCATCAAGGACACACCATCGAACCAAGGCGTCTACGCACACCTTGTAGAGGTGGTTGTTGATTTCCATGAAACACTTGGCCTTATGAAGAAACTGTTGTTTCTGTCGATGGTTCCACTCCTTTGGCAGCTCCTACGTTGTAAGGTAGGTGAGGATGCAGTAGAACCAAGGAGATTCCTTGGGTGCATGAGGATTAACAGTGCCTATGAAGAGGATTTCATCTGGAAACTGATTAGATAAAGGCTCCTCCTCTTCCGCGTCATCCCATCGTAACCGAGACAAGTGGTCAACGACCACATTCTCGATCCCCTTTCTATCTACCATGGTAAGATCAAACTCCTGAAGAATCACCAGCCACTAGATTATGCAGGGGCTTACCGTTGGTTTGTTCATCAGAAACCAGATAGCACTATGGTCTATGTGCACAAACACCTCGTACTCGAGCACATAGTGCTAGAATTTATCCAAGGCGAACACCACTGCCATCAACTCCTTCTCGGTGGTGGTATAGTTGAGTTGAGCACCCACAATGCTATAGCTTGCATAGTGGATATAATAGGGATGTTTCTGATCGTCACACTGTGTAAGCACAGCTCCCAAGGCATAGTTGGAGGCATCCGTCATAATGTGAAAAGGTCTGGACCAATCAGGTACCCGTAGAACCGAAGCTTCTACGAGTTTCTATTTCAGCACTTGGAATGCAGATTTGCATTCCTTGGTCTAGACGAACGGAATGTCCTTCTTTGTAAGCTCTACCAATGGCTGGGCGATCTTCGAGAAGTGCTCAATGAAACACCGGTAGTAACTAGTGTGTCCAAGGAATGACCGAACATCTTTGACGGTACTTGGTTGGTGGGTTATTCCTTAGATGACCCTAAACTTTTCAGGGTCTACGCTGATCCCTGTTGATGAGATGCAATGCCCCAGCACAATGCCTTCTTGGACCATCAAATGGCTCTTTTGCCAATTGAGCCGTAGATTGGTATCTACACTCCGCTTTAGAACCTACTCTAGACAGTTCAAGGCTTGCTCGAACGTGGCCCCATAGGTGGAGAAGTCATCCATGAAGACTTCTACAACATTACCGATTTGTTGTTGGAAGATGCTTAGGATGAGGCGTTGGAATGTCGCAGGCGCATTGCACAGACCAAAGGGCATCTTCTTATATGAAAAAGGCCCCCATGGACTCATGAAAGTAGTTTTGGCCTGGTCCTCTGGTGTTATTTGGATTTTGTTATAACCACTATAACCATCCAAAAAGCTGTAATATCGGTGTCCTGCGATGGTGTCCAACACTTGGTCCACCAATGGGAGCGGGAAGTGGTCCTTGAAGGTCACAATGTTGAGCAATTGGAAATCAATACAGACCCTTCGCTTGCCACCTTTCTTAGGTATGATAACAAGTGGACTAACCCATTCGCTATCGACGACAAAATAGATGAATCCCGCCTTGAGCAATTGTTCGATTTTATATTTTACGATCTGCTTCAATTTGGGATTCAACTATCTTTGTGGCTGTCGTCATGGCTTCATTGAAGGGTCAAAATAGATCTAGTGCTAACAGACCCTGGGATCAACTCCAATCAATTCAGGATATGACCATGCAAATGCAGCAACCCATTTGTTTACCATCACCAGTAACTTCTTTTTATCTTTAGGAGTATGAGCTACACTGATGATTACTGGCTTTCCATTTTGCAAGAATGCATATTTCAAGTGAGCCGATAAAGACTTTAGTTCTAGGGGCTCTTGTTTGAAGCTCTCAGGGATTTGTAGCATTCCTCAATCATCTTGGTCATCAATAGTGGAAATTTGTTGATGAATCTCCTCCATCTCATCCATGCTGTCAACATAGACTTGCAGTAGCCTCTCAAATGGTTCCATGCACAATGTGCTGCTATTAGGATCAGCTGTCAGCCATTGGGTGACCTCTTGGTTAGTGGCTGCTACGTACAAGCATTGTTGAACAAGTGATTCTTCGGTACACCGAATGCATGCTTGAATGGATATCCGCTTAGCGGATCATAACTACCACACATAGTTGCACCCTGAGTCACTGTACGCAATGCATATAACTCTTTTCTTCTTGATCTTCCCGAAAGGATTTTCCTTTGAAATCTCCAGGGACAGATCTCGGAGTCCTAGTCATGCATCCACCACGCTTAGCTAGGCTCTTCCCATGATGATTGGGAAGTTCCCCTTACAGTTCTCCACATGGATGACCAAGAAATTAGTAGGATATGACCACCCACAAAAGGTGGTTACAATGTCCTCCACTAAACCCAAGGGAATGGTGATGGACTGGTCTGCTAACTAGAGCCAGATGTTGCTCTTCTTTAGCGGGGGTAGGTTCCAGTTCTTGTACATATCATGAGAGATCAAATTAACCCTTGACCCTGAGTCCAGAAGAGCTTTGCACAGCTCGTTCCTAGCCACCTGAAGATAGATTAGGGGGCTTTTCGGATTTGTCAATTTCTAGGGAAGAGAGCCTGCTTTGATCCAGTCGGTCACGGCATGTGTGAGCATGATCGTCTAGACGTTGGAGTGCGGCAGAGTAGAGGACTTCTCAGGCAGTATGATGGTAGAGGTGTTGGTAGGTTCAGAGCCACTAACTATAAGCATAGGTGAGGGTGTGTTCAGATTATTGGGCCGAAAAAAGGACATTTGCGTTGTTTGGGTTCCAGTCCACTTGGCTGAGGTGTCGGTCGTAAGTTAATAGCCCTTGTAGCATTTCTTTGTTGTGGCTGTGGTGGTATTTCTCCCTACATCGATGGAGCAGGTGGCAACTAAGTGGGATGGTATGGAGGAGTGACAGAAGAAGGTGATAGAGGGTAGAAGAGATGTGGATTTGTCCCCCTGGGTGATGAAGATGGATGTCTAAAATATTTGGGGGGATGGTAGTAACTGGGAAAGGCCGCATGACTGGAAGAGCCTCTTGGAGAGACTGGTTGCTGAACATAGTACCCATAAGGATCTAACTGCTTGTAAGGGTACTGCTACCTTGGAGGTGGCATCCCCCACGCTTGTCGTTACTGCCACTGTTGGAAGTATTCATACGGTTGCGGGGGTATTCCACTCGGATAATATCCTTGTTGCTGCTAGTGGAATCGTGTGGGGTTGCCTTGTGGATAAGGTAACCTTCAGGGTGTCTGCCGCTGTGCCAATCGAGGGTTCAAGGCATACACCACAGACTCTTGAAGGTGTGACACCACATGAGAACATCCCTTAGGATGCTCATATTGGCATACGCCACATCCATCATCCTCCTTGATGTCAGAGTCTGCAACTTGCTCTGCTACAACAACTTTTCCCTTACCCTTATGTAGGGCACGTTCAGCTCCCTTCTTCTTGCGCTGGTCATAGTCACTACCTTGTTCTTTGGACTCTTCTGTAATTTTCAATACACTTTGGAATTTCTCATCCAAAGAGTCCCACATTTCATCCACCTTTGCCGATATTTCAGATGCAAACTTTTGTAGCGGCAAAGTCTTTCGATTCACCGTTGCTTCCAGTGGTGACTCATCCTCCTCATCACAAAATCGGACCTCCCTCTTCAACTTTCAACTTCTTTGATAAGCGTGCGAGGGAACAGCTTCAACCGTTGCCAATCGTTATTAATGTTTTACAGGGTGTAAGCGTCATGGAACGCCTGCATGTGGGTCTGCAGATCACAGTTGTATCCCCCTTCAAATCTGGGGATGTTGTTCATATCAACTCATTTGATCCAACTATCCTTTATGTGCCTACTTGGAATGTGAACTGCCTCTGTAATCTAGAGCATGCTCCGAGTAGCTAAGAACNGTGCTTCCTCACGTTACCCCTTCTTAACTTGTTTACCACCATCCTTTCTCTCCAGCCTTCCCCTGTTACGCTCAGAGCCTGAGCTGGAGGAAGGCGCAGGAGAGGGGAAGGACGGAGAAGAAGGAGAGGCATCACCACCACTCCAGCGGTGATCTCCCCATCTACCCTAATGATGACCTTGATCATCCAGCCCAACCTTACTACGTGACCCTTCATCCCCTCCAGCCCAGCCTTATTTTAAATGATTGACTGGATGAACTTTTGCCCCAGGGGAAGTTCGGTCAAATGGGTATCATGAATGATGGGATCCCCATTGTCTTGCGGCCTTTGTGAGAATAAGGGGTTGGTGAATTGCTTCCCCTTTTGCTGTTCATATCTCTCCGCCTACTACTGATCTCTTGTCTATTGAGCCTCTATGGGACAATAGTCCCAATAGTCATGGTCCTCCATGACATACTTCGCCACCCACTCCTGGATGCCCAATCTGCCTAGATTGTGATATAGCATCACAGGAGCCGCTCGGTCAGGCGATAGCACGATGCTACCCTCCATGTCCCAACATCGAAGATGCTCATCCTCATACAGGATGAATGTGAAATCATGGACATATTCATCAGGATGTTTATACACCACCCGACATTCTTGCGGCACCGATGGTTCAAATACATCTCTCTTGTGAGAAGACATGTTGGACGTTAGAAGGTCCATATAATCGGTGTACCTTACAATTAACTTAAGTTCGCCTAGCATGCGTAAATATTTCTACCTTGGGTCCGTTCCAACAACTTAAATGATAATTTCACTAAGGTCAGATGACGCATGTAAGACTAACAGTCCCCGACAATGGCGCCAATGATGAGCGGCTAGGTATCCCTACGCCCAACCATACGAATCACGAGTGTTCACGCACGACTCAGTCAAAATCCACAGACTGTAAGCACTTAACATACACCAGACTTCTAACTAATGAAACCTTGGGTTAGAACAGTCGTTGTCATCCTAATCTCACTTGTGAAGTTCTATTTACGTTGGTTAAGTGATTAAGGCTAATGATTTTTATATCTTTTCAACTATCTTTTCGGCAACTAATTATCTTGGAAAATAAGGATAGAATATTAATTAATCTAAAATTATCTTAATCTAAATCTTAACTACTCCTATCATAAGTATCTGATCCCATCCTTTGAGCACGTTCTGAGCATCTCCTAACACTTCTAGGTTACCAGACGTTAAGCGTCACTGGGCTTACAAAGTGTTTGGGTTACGTTTGAGATGGTCGTACTTATGGCCTTAATGAACTACGAATGAACAATAGCGATTGAAATTATAATAATGAAAACTTAAGTAATTAACATGTAACTAAGAAAGCATAAACATATTAAACTATTAATTGCATAAAATTACTAAGTCCAAATGCTACAAGGATTTCTTGAATAGTTCGTCCTTATTGTCGTCATGCCAATGGGCTCAGATACATCAGCGCTTGAATAAAGAGCTGATCACTTTTCTTACACCTACTGCGGGCACTTGGAAAATATTCTATCTCTTGTGGGGACAAACTACAAGAGCTTCACTACAACTACTCAAAAGATGCCTAAATGAGGCGGAAGGCTCTCTTATTTATAGGCCGGGAAAGGTGACTGCGTAAACGGGGCCACGTCAACGCAGAGAGGCTACGTCAATGGGCCTGCATCAATGCAGCCGCGTATACATGGCCCCGTATACGCAGCCCAGTCGACGCATTGAATAAATGACACTTCATCACTAAGGTAGATCAAATGTGGGACTCCTTGCACAGTAGATTTGAAACTATTCTGAAAATCGTAGAGTCTAAGGAATGAAGTAGTGATCATGACAAGAAAAAGCGGAGAGATTCAGGCCATGCACGTGACAAGGGTAAGGGAAAAATGACTATCACCGATGAGGTTGTGGATTCAGATACAGATAATTACAGTGGATGTGAGATCTTCCAATATGACCATCCTAAGGGATGTTGCCCAATAATCTCACATCTACAAGAGTCTGGGGTGTATGCACTCAACCGAAGACTTAACAAACGGAAGGCACCCTGAAGGTTGCCTTATCCCCGAGGTAACCCGAGGCAGTTCCACCAACTGTTAACGTATTATCCAAGTGGAACTCCGCCACAACCTATCGGGCAACATCAGCAGTGGCAACAACCGTCGTCATGGGAGATGCCACCACCTAGACAACAATACCCTTACCGGCAACTAGACCCATATGGCTACTACGTGCAACAACCACATGCAACCCCACTAGACTCTATGGGTCACGCAACCCCACAACATCACTACTAAGTTCAGGAGTATTTTAGAAGGACTCCTTCTCCTTCAGGAGATACACCACATGCATACCATCCTCCGAATCCATCCGCCTCTCTTACGCCAGTAGTTCCACTACCTCCTATTCCAACAATGCAAGGGGAACTCCCCACTCAACCACAGCAACGTAATGCTACAAGAGTTGTAAACCTTCAACCCATTACTGGTTCTGACAACTGCAAGAAGAGAAGAACTTTCTTCAGAACCAAAAGCCCAAACAAGCTCTCACAACCATAAGCGGTTGAGTCTGTGTACGTTCCTCCAACACATAAGGCTTCGGAGCTCCCTTCAAACCAATACCAGAGCTCAATGCATATGGTTATATTAACACATACCGTTACTAACTGGATTAAGGTAGGCCACCTTCCTAGAAAACTCTCTGACCCTGGAAGTCCCTTAATCTACCTCCAAGTCATTGAAAAAAAACCTCATAAGGCTCTTCTTGACTCAGGTTCCGGTGTCAACTTGATCTCACGAGAAATGTATAAAGCCTGGAACTTGCCTCCACTTAAGAAGAGCAATATTCAACTAGATCTGGCTAACCAATCCATCACCATTCCCTTAGGATTGGTGGAGGACATCATTACCACTGTGTGTGGTTGGTCATACCCAGCCGATTTCCTAGTGATAGAAGTCAACAGCAACAAAGGGGACTTCTCAATTATAATGGGAAGGGCATGGCTAAGTACAATAGACGCATGCCTAGGAATTCGTGATCTTTCCTTGGAAATATCTAAGGTAAACATTTATGGAAAGATCGAGAAGAAGAAAGTTCCATGCATCACATAAAGTGACTCATCAAGTGATGACATGGAGGAATGCTCAGCATCTCCTACATGCAACTGGTGTGCCCTAGAAACTCTGATACAAAGATGCCTATATGTAGCAACCACACAAAAAGTGGACATCCCGTGGTTGACAGCTAATCGAAAGAGCAACCCACCAACATGCATGGAATGAACTGGGGGAACAACTCATGTCCACAATGAAGGCATAGATACATTGGAGTATGAGCATCGCCGACCTCCATCCCTTAACCTGAAAACATCAGTTGGGAGAAGTTGGACACT
>MNCI01032607.1:1038637-1078543 GCA_015680685.1 Gnetum montanum | reverse complement strand
GATGGGCTTAGGCACGAAACTAGGAGAACCCTTGGAACATATGCCCAAGGGAGATTATTAGAGCTTAGGTCCCATGAGGTTTATAGATTGTTGGAGCAAGTAGCTAAGGAAGAAGGAGAGCTACGTAAGAGAGAAAGAGTGGAAGAGTATAACTATGATCCTTCCCTCCGAAAGAGGGGAGTGAGATTCTGTGAGGAGGAGGAAGAGTCACCACTTGAAGAGATGGTGAATAGAAAAACCTTGCCACTTCAAAAATTAACAACATAAGTGTCAACTAAGGTAGATCAAATGTAGGACTCCTTAGATAGTAGATTTGAAACCATCCTTAAAATCGTAGAGGGGTCTAAGGAGCGAAGTAGTGACTATGATAAAAAGAAGAAGAGAGACTTGGACCATGCACGTAACAAAGGTAAGGGTAAAATGACTATCATCGAAGAGGTTGTGTATTCCAATACAGATTATGACAATGGATGTGAGATATGTTAGTATGACCATCCTAAGGGATGTTTCCCAATAATCTCACATCTACAAGAGTTTGGGATGTATGCACTCAACCCAAGACTTAACAAATGGCAAGCACCCTGAAGGTTACCTTATCCCCAAGGTAACCCGAGACAGTTCCACCAACCATTAACATATTATCCAAGTGGACCTATGCCACAACCTATTGAGCAACACTAGCAGTGGCAATACCCACAGTCATGGGGGATGCCACTGCCTAGGCAACAATACCCTTATCGGCAACCGGATCCATATGGCTACTACATGCAGTAGGCGGTCTCTCCAAGTGACTCTGTTTNATACCCTTACCGGCAACCGGATCCATATGGCTACTACGTGCAGTAGGCGGTCTCTCCAAGTGACTCTGTTGGTCATGTGACCCCACAATGTCACTATCCATCTTGGGAGTATTATAGGACTCCTTCTCCTAGGGGAGGCACACCACATGCATACCATCCTTCGAACCCATCCGCGACTCTCACACCGATAGCTCCACTACCATTTGCTCCAGCGATGCAAGGGGAACTCCCCACTCAACCATAGCAACGTAATGCTAAGAGAGATGTGAACCTCCAACTCGCTGCTAGTTCTAACAATCGTACAAAGAGAAGACCTTTCTTCAGAACCAATAGTCCAAACAAGCTCTCACAAACCACAAGCGGTTGAGCCTCTAAACGCCCCTCCATCAAATAAGGCCTCGGAGCTCCCTTCAAACCAAAAACAGAGCTCAACGCACATGGTTATGTTAACACATATTGTCATTGACTGGATCAAGGAGGGCCACATTCCCAGGAAATTCTCTAACCTCGGCATTCCCTTAATCTATCTCCAAGTCACTGGGAATGAACCTAGTAAAGCTCTTCTAGACTCAGGTTCCGGAGTTAACTTAATATCCCAAGAAATGTATAAAGCTTGGAACCTACCTTCACTAAAGAAGAGAAATATTCACTTAGATCTAGCTGACCAGTCCATCACCGTTCCTTTGGGATTGGTTGAGGACATTGTCACCACTGTGTGTGGTTGGTCATACCTAGCTGATTTCCTAGTGATCCAAGTAAACAATGACAAAGGGGACTTCCTAATAATAATGGGAAGGGCATGGCTAAGTACCATAAACACATGCCTAGGAATCCATGATCTTTCCCTGGAAATATCTAAAGAAAACACTTATGGGAAGATCGAGAAGAAGAAGGTTCCATGCATCACATATAGTGATATAGAGGGTGATGGCGTACAGGAATGTTTAGCATTTCCTACATGCAACCAGTGTGCTCAGGAAATTAACATACAAAAGTGCCTGTATGTAGCAACCACACAACAAAAAGACACCCCATGGTTGATAGTTGATCCAAAGAGCAACTTACCAACATGCATGGAGCTAACTAGGGGAATAACTTGCGCTCATGTTAAAAGCATAGATACATTGGAGCTAGAGCGTCACCAACTTCCAACCCTCAACCTAAAAACATCAATTGGGATAAGTTGGACACTTCNTTATCCATTTTGTTAAGTTTGTCACCCAATAAGTGCTCTTGTTGATGGTATGAGTTGTATTCTATTGGTTGCTAATGTTTGTTTTTTACCTTTAAGTTATATTGTTGATAATAAGGTATGGTTCTTTTGACATAACAAGCAATGAGTCCACATCATTCATGCATCCATGAAATTCTATGGTTTCTCTTGGCTTAGAACTGTACAGTCCCTTTCTTCAGAATAATAATAAAAAATATTAATGAATCGGTGACTAGGCAGTTCTCAAACTAAGGAAGGACTCAAGGATTG
Source organism: Gnetum montanum (assembly GCA_015680685.1). Classification (NCBI taxonomy): domain Eukaryota; kingdom Viridiplantae; phylum Streptophyta; class Gnetopsida; order Gnetales; family Gnetaceae; genus Gnetum; species Gnetum montanum. Next base: position 1,076,260 of record MNCI01032607.1, on the reverse strand, counting down.
AAAAGGGTGTGACTTTAAGGGGACTTGATGCATTTGTGTTGTCCATTCTCTTGGGTGCTTGGATGTTTTTTTCTTGAGTTTTCTTACCATTCTAATGTTGTCCTATTATCGAGAAGCTGAGCAAATAAAAATAAAAATAATAAGTCTTTACATGGTGTGGCTCTCACGCAAAAAAAAAAAAAAAAAACAGTAAGAATTCAAAGCACACCCCTTAGATGAAGTAATCATCTAGGCTACAAGCACTGGTTATGGAACTAAACAAACATGTTCCCTTTAACTAAGGCCCTTTCTCGCTTCCTACTTTTCTCCTTTCTCGTTTTGTCAGAATGGTGGTGACTCTTTGACGAAGGCATTCATGTTACTTCAGGTGGATGGATTGGCCAAATGTATTAATGTGAAGTCACTGAATGTGGTTTTTTTGAGGCTGAATTTGGATTGAGATCTACTGAGTCACATTAATCATTAACACACTAGGGGTTGTACACCACCTTGTTCTTGGGACTCCATTCCATTCTCTTCTTTCCATCATTATTTCCTCATTGTTCACCTCATTGCTGGTTGTATCAGTAGTCTATATTTTGGTTGATGCATTATTTTCTTTTTGGTAAAGTCTTGTGGTTAAGACTTTAATTCTTGCTTCCAAATGATATTTCCAGAGCCTACGGACTCTTTGAATGTGGGAATGTTAGGGCATTAAGGGCATGAGCCTACTTTGGGGAGGACACATTGGCATTCCTATTTGGTGCATGAGTTAATTTCTTTCCCTTAAACATTTTCGCAATCAAATTCTATTTTGTTCATTTCCATCTCTGACATCCATTTCATCGACGTTACAATTGTCTCTTTTTCTCCATCTTTCTTATTCCTTATCTTTTTCCATTCTCTCACTACCGGAGGTTCGCTCTCAGTCATGGGGGTCCTGGTCCAATTTTTTCAATTTTCTCCTAACCCCTACACCTTGGGTAGTCACCAGTTTTATATCCCCAAAATCCACATCAGCCATATCACAACTTAGCTAATGGACCTTACATCAAAGCAAGGTATCAACTGCATTGTGATTTATTTACCCTTGCTAATATAAGATTGTGTTGTGTGTGTAGATGGTAATCATACAATAATGTATTGGATCCAGAGGGAACACTTGGAATGGACTGGTGCTAGAGTAGTCATGCAAGGAACAAGATCAATGGTGTAGTTATGGATGGACAATGAAAAGTGCAATCTTGGCGTTGGCAGCAACAGACTTCTTCTTTTCTCTATCTATTCTCTCTTCTCTCTCAGCTACTAAATAAGGCTGGATGTCAAATGTGTATAGTGTTCACCCTTATTGTCATGAACACTAATTTTATCATGTTTTGTAATGATGATTTGTTCACATGTCACCCCATTCACCATTAGTATCATTCAAGGTAATAATCCCATACCTTCCCAATATTTTATAAAAAACTCAAGGACGAGTTTTCATTTAGTCATGGGGGTATGATGAGCCGCGATATCGCATCTCGCCTCAAGTTCTATAAATAAGAGGCGGACTTTCCTTGTTTCTCCATCTAGATCTAGACCCTTAGCCAAACTATAGTAGTTTTACCATTCCAGAGTTAGAATAATTTCCATGTGCCCACAGTAGGAGTCTCAAAGTGAACAGATCTTTATTCGAGCAAATTGTACTTGAGCACACATTTGTGTACGACAATAAAGATGAACTTTCTGATAAACCGTGCAACATATGGACTAAGCTAAATAGGATTTAATTAGTGTTAAATGTTGAAATGCTTTCTTAGATAATTAATCTCTCTCAACCCTTAACTCTCTTAGTTAAGTGCATTCAGTACGAATTCTTCGAGCACATGTGCTACGCTTGGTAACCCAGTAACGAGTAGCGTTTGGTAATCCCAGCAGTGTTGCACTAGTTCAGGGTGTGTACGGCAAGTGGGAATGGATACTGGTGCTAGGACGATTAGAACTTAGTTAGTGAAAGTTAGTTACTTAGTCTCTTCACCCTTTTCCCTATTAGCATAGGCGTTAAAAAGATAAAAGATATAAAAATCATGTACCTCAAGCTCACTTAACCGTAGAACCGTGAAAAATACAAGTAAGCTTGGTAAGACAATGATTGATTAACCTTAAGTGTTTCATAAGGTGTGTAAGCACTTAGTCCTTGGAGTTCAACTTGATCGCATGTGTAATGCTCGTATTTTTATGGTTGAGTGTAGGGGTACCTCGCCACTCATCACATAACATTGTACAAAACAATGTATCATGTAGGGTGTTTGTGATAACATTCAAAACCAAAGCAACCCAATGGTTTCTAATGCTCCTTGATGCCTTCATTAACTCATGGCAGGAGTTCAAAAATAAATTTTTGATTCAATTTGATAAATTCATGAGCCTTGCAATCGCATCAAGTAACTTCACAAGCTTAAGAAAGCTATCAAGAAAAAAATTTGGGATTACAACCTAAGATTCCTTCACCAGCTAGCCTATGTGCCAAGTGAGATCTATCCACAACCTAATGGCATCCTCAACTTTTACCTCTTTACCATCAACCCATTCTTTGCTTATGCCATCAAATTTGATTCAAACATAATAGAAATATAGGGAATAATGGCTAAAGCCATGGAGTTAGAACAAATCACCATTATGAACAGCATTCAAACTTAATTCGGAATGATGAGCATTAGTAATCCCATGCAATCTAACCCTTTATCTCTACTAACTTTCCCAATGACCAATACTATATTCCAAACTCCCATTCCCCTTCAAATGACTCAGCCTACAAACAATTGCTTTCAAGATCCCACGTCTTCTTCATTCCTACCATCTAACACTGGTTTGAATGATGATTAATTAAAGGCCTTAATTTAGTCCATAATAAACCCAAGTAGGGTATCTAATCCTATTGAACCTGCGACTTAAACTTAAGATCAAATGACCCAAATATTAACTTTGCTTCAAAAACTTTGCAACAAAGTAGTTGAACTAAAGTGAAACAAGAAGGATCTTATACAACTAGAAAAGTCAAGTTCATCAACTAATGATGATTATTGCCACCTCCATAACACGAGGCAACATTCTAAGAGGACTTGTCCTCAATTCTTGGCATTATATGGTGATCATACCCAAGGTCAAAAAAATGAGAAACCCCCTATTATGGTCCTTAATATACCCCATGAAACTGAGAATGAGGAAGTGCCTTTGTTCAAATAAGTCATGGTAAGCGACCCCAACCCACACAACACTCACTACTGTAAACTTAGCGACATTATGAATAATACATAGAAACAAACTAGGAATAATCCTTATACACCCCCAAACAAGAGAATTCCTAGTCAAAACAACAACCAAACTAGGCCATCATAAGTAAATGCCCTACAACAACCAAACTTTCCTTCTCTACCTAAAAGAGCCCCACCTCAATTGGAAGCGAAAGACATACCTAAGACTTACGATCTACTTGAGGATTTGAAGAAAGTTAGAGCTAACATTTCAATGTATGATCTTTTACACTTTAATGAAATGAAAAAGGCAATTTGGAATATAGTTCACACACCTATGATTGAAAAAGAAAAATCCCCAATCCCCAAAATGCAAGTTCACTTGGTGGAAAGTCCTAACACTCTATCAATACAAAATGCAAACAACTCCATGCCAAGCAAGAAAGATCAACCTCCTTTCTTGACAACCTTGATCATTTTAGGGAAGAATGTCCATAATTTTTTGATGGATTATAGTGCAATTGTTAGTGTCATGCCTCTTGAGGTATGTAAGTCTTTAAGAGCATAAATGATACCACAAACAAAAAGTGTGATTCAACTCGACAAATCTGGCATACCTGTAGTAGGATCATTGAAAGGAGTGAAGGTGCAACTTAAACAATATCCTACATTTATATGTTACACTAATATTGTAATAGTTGACATGTTGCCCACCTATGATGTGCTACTATCTAGGACTTTTGGAGCCAAGTTTGGGGGCTTCTTTAGGTTAAATGTTTTAGAACCATTAATCCCTATCAAAGGAAAATATCAATATATGACTATACCTAGAGAACCATTTTATAAGAAAGTGGTAACAAATTTTGATCAATAGAGTAAATCTCTAGGAAATCAAAACACCAACCCCTTTTTTGGAGTCATTGAGCTAGGGCTTGACGAATATTTGATGAATGAAAATATGTGTAAAACTCCAGGAATAAACCCTTTTATGTATACGTATTCTACCCAATATTATCAAGCTTTTAGGGAATGTGAAAAGATGTATGAAGATACTTTGCCATACCACCAACATGATGGAAGAACTTTTCTTTTCAATGATCCACAACCATTAGGAAATGATAAGGATTTTAGTAAGGTTTTAACCAATGAAATATTAGAGGATGAACTGAATTTCGATGACGATCATTGTTACCTTAACTAGAGGATCAATTTTTTAGATTTCATGAACTTAAACACTTGGATACTAAGAGTGGATGGTGCCTCTTCCAAGAAAGGATGTGGAGCAAGAATAATGCTTATACCTCCTAGCGAAGCTCCTATCCTTAAAGTCATCAATTTTTTGCAACCTATGACTAACAACATGATCGAATACGAAGCACTCATACATGGGATCAACTTAGCTCAATATTATGACTTGTTCAAGCTTAAAATCTACAGTGACTCCCAACTAATAGTAAACCAAGTCAATGGAACGTTTGATGATAACGATGTCACCATGAAAGCATATACAGCTTACATTCATGAATTGTTTAAAGAGTTTGAACATGTAACCATTGAACATGTACCAAGAGAGGAAAATTACATTCTTGATGTGCTAGTCCAAATGACCATCACTTTGGATATCCTGTTCAAGCACAATGCTTGGGATTCAGAAATTATTATTGAAAAGGTGAAATCGTATTCTATCCCTAATAATGTGTTTTCTTTTCAAGTGTTTGATGACGATGACCACATTTACAAATTTCTATTTTTTGAAGGAGAATTTAGTGATCAATGGGATATATCAAAGGATGTTGCATTTTTAAACAAAATATCTCCTAAAGTAGTAGTTAGGGAAGCATTATTTGATGACTTGTACACTAAGACCATAGACTTGTCCAAACATACCAATTAGCAAATGTTACCTAAGACTGAAACAATCTAGATTCAAAATAAAGGAAAACAATGTCCTATTAAAATAAGATTTTGTTTACATTCATATGAAATACAAAGCCTGGTCAAATTACTACATGAGTTTAATGATGTTCTGGCTTGGACTTACGAAGACCTTAAAAATTTCAATCCATTAATGATGACACATACAATTTCCCTTAGGCCAGAAACAAAATCATTTAGGCAAAAACTCAGACCTATAACTCAGAAGACTAAAGCCCTCATGAAAGTAGAAATTAACAAGTTCCTAGAATCCAAAATTATTTACCTAATAAGACACTCCAGTTGGATATCAAACTTAGTGCCCATTAGGAAACATACTGGTGAATTAAGGTTATGTATTGATTTCTATAGCCTTAATGCTTCTTGCATTAAGGATAATTATCCACTCCCTTTTATGAAGGAGTTATTTAAAATTGTGAATGGTGCTCAAATGTATTCCTTTTAAGATGGGTATTCAGGATATAATCAAATTCTAGTGAATAAGAAAAATCAGTACAAAATAACTTTCATGACAAAATGGGGAACTTTTCAGTTTGCTAAAATGTCCTTTGGCCTCATAAATGCTGGCTCTACCTTTCAAGGAGATATGGAAAAAATTTTGAGGGGCTAATTAGAAAGTGCATTATTATCTACCTAGATGACTAAATTGTTTTCTCCAAGGATCGGGGTATGCACCTTAGAGACCTTAGGAACATTTTTATAAGATGTAGATGATTTGGTATTACCTTGAACACAAAGAAATTTGTCTTCAGAGTCAAAGTGGTAAATTCCTAGGTCATATAGTGACTAAGGAGGGGATTGTGATTAATCCTAAGCAAGTGAATGCAATTTTAGAAGTACCTTACCCTTTGTCTAGGATTGATCTAAGAGCATTCTTCAGAAAAATTAGCTTCGTTAGATGATTTATCCTTGTCAATGCTAAATTAGTTAGAACATTGAATGAGATGCTTAAAAAAGATAGTAATATGAATGAGAAAAAAGAAAGAAAGAATGCTTTCCTCGCTATCAAAGAGGCCATTATAGATACCCCTATCCTGGCTTCTCCTTGGTATGAAAATGACTTCCACTTATATGCTTCTTGTAGTGACATGACTACCACTGCTATCTTCACCCAAGACATAGTTGATTAAGGTGAGAAACCCATAGCTTTCATGTTTGCACCTTTAAATAATGCAGGATTAAAATACTCACCCATAGAGAAGAAATTGTATGCCATAATAAAATCCTTAAAGAAATTTCACTACTACTTGTTAAATGCAAAGGTTTATGTCATTGTCCCTGACCCAACCACCATTGCTTTAGCTAAATTACAAGATCCTAGCAAAAAACACACTAAATGGGTTATGAAGTTGCAAGAGTATGATATTCAATGGAAGGTAGCCAAGTTAGTTAGAGGGACTAGCCTTGCCAAGCTAATTGTCAAAGCCTCAACTTCTGAAAGTTGCAATGGACCCAAAGATAAAGAATCAATTAATTTTCACCTATAATCCATTGATGAGGAAAATGATATCCCATTTCCTCCCAATTGATTGCATGATCCATGGTATGGTGATATCAAATTTTATTTAACCTTCCATTGTTATCCCTCAGATTTACCTAGATATAAGAGAAAACTTTTAATATCAAAATGTTCAAAATTTGCTCTAATAAGTGGTGAACTATTTAGAAAGAACTTCCAAGTGATATACCTTAAGTGCTTGGACCAAGAATAGGCTAACAATGCTATAAAATAGCTTCACAAGGATGGAAATATAGGATACCACTCATTAGTTCATAAAATTGTGAGGGCTAGTTATTATGGACCTACTATGATAAATGACACTCACAACTTGGTTATAACTTATGTCCAATGTCAAATATTTAAGGGTAAAGACCCCAAGAGTTCAACCCCTTTATAGCCTATAATAGAAACTAGTCCATTTGCATAATGGGCTTTAGATTTTATTAGAGTGATCAATCCTTTATCTACTACCCTACACAAGTTTATCTTAATAGCCATTGATTATTGCACACTTTGGTTAGAAGAAAAAGCAACTAAAACTACATCATCTCGTGAGGTGATTCGCTTGTTAGAAAATGATATAATCTTGAGGTATGGGTATCCTTATGCTTTAGTAGTTGACAATAGACCCACCTTCATCTTCATAGAGTTTACAAATTAGGTTAGAGAACATAACATCATTATCAAGGTAGTAACCGAATATTATCCATAGGGTAATGGTTTGGCTAAGTCCTCCAACAAAATCATATTAGATGGAATTAAGAAAATGATTGCCCAAAACCCACGAACTTGACACAAACAACTAAAATGGGCAATTTGGGCAAATAGGGTCCATTATAAAGAATTAATTAAGACTACACCATATGATTTAGTGTACAAACAAGAACCAATATTTCCAATTAATTTGTAGATTCCAAGATATCATTTCTTATTGGATTATTTACTAGCTGACGAGCATCTAATATCACATACATGCGACATTTGGAATCTAGATCTTAAAAGGGTTAAAGTGAACAAAAATCTGTGTAGTCATCAACAAATTGTCAAGAAATGGTTTGATAAGAAATATGCGGCAAAAGTATTTCAAGTAGGTGACTTGATTCTTAAGAGGGATAGAACATCTGGTCAAATTGGCTCTCAAACTAAGTTTTCTCCTATGTGGTCTGGTCCATTCTAAATTGCAGATGTCATTGGCCCCAATGTATACAAATTTGCTAATTTGCAAGGACATAGGTTACATAGGAATTTTAATGCATTTCATTTGAAGCATTTCTACTCAGGTGCCCCACTTGGACACCTAGTAGATTCTTAGTTACATGATTTCTTCCCCTTCACTATGCATTTCATTTGTATATAGTTGCATTTGCATATTTTCTTTGCACTTCCATCATTTCTTTCTTGGCATATTGTTTTGATTTTTGCTTTGCATATGATTTTAATAATCATTATAGTCTTTTGAATTACTAGCCATTGGGTCATCGAAGCACCATTGGAAAATAATGGTAGTATAATAAATGCTTTATATAATATTTCTTATTAGTATTACATAAAATCTCTTTTATACTATATATTTCAATAATGTTGTGATCCCTCCCAGTCAATTTTAAGGTTTTAGTTTATTAGTTATGTTGGATTATGGAGGATGGGATTTATGCTAACTTATCATGTAATCATCATGATCATGTTAGTGTAGGATATGTAACATTGGAGAATGGTTAATTGCAATCACTAGATGACCTTGGAAAATTCCATTTTCCCTCTCTTAAGCCCTAGCCCTCAAGTGTGATGATCCATGGGTACCCTGTGAACAACAGGGTGAAGTGTGTTCATCTCCACTTGAGAACCCTTAGCTGCCTAGGAGACTTGCTATGATGCCGTCAAATTGTAATCAAAGGCACATACACAAGGGTTGAACTACACCATGGGCAAAGTTTTAAAAGGACCATGTTCATTAACAATGCAGCTAATTGGCCAGACTCGTGTTGGAATTCCTAACTTAAGAATGAAGTACACCACAAGCAAATTTTCCTTTAAAAAAAATGAGGATTGTGTTCATTGGCAATGTAATAAGTTCTTGAGTGTGATGGGATCCAACAACTATGCTCACCCTAACCTTCATTTTCCCTTTTGAACCTGTTTTCCCAAATTTCAAAAAAAAATTAAAAAGCAAATAATCCCTTTCATCCTTTCTCTTAAAAAAAAAAAGGGTCCCAAGGAAAAATTTGAAAGTTATAGCTAGCTATGATTTAACTTGAGCTTGTCCTCCTCATTAAGTTTAGTATGGGTCTTGTGCTCAAAGTAGTTTGCATGCTGTTGACTTTTACCTTAAGAGAAGATTGAGAATGTGATCTTAGTTATATTTTTATTATATATATATATATATAGTTATAATAATGAATTATATATTTAGTTTTTAATTAAATAAGAGAGTGTGGTAAGGGTGGCCCATGTCTAGTTTTCTTTTGATTATATAGTTATTTTAATCATGTTTAGATTAGTATAGCCTGCTTTCAAGTTTCTATTTGTTGCATCATCTTAAAATTTCGTGGTCTTTGTTGTTCCTTGCACTTGCATGTAATTAAAGTTTGGGGGCTAAGTGTTGATATCAACTTCACCCATGCTATATTTACATTGGGAGGTCCCTTATAAGTATAGCAAAATCCAAAAGGGTGCAATGAAAAATTACAAATGTGTTAATATTTCTTTTGCAAATTTTTTTTCTTAAAGTTACAAATAACTTACCAACCCTTGGTCACATATATAGTAGAAACAAAATATTGAAAATGGCTTATTAGGCTTGGCTCGCATCTATAGGTATCTAGTGGTATCCTTCGATGTCCATATTATCCCACTCTTATCTTATCTATTAAATCATATCTTTCTTTACTTAAAAAAAATATAATTAAATATGAACATCATATTATTCTATATTAAATATATGTGAAATATTACCATGACAAGTATGATAAGAAATGTTACCATCAACATACAGTACTTTTTAAAACCACATTCAACATGAACATTACATTAAATAAGCATGACTGACTTGCTAAGAATGTAACCTGCAACATTTAGTAATTTTATTAATGATTTGTTCAAGAATGCGTATCATATACAGTTTCACCATTCAAATTGTAAACTTAATAAATTACATACTTTGATTGTGGATTTTTTTTCCAATACTTGCAGTGCATCGCTGCAAGATGAAGAACAAAAACAAGACACGGATGTGGGTATCAACTGCATAGAAGACACAGATATGTCGAATAAAAACAACAAAGATGACAAAATAAAAAAAATAAACGTTACCTGCAAACATTTCTATTGGCATTGCCAGGCTCAGCGAAGAATCCGCCTTCGTTCACAGAATGTGGACATTACTACACGTGGAGGTGGTGGACATTTTGCATGGGCGATGGCGTTACACAGTGGTGGGCAGTGATGGCTGTTAGATTGTGGGTGTTGCAGGTACGTGGCGGGAATGGTGATGGCGGTTATAATAGAGCGTGGACGCGGTAGTGGCAAAACGTGGATACCATTATGGACGGTTGCTGCAACTATAAATGGCGGTAGATGTGATCTTCAGGAAAACTTTTGGGCTGGTCTTCCTGGGAGGCTTCAAAATCAGGGGTTCCTTTTTCTTTCTTTTGGAGGGGAGATTGCAGGTAGGCCAGCGGACCGAATCCTACAGTAGCCGGTGGGCAGTGTGGGCATGTTCTATCTGTGTTTGGTGGCAGGTGTGCGTTAGTGTGTTTGCTGCTAGCATCTCCTCAATCCGCCAATAGCAGTGGTGGTGGTGCAGGGTCGCGAGTGGCGATCGTAGACGGTGGCAGTATACATGTGGCTCTCCTCAGCGAATATAGTGCATGGTAGGCATGGCATTACACTGCGAACGCATGGTGGCACCTGGTAGCTAGGCGTGAACGCTCATGACACTCAGCCACGTAATGGTGGTAGGGGACAGCAAGGATAATTTTCTCTCTTAGTGGGCAGTAGGGTGTGCTGCATCAGATCTGGTGGCTTTCTCTCACTGGATGTGGCAACTCATCCGCAACAGTCATTGGCACTAGATGGTAGCAGGGAGGAGGCAATGGTCTCTCTCAATTCCCTTTTGGCTCCCTAACGCACGGGTAGTGTTCTTCTTTGGCGTTGTCATCCTCTTTTGTCATCCTCTTTTGTGGTAGTTGTGATATTCCTGCCCAGTAGTGGACACCATGGATCGGAAACGTCACATTTCTTTTAGTTATTTATTGTATTCAAGACAATTATTTAATTTAAATTCTAGATTTTTTTTTAATTTACTATTTTCAAAAGGCCACGTAGCCCTCTTTAGGTGAAACTATTCCTAGGGTTCTATACCCATACAGGAGGCACCCTACGCAATAGTCTCCTCAAACAAGTTTTTTCCCAAGTGTCGGTGTGACCAAAATTTATGCATCAACATGATGTTTATTAAGTCAAACCTTTGACATGAGATTTTCAAGCTATAACACATAGTGGAAGAAACTCATATTGAAATAGGAAACAAAAGAAATAAACCATAATATTTGAAGGATGCAAACATTACATGTTCAATAAAGGAAAACTATTTTAAAACTTTGTTCAATAAAGTTAAACCTAAACAACCTTGTTTAGAGCGGGCAAAAAAGAGTGAATCTTACAATAACCTTAACTCTTACAATAACCTTTCCAATGATGTGATGTAGTTTACTATTAAAGTGAAAAATACATTTCTTGTATTATATTGGAAACTAGTAGCCCAACATAACTAAACTTGAGTTATGAAGTAGTAATCGAGTTCTTAAGAGCTTGTAGTTAAAGAAAAATTGTGAATTGACCTTTATTCAAGTTGACTATAGAGCTATTTGGAAGCCTTTTAACTTTGCTAAGATAGGGCATTTGATGAGCAGCAAGTAATCCCTACGTCCAACTATACAAATCAATCTAGTTGAATTCTATGGATTTAGCCCCTAAATGCACCAATGGGCAAAGATAGCGACTTAGAAACATGGTTGTTGTCTTCTTGGCTTCACTTGTGTAAGTTTAAGTGTATGATTAAGTGTAAGCTAAGGCACATGATGTTTATTTATATTTTATATCTTTATTTGATTTAATCTACATGAGAAACAAAGGTAATTAATTATAAATTGACTAATTAACTATCTAATGCCTTAATCTAACTATCCTAACATAAGCATCTAAGCCCACCTACCATGCACATCCTGAACTTATTATAAATGCTACTAGGTTACCAAGTGTTAGGCTACTAGGTAAACTAAGTGATATTACCATTTAGATTACCAAGTGTTAATGGTATGTTCAAGGCAGTCATAGTTATGTGTTATTATTAAATGTATTAATTAACTGAGGACATGAATGTAAAATGCATAAGCAATAAAGTGCATGAAAGAAAACATTAATCTATTCTTAAGTGCTGTAAGGAATTCTAAGAATCTCATCTTTATTGTTAGCACATCAAATTGTTCAAGTACATTGATGCTCGAATAAGGATCTGTACAATCTTTGAAGTCCTATTGCAAACACTTAGAAAATATTCTAACTCTGGCAGAAGAAAATTGTAAGAGCATAGCTAACTAATAACATAACATGTCATAAATGCAGTGGGTATGCACATTTATATAGGCAAGACTAGACACCTTTGCGTCGATGAATCAAACCATGCGTCGACAAGCCTACATCAATGAGGTTATGTTTATACATGTCCATCAATGTAGCCAGTCAAATGATTCATCATACCTCCATGAATGAGTGAAAACTCATCTTCGAGTGAACAAAAATAGGATTGAGCTTCTTACAAAGTTGGGAATTTATGGAATTATTGACAAGTAGACTCTCATTAACTAACTTTGAGTGCTAAATTGTATGCAATTACAAAAATTACAAAAATGAGTATCTTGGACAACAAAATTAGACATCCTTACAAAAATGACTAGTAGGAATCCTATGATTATTGCAGTTGAAGTGAAGATCAAACAGTGCTAGGAGGTGGAGGCTCCTAGGATGTTTAAGGACCTTTACCAAGCTCTAATGCATGTGGCAGTGGCAATTGAGGGTGAGGTTGTGGTTGTTCTATTACAGTAGCTACTTCCAGTGGAAGAAGAAAAGCATCCAGTAATGCTTTCATCTTCCCCTCCTTATTCCATGGATGGTACACAATTCATGAAGCTTCACCAATATGGGCTAGTATAGGGACATCCCATTGATAGGGCATTGTAGGGAACAACTCCTTCATGTTGACAAACCATGCTATGAATTATTTACGTTCAACATCGAACGTCTTTATAAGATTTTGCAATTCATGGTAGTCATTCATTCTTCTAGCCAGGTTTTCAACAACTGATTATTGATTTGTGAATCAGCTTTTAAGAACTTCAAGCTCAGCATTGGCTATTTCCAACTTCTACTTGGTATCCTTATGGTTTTTGAACTCAGTCTCATATAGGAGGTACGAGTTGGCCATTTGCTTCTCCAATTTCAACCTTGGCCTACCAACTATTATCATCAACAAGTTTGCATAACAAAGGTTGGTGAGCTCCATGTATTTTTTCATTTCTTCTATTTACAACTCCTTTAAGTAGATCTTTGCTTTGTTGTAGGCATTTAGACCATCAAAGATCAATTCCCATGTATCACCTCTTTGCTGAAGTTGTTGGAGGGCCTCATTCATCTTCACCTTGGTTAGTTGAATCTCCTTTTCACTAATCTCCTTGAGGAGCCCTACCTAGTCCTTATAATGATTCTTAACTCTTTTGAATTTTAGGACCTCATTTTTCCATGTTGCTACCTCAATGGCCTTTTTTTGACAAAGCACCAAGACTTCCTCCATTGACAAGTTCCTATTCTTTGCTACCAACCTCCTCAAATCCATGTTCACCCTAGCAAGTTGCTGCTACTATTGTCTTACAAATTTGACCATGTGATCTTTTTACTCCTCAATATTACGTAGGTGATGAATATTTTTGGTTAGGGCCAAGTTCTCCTTGCAAACTTGCACCAAGTCCTTATTGCTCTAAATAACAAGAGCTTCCGATAAGGATGTGTCGAAGACCACCATTTCTTTTTCATTATTAGCCTCTTTTAGTCAATTTTAAAGTTGTAAGAAAGCTTCATCCTATGTGATAGCTTGGTTGAGAATGGTAGGATCAGCTAGCCAAGATTTCAATTCCAAAACCTTAATAGCCAACCAACTATTTTTGGTAGTGGCTACCTCAAATTGGGCATTTGTAATGATGAGCTTGCCCATAGTTTCCAGTAGCTCTAACTGGGTTGCAATGATCTCTTTTGAGAGATCAAAGATATCCAAAAGTGGTTTCCTAGTTCCCACTAGTTAGTTGAACACTTCCTTATGTTAGGCAATGCTAAACCTCCCACTCCTTGCTCTTGTGAAAGCTTGCACATCCTTAAGTGTAGCAATATTTTGCATGGCCACCATGGGAGCATTGAGTACTTTAGCCACTTTGTCAACCACCATCTCCATCATTGTTTCCTATCCATGTTGCTGCATCACCAAGATAGTAGCCCTCTTACCCTCCTTCAAGTGCACTAAGAAGGGTGTAGTGTTTCCAAAAATTTATAGAAGCTCTTGTTTCCTAGGGATGGACACTGTAACCTCTTGGACACTCAAATTTGTTCTCATGAGCCCTTACATTCTTTGAGTTGAAAATAATAGGGTGGTCTCCTCTAGCTAGCTTGTGGTTTGAGTTACTTCACTGAGATGGCTCAATGTTGGCTAGTAGATTGATGGTTCCCCACCACTTGCCTCTCCTTGTTGTTGCTATAATAGTTGTTCACATAGTTTTCTCATGCACTCAATAGCCACGTGAGCTTCTAATGTTGTCTCTCTAGTAGGTGCTGGTGGTGGTGGTTGCTCCTCTTCTCATAGCTTAGCAACTACTTTGTGCTTCATCATCTCCTACCAAGAAGTGGAAGGAGCATGATAGAGTGTATCATTGGCATAATGGACTATGTCTTTCCTTTTGAAAATTTTTTTGGATTAGGCATGGAAAGGGAAGTGTCTTCCTCCCTCGCTCATTCTCTTTAAAGCACTTCTCAATCTCAAAGAAGATGAGTTGAGGGAGGTTGAAAATAAATAGGCCACTTAGGACCTCATGGGGAATCCTTGCAATTGAGTGCGAACCTCCTTTAGTGCTAACTTCAAGCAGGGAGCAAAGTTAGGTTCTTGAAAAATTGAATTTTGAACATTCTTGGAACAAATTCACTCAAGGTAAGCCTCAATCAATCTAACCTCTAGATTTGACCTACACCTTGGCCCTTCATCCTACCTCGACTAGCCTATCTCTGCTATGGAAATTTGATAGAAAAATTCCACTTTGGGCTCCTCCCACAGAGGTCCCATCGCATGGGTTTCAGCATCTCCTTCTTGGGGCTTTTATGGTTGCTGGCCCCTTCCTCCTCTCAGCTACTTTCCCCTTGGTTGGGATGGTACTTCTCCCTATAATCTCCTCTTGGGTGTAATCTATGATCATAAACATAACCAAAGATTAGTATTTTATGTGTAACTTTTAATACTTTTGATACCTTTTCTCATTTGGGGAAGTTACAATTGGGCTGGTTGTTATCAAGACAAATTGGTTATGTTATTATTATTTATTCATTTAGATACCTAAGTTTGTTGATGAGGTTTAACTTAGTGTAGATTTGTGATTCTTAATATTATTTTATTAGTTAAACCTTTTAGAGTTAAAATTATTTTTTTAAAAAATTCCATCATAAACCATATGTTTATGGCTTCCATGATGTAAAGCTCACCTTCGGTAGCTTAAGGGTCAAAGAACAAGTTGATTCAAATAAGCAATTAACAAGTTATGGCACTTGGAAGGTCCTCTAGGCTTAGAAAAATGCAAAAACTCCCCTGGCGTTATGTTGTAAATATGTAAAAATGGCTAAGTATTAATGCGTACTTATAGTATTTTTGTATTACATTGATGGGGATGTGTTGATGCATTTGGTTGCATCGACGAGGATATGTCAACATAGCCATGGAGAAATTTTTCCACATTAAAAAAACTAAGTATGGGAAAAGAGTTTGGTAATGAAATTGGAGTCTAGAGGAAGCTAGAAAAGCCTAGAATAAGGACAAATCATTGAAGAGGGCTTGAAATTTTTTGGGAAAAAGAGATTTGGATGGAGTTTGATTGCCTAGAAGTGCAAAAAATGGATGTCCCAAGGTGGAAAACAATAGATTTGAAAGTAAAAATTGACAAAATTGTGTAGAAAACAACACTACCCTCTTAGCTAATTTGCAGTTAGGGATTGATTGATATTTTGCTAATTTTTAGGAATTAGTTGATTTGGAGAGATTTTCTCCTTGATTTTTTCTATGTAATCTCTATATTTACCTCCACTTGTAAACAAGAAGCAATCAAGAAAAAAGATTTCCCTTTCTTTTCAAATTTTGTCATGGTATCAGGGCTTTAGGTTTTTTCATTCAGCCTTCATTGCTATATTTCTTCTCCTTCTATGGCCTTCATTACCATTTCTAATTGGGTAATTCAACCCTTATTGCTACAATCCTCTTCTTCTCCTTGTTTTTCTTTACCAAAATGTCTAAATCCAAGATCACTGTCTACTCAGTGGAAACCTCCACCACCTTGCAACCTAAAGACCTTTAGTAGATTAATACAGCGTATTGACTCAATGGAAAAAACTACTTGAAGTGATCCCAATTGGTGTGAACAATTCTAAAAGGCAATTGGAAAATGGGACTGAAAGAGGACGATCCCAAGTTTGCAAAATGGGATGAGGAGGATTTGATGATCATGGCATGAGTCTAGAATTTGATGTCACTTGAAATAAGTAACACATGCATGTGTTTTCCCATAACTCAAGATATCTAGGAAGCTATGAGATAGACTTACTCCAAAGTGAAAGATGTTGCCCAAATTTATGAGTTGAAGATCAAGACAATTACCACCAAATAAGAAAATTAGATTGTAACCGAGTATGCCAACCTTTTGAAGGGACTTTGGCAGGAGATGGATCACTATTGTATTATTCAGATGAAATGCAGCGAGGATGTTGCAATTTTGAAAAATTTCATTGAAAAAGATCAAACCTATGATTTTTTTGGTAGGTCTTAACAATGATTTTCATCATGTTCAAGTCCAAGTCCTTAGGAAAGATGACCTCCCCCCTCTTAATGAGGTAATTTCTATTATATTGGTTAAAGAGAGTAGGTGTAATGTTATGTTAGTATCAAAACCAGTTGATGCCTTGGCAATGCTAATTGATGGAGGAAGTTGTGGGATAAGAAGGGAGCAACAAAATGGAGAGAATGGGAAAGGATAATTCAAAATCAATAGTTGTGAACCTTGTGAAAATAAGGACAACATGTGGTGTACCTTCTACAAGAAACCCAAGCCTACGAGGGAGATGTGCTTCAAGCTTCATGGAAAGCCACCAAGTAAGGAATGGGGAAATAAGGGTGGAAGGTAAAAAATTTAAGGTCAAGCAAATCAAGCCTTGTCTTCACAAGAAGAAGAGAAAGCTCTAGAAGCAAGGGAGTTTGAAAAAGAAGAGATAGAGAAATTGAACAATCTTCTAGCTGGTCTTGAATAATCTTTAGGTACCTATTCATTAGTACATTTAGGTGAGATTCCAATTTCTCATTGTTTAAGTGCCTTTGATTAGTGTTTTAAAGACTCCTGGATCATTGATCTAGGAGCCATAGATCACATGACACATATATCCCATAATTTCAGTTCTTATTTCCCTTTCCCTAGTAATTGAAAAAATACCATGGCAAATGGATCACCAACCACAATTACTGATATAAGAAATGTTAAAATTGATCATGATATGATTCTTAAAGATGTTCTTCATGTTCCAAAATTATCAACAAATCTCATCTCCATAATTAAATTTTCTTGGGATCTAAATTGCAAAGTAACCTTCTTCCCAACTTATTGTCTATTTTAGGATCAAGACTCAAGTAGAATGATTGGACTTGCTAAGAAGAAGGAAGGAATATAATATCTTGAAAAGACTGAAAAGACAAGTGCCAATAAGTGGAATCAACCTCCAACCCTCCTATCCACAAGTCATTCAACAAATAAAGGCATGATTTGGCTTCACCACTTTAGACTAGGACATCCTTCATTCAAAATACTTGAAACCATGTTCCCTCATTTGTTTAAGGGCTTAGAAAAGGAAATGTTTAATTGTAAAACTTGTGAACTCACAAAGCACAAATGTGTAGCATTTCCCATCAATAATAAAATAAGTTCATTTCCATTTGATTTAATTCATAGTGATATTTGGGGACCATCTCCAATTTCAAATATTTTTGGGGCATGATGGTTTGTTTCATTTATTGATGATTGCACAAGAGTCACTTGGACTTTCTTAATCAAGTCCAAAACTAATGTTAGTGATGTCCTCCCAAATTTTCATTCCATGATTAAAAATCAATTTGGAGTCAGTATCAAAAGAGTTTTTTCAAATAATGCTAAAGATTATTTTAACCAAACACTGACTATGTTCTTTCAAATAGAGGGAATCATCCACAAGTCCTCTTGTGTCTATACCCCACAACAAAATTGAGTGGCAGAGAGAAAAAAATGATCACCTTCTTTCTATAGCTCAATCTTTATTGTTCCAATAAAATGTCCCAAAAAATTACTAGGGAGAAGTCGTCCTTACAGCTACACATATCATAAATAGATTATCAACTCAAGTGCTCCATTCAAAAAGTTTGATAGAAGCGTTATCTTAGTTCTTTCAAACACTTTGTACTACAAACCATCTTATTCCTAGGATATTTGAATGTGTTTCATTTGTCCATATTCATAGTCAAAATAAAGGGAAAATTTGATTTGAGAGCCCTAAAAATGGTCTTTTTTGGATATTCTTCAAACCAAAAGGATTACAAATGCTATCATCCATCAACCAAAAAATTCCTTGTTTCTACGGATGTCATCTAAACTTCCTTGTTTCTATGAATGTCACCTTTGTTGAAACTAATTCATACTTCACACAACCTTATCTTCAAAGGGAGTAAACAATAGTAGAAGATAAGAACTTCTTTCTTCTTGACCTACCCATAACTAAGTCTTCCAAGTCTTTTTGTTCTTTGCTATCACAAAATGAGCCTGAGCCTCTTCCTCATATTTTAGAACAAAATGATGAAGGTAATGAAACAACTACTTACACATGTCCTTTTCAAGTGTACTTAAGAAGGAAACATCCAAACCCAGAACCAAGGCAAGTCCAAACATTGGGCTCAAGTGCTATAAATGAGGTAATACACCATAACCCATTTGATTCTCCTACTAAATCCTTATCTAATATTGACTTACCTGTTGTAGTTAGAAAAGGAAAAATACCATGCACCAATCACCCACTATTATATATCTCATTTTTTGTCTTTTCACAAATGTTCTTCAACTCATAAATCATTTCTCACAAATCTTAACAACTTGTCTGTTCCTTCAACACTATATCAGGCTTTAAATTGTGAAAATTGGAAAAATGCTATGAACGTAGAAATGTAGGCCTTAGATAAGAACAACACATGTAAGATAGTGCAATTTCCAAAGGGGAAGAAACCAATAGGATGCAAATGGATATACACTATGAAATACAAAGTTGATGGTTCTCTAGAGAGATACAAAGCAAGATTAGTAGCCAAGGGATACACATAAAACGTACATCTCTCCAAGTGGGTCCTTCCCATGGTAGGATCATGCCTTTAATGCCCTTGCATGCCATCATACCATGGAGTCTATAGGCCCCAAGGATGATTAATGGCCATGTGTTATTAAAAGTCAAATCACACAAGAAACCACTAAAGAATTAAGACATATCAAAACAGACACACTAACTAATCATGATAATAAGAAGTGAGAAGGAAAATGGATCAAATTAATGATGAGAGAGAGAGAGGGTGAAATGGAATTCCTCATGCTAGTCACTTAAAGTCCTCTGTGGAGTGTGTGATTAAGGTGACCTTCTATTAGTCCATCCTTAGTTGGAATTAAGATCATCCTCTTCTAGTGATGTTGCATTGGTACATTGAGATTTTTCAATCCCCTAGAGCTCATGAACACCCTCAAAGATCATACACCATTCCAAATAGAGAAGAAAAGAGAAGCAAGAAGTGAAGAGGGCCTTAGTTAGAGGGGTTCCTTCAGGCATGAGTAACATGTCTTTCTAGCCCCATAACTAATGCTTGAAGACCATTATTTTATCTAAGGGATGTGCTTTGAATTTTTATGTTTGATTTTTTTCATGAGAACCACACCATGCAAAGACATTGCTTCTTTTTATTGGTTTATGTTAGGAATGGTGAGGAATCGATGAGCATACCCATAAAACTCAAAATGGTAGGTAGGTAGAAAAGGTAACAAATTCCCTTAAAGTTACACCCCTATCAATTCCACTTGATTTGTTCCAAGTTTAGAGAGTACCAAGGTCACAAGTTCTTTTAAAGTTGTTACTAAGGAAAGACCTCATGCTTTCAAAATAAGAAAACACCATGGATTTTTAGTGGAATGGGTGGATGACATGATCTCACTACTCGGTATCATGAGAAAACCAATGTCTCATTAATCAGTGTTAGTTCAATGATGAAATCTAGTCATTAAGCAATCAATTCAAGCAATAGAATCAATTAACCACCATCAATCAATAGCTATATTTGGCACCGAAGTCCTGGTGACAATAAACAAGAAAAAGGCATGTAAGAAAATCCCAATAAAACAAAATATAAAAGAAATTGTAAAATATTCAAGAAAATAGGAAACATATGAAAAACAATGTAAAACAAAAAAAGGTTAAAAATTGGGAAGCCACTTATAGGATGTTAGCATGGATGACCATCTCCAACACAACTGAGTTGGAAGGAAGAGATTTGAAAGATTGAGCATGCTTGGCCATCAGTTGAGGCATTATTCTCACCAGTTTTTCTTGTCTCCCAAAAAGGTTTAAGTTGTTGGATGTTGACTAATAACCTCTTATTTGGATTAGTAGGATGGTATATCATCATGGCCCCAAATGGGAAATTTTCATATATAATGTAAGGACCCTTCCATAGTGTTTGAAATTTTTTCTATTGAGGTACATGCATGGGATTCTAGTAGAGCACCTTATCCCCTAGTTGAAACTTTACTTTCCTTATTCTAAGGTCATGACATTTTTTGTTATGTGCCTTGTGCAATTCATTCAATAATAGGGCCACTAATCTATTCTCATCTAGTGTGTTAAGATTCATCAGTCTTTCTCTTTGGGCTAGACTTAGGTCCAAGTCAAGGTCACAAGCCATTGAAAGTGTATGGAGCTTAGCTTGGATGGGAAGAGTTGGAAGTTTTCCATATACTAACTCATAGGGAGAATAATTAATGGGAAGTTTCCATGTTGAACGATAAGTCCAAAGAGCATCATTTAGTTTACTACTCCAATCCTTCCTATATTTTTTAACTGTACATGTTAGTATTTTGGTGATTTTCCTATTAGTGAACTCAACTTGACTATTGGCTTGGGGGTGGTATGAAGTTGTTAATTTATGTTCAATCTCCAAGAATTTCATAAGCTTTTAAAAAGTGACACCAGTAAAGTGTGTTTCATTATCTAAAATTAGTACATACGGCATACCAAACCTATTGACAACATTTTGTTGTACAAACTATGCCACCATAGAAGATGAATAGTCGATGACGACAATGGTTCAATTCATTTAGTGAAATAATAAATAGCCATAACGATGTATGCCTTTTAGTTTGACATAGGGTTGATGGGCACCATGAAATCAATCACCTAAAGATTGAAAGGATTTAATGGTTAGATCCACTACTCAGACACTTCCATGTGTCTGGTCATCCCTCCATCACATTGGCATGTGTCATAGGAATGGAAGAAGTAATGGACATCCCTAAAGATCATGGGGCAATAATATCCTACCGTGAGGATCTTAATAGACATCCTCCTCCCAGCATAATGGCCCCTACAAGGGCTTTCATGTGCATCCTAGAGGACTCAAAGTTAATATGCATCAAGAACATACCATTGTACTAAGCCATCTACACAACTCTTATATAGGTTACCATTGATTTCCATAAAGTGTTTGGCCTGATGAAGAAATTGTTGTTTCTTCTTGTTGTTCCACTCTTGTGGCATCTCCTGTGTGAGTTAATAAGAGAAGATGTGATCGTACTAGTTTGTTAGCATTAATAGCACCAGTAAAGAGAAGTTTATTAGGAAATTGATCAAATAATGGACTTTCATCTTCTTTGTTATCTAATCATAACCAAGATAAGTAGTCAACCACCACATTCTTAGTCTCCTTTTTGTCAACCATCATTAAATTAACCTCCTAGAGGATCACCAATCATCGTATGATACTAGGACTCACCATTGGCTTGTTCATCAAGAACCAAATGGCATTATGGTCAATGTGTATAAAAAATTTGTATCTAAGCACATAGTGCTTAAATTTTTGTAAGCTGTACACTACTACCATGAGCTCCTTTTCAATGATGGTGTAGTTTAGTTGTGCACCCATGATGCTCTTGCTTGCACAATGGATGTAGTATGGACATTTTTGATCATCCATCTATGTAAGCATAGCTTCTATGGCATAATTAGATGCATCTATCATGATGTGAAATGGCCTAGACTAGTTTGGTTCTTGTAGAATTGGAGTTTCTACAAGTTTTTGCTTCAACTGTTAGAATGCATTCTCACACTCCTTGGTCTAGACGAATAGTGCATCCTTCTTTGTAAGCTCCACCAACGACTTGGTGATCTTTGAGAAGTTTTCAATGAAGCACCAATAATACCTAATGTGGCCAAAGAATGACCTCACATCTTTTACTATTTTTGGTTGTCTCAATATTCCTTGGATGACCTTTACTTTTTTTTGGGTCTACCTTGATCCCTTTATTTAAAATTTTGATGTCCTAAGACAATGCCTTTTTAGACCATTAGGTGGCTCTTTTGCTAATTGAGCCTTAAATTTATCTCCACACATCATTGAAGAACTTGACCAAGGTAGTCCAAGGCCTACTCAAAGGTAGCCCCACAGGTAGAGAAGTCATCCATGAAGACTTCTACCCTACTACCCATCTATTGTTATAAGATGCTTAGGAATAATTGTTGGAATGTAGCGGGCACATTACATAGGGCAAAGGGTATCTTTCTATATGTAAACATTCCCTAGGAACTTGTGAATGTTGTCTTGGCCTAGTCCTACAATGCTATTTGGATTTGGTTATGGCCACTATAACTATCTAGAAAGCTATAGTAACAATGCCCCATAATGGTATCCAACACTTGGTCCAAAAATGGCAATGGGAAATAGTCTTGGTAGGTGGCCATGTTCAATAATCGAAATTTTATATAAACTCTCCACTTTTTTCCTTTCTTTGGTATAATAATGCATGGGCTAACCTCCTCACTATTCGTAATGGGGTAAATGAACCTAGTCATAAGGATTTGTTTAATCTTCTCTTTGACAATTTTCTTGAGTTTCTAGTTCAAACATCTTTGTGGCTACCTCTTTGGTTTAATGGAGGACTCTAAATAAATTCTATGCTAGCATACCCTAGGATCAATTCCTGTTAGCTTATGATATGACTAGGTAAATGTTGTTGGCCATTTATTCATAACTTCCAACAATTTCCTCTTCTGTTAAGGAGCAAGTGTGGCATTGATAATTACTAGCTTACAATTGTTCAAAAATGCAATTCCATTCCTAGTAGTAGACCCTTCAACTCAAGGGGCTCTTGCTTGAAAGTTTCAAGTATCTCAAACTCTCCCCAATTGATTTCACTTTGCACATTAGAGAGTTGGTGATGGAGGTACTCCAACTAGTCCATGCTTTTAACATAGGAGCAAGTGAGACTGTCATATAATTCCATGCATATTATTGATCAAGCCTCATTATCTGTTATCAGTTATTGGTACCCTCTATTGATGCCAAAATTACCCATGCTAGTAATGGGACCATGATAAGCAACCACAAACATTTAACCATAAGAACACCAAATTGAAAAATAGGTGTGCATCCTATGTATAACACTGCACAACAAGTGATTGCATCTTGTGTTATTTAGAATTGTATGATCTAGTGATGATTCCAAGGACTCAAATCCTTGCCCTTGAAATTCTACTATTATTTCATGTTCCAACTCGTAGGAAGCAATATTGCATAAATGATTTCTACCAGCAAAACTAGAACTCTCAACAACTAATAAATATGTATAAAACTGGATCTACATTTCCAGAGAACTACACAGCAAGACAAAAAAAATTAAAGCCATACACTAAAATCCTTGCAATAGCGACAAAATCATTAAACCTTAATTATTTTTTATTTATGTAAAGCACAAAAATAACCAAGAGTTTAAATAGGAGTGGATTGCTTATTGGTAGAGCCTAGAACTGAATGTTGTTGGCAAATGTGCAGTGAAGTTATGAAAGGAATCTAACAAATTGAAAAACATGTGGTTTATGAAGAACCCAATGCAGTTACTGAGCAGAGTTAGTAGGTAGTTGTGGAGAGCTGAGGTAAGGATGCCATCAAGGAAAAAATAGAAAAAATGCACTCGAAAATATTTTCATGGTCATGGTTATTACGCTCACTTGCCATGGGCTACAGATAAGCTCGAGCAGTAATCTTAACCAAACTGATCTTGATAGTGATGGGTTCACTACTCCATACTATGGTTTCTTTGCTAGGAGACAAGAAGCTTGAGCAGGAGGTTGGTATTAGATCTCTCAAGCTAGTGTACTTGATGCACGATCCCACTTCATCTCCTCCATTCATGTTTAAAGACTCTGATGAGTGGCAAGGTACCCCTACACTCAACCATACGAATCACAAATGTTCATGCATAATCTAGTTGAATTCCATGGATGGGACTAGTTGTTCCATCTATATCATTATGCCTTGATTATAGGTCATTGTCTTCCCACTTGGACTAGTGGTAGCTTTGTCATGTATGGTTTAGTCTAAAGTGAGGCATATGATAATTAATGTTGTTTGGCCTTATGCTACTCCTAATAATAATGAAGAAATAAATTATTTAAGCTAATTAATAATGGAAAGTAAAGTCTAAATTAGCCTATGTGTGAGGAGTATTCATTCCGAGCTTATCATACATGCCCTGAACCCACGTATTTGCTACTGGGATTATCAAGTGCTAGGCTACTAGGCAAACCAAGCTATAACATTGCTAGGATTACCAAGAAAATATGTTTTATGCATAAAATTGGTCACACTCATTTCATCAATTCATTAATATGCATGGAAAGATAAATATTAACTAAGTACATGAAATGTAAATTGCATTAAAAGTAGATTTAATCTAAGTCAAAGTACTGCAATGAATAAGAATCAATCTTGATCTTATTGCTATTCATGGAATGTGTCTAGGTACATTACCACTTGAATAAGACACCATACAACTAACTTAGGTCCACACTATGGGCACTCATAGACTATTCTCTAATACTATGAAATAAAACTGCAAGAGTTCAGCTACTCTATTGACTAACTTATGTCCAAACCATGTGCCCAAGTTCTATATTTATAGGCAAGCACACATGCCATGATATTGGATTTTAGACATCACATCTTGACCCTCGATATTGGGTATTCAATATCAAAGCTAGGTAAATGATGACTTATTATAGCCCCATGATTGAATGAAAACTCATCCTCGAGTTTAAAAAAATGAGGAACAAGTTCCTTACAAAATATTGATGTAATTATTGACTAATATGCAAACTACTAACTAACTCTAAGTGCCACATTATGGCTAGATGCATACAAAATGATAGAGTGACAAAAAGACTAGACAGACATTGAAGATTATAAAATTTGTAGAGGTTTTCAAGAATCCTCTGAAGATGATTCTTCTTATTGCTACTAGTGATGGCAAACTTCCAACCTTCATTCTTATGTTAATACTTCTCTAGTTATGTACAACATTCTTAAAGTATGAAATGACATTTTTTCTCATCGTTCCATGGATCTAGTAAACATGTGAAGTGTGAGTTGCTATCTTGCATGTGCTACGATTTGTCCATGGGAATATCATCTATTGTTCCCCTCAGCTTCATTTTCATGCCTAGAAAAAGACCTTCTTCCTTAGGCATTTCTTTTAGCATCACCTATAGTCACCAAAGAATGAACATTTGTTTTGGTAAAATTTCCTTAATAATTAACCCTTTTGAATCACTTAGTTTTCATTTAAGCATAAGGTGATTATAGCATACTATGCCCAAGGCTATGAAGTAACTAAAGTCATCAAGTTGTTCACATTATTTTGATCAATTACTATTAGTTACCATGATGTTCAAAAATAGGATGTTAGAAAACTTTCAAAGTGGACATCCCTAGCCCCCATGACTAATAAGTGTAACTCCAAAAGCACATAGGTTTTCAAACAATTGAAACCAAAGGTCTAATTCAAAAGATGGTCAAGAAATACTAGTGGATATGGAGATAGAAAAGTAGGAAAAATTAATGAAACAAATGAGTAGTTCCAAAATAATGCATAAATTTAGAAAAAATATCATTGATCTTCTAGAATATGTGAAGGTTAGTTGAAAGCCATGAACAACAAAAGTCATGCAAGTGGGTCCTGCCCAAAGTAGGCTCCTGTCATAATGCCCTTGCATAATGACTTCTATAGATGTTTGTGGGCACCTAAGAAGTTAAATGTAGATCATGCCTTTATTCCAAACAACACACAACTGGCATGGTTAGGATGTTACACTATACTACACAAAACCAAAATGCTCAGAATTACATATAGCAGTGAGATGAATAATGGGATGAAAAGGGATTATAGAGATCAGGATGTAAGGTACTTGACCATGTCCACAATAGGTTCTTGTGAAAATGTGATTAAAATGATCAACATACCCATCCATCCAAGTTTAGACCAAGTCCATATCATGAACAGTGACCTTGCATTAATGTGCTCCGTCCTACCAATCACCATGAGTCCCACAACCACCACAAAGAACAATCATCACTCCAAAAAGAGAAGAAAGAAGGAAGGGCCTTAGTTAAAGGGGTGCCTTCAGGCATGGGTAACATGTCTTTCCAACCCCATAACCAATGCTTGTAGATCATAATTCTATATAAGGGATGGGCTTTGAATTCCCATTGTTGTTTTGTGTTTTTTGTTTTTTCCTTTATTGTTGTTTTGTTTTGTTTTTTTATTTTTATTTTTTTTGAATTTTTGGATAGGAATCACATCATGTAAAGACATTTAGCTTCCTATTATTCATTGATGGAGGAGTGATGATACATTCCTTGAGAATTCATAAACCACACAAAATAAGTTAAGAAGAGAACCCAACAAGTCCCCTTGAGGTCACTTCCTTTGCCATTTCCACTTGGTCATTCCCTCTTTCTTTAAGGTACAATGATTATTCATTAATTTTATTTTCATAAAAGAAAAACCAAATTGTTTTGATGAAAAAGATGTTTTATTCAGAGAACTAGAGGGGTGGAAGAGGTGGTCTCATTACTTTACACAATTACTTATCCAATCATCTTAATAGCATAGCACAAAAACTTAATGCATAGTGTTGACTTCTACATCATGGCTTGGCAATATTATTAATAAAAACATAAAATATATTCATAAAAAATAAAGAAAATGACTCAAGAAAAGAGAAAAAATAATGAAAAGAAAATTATTAAGAAATGAAAAACATATGAAGAATCAGAAAATTTTGGAAGATATAGGAAAATGATAAAAAATTGTAAAACAAAAAAGGTGAAAAATACTTATTAGTTCTGTAAGATATATGCATCTAAGTCCTTTGTTTAGTTCATTTCTTAAATCTAGAACTAATAAGTAGATCAATTGTCTCCATGCATCTTTGAAATAATCTTATAGTCTCATTTTCAAGCCACTGGATGTCTTCTAGTTTAGTAGCTACTACGTAGACTAGTTTTTGCTCACACACTTTCTCTTAAAATCTGTTGTGGGTTGTGTTAATATTTTAAATTTCTAGCCCACAACTACACCCTTTACTATTAATAGTGATGCATGGACTCTTTTGTCTCCACAATGATAGGTTCAACATTTATGTCTTATGTTGGAGTGGTGATGGTTGTTGGCTTTTGTGTATGATTAGAACACATTGTTTACAAGGAAGGGTGCTACACCAGATTGGCCTTGTGCTGGTTTTGATATGCTAGTAGGTCTACGAGTGTTGTGCTTATGCATGGGAATCCTCCTAAAGAAAGGACGTTTCTGAGATTGTGGTGGGGACCTACTAGCATTATCATTTCTATGTGTGTTTGCAGCACAAGTGGCATTCTTTCATTGATGTTGTGGTGTTGAACCTTCCTATGTTGTTGGATGCAACATATGGTGGAGGTGAGTATGAGAATATTGAGAATATGACGAAGAATGAGATGTGTGAGGTGGTAACCCCATATAAGATGTTATGGGATGATGATATTTAGGAGAGTGGTAGTAGTGATTTGAGGTAGAGGAAGTGAAACTATTTGAGAAAACATATTGTTAAACATAATATTCATATGGGTTCAACTGGCAATAAGGGTAGCGTTGGTTTGATGATGGCCTGCCCCAAGACTGTGGGTTTTACCACTATAGTTGATAGTAGTTTTGATGCTAATAAGAAGTCCCACTAGGATAGTATGGTTGGTTGTAGGACTATCTATAATTACCTTGTGAGTAAGATAATTTCTTGAGCATGTGCTTCTATATGAACTTGGGATTTAATGAAACTACCCAATACTCATATAGATGTAGCATGACTAGGCAATAGCCCTTTGGATGGTCATATAGGGAAATGTCACATCCATCAACCTCTTTTATGGTTGAGTTTATGGCCTCTTCTTCTATGGCCATTTTCCCTTTTTGCTGATAAGTGTTCCTAGCCATTTTTTGGTTCTTTTCCCTTCTTTTGTTGTGATCACTTCCTTTGTTTTGTGTTTCTCTCTCCTATATGGTTTCTTATTTATCCATTCCAACATCTTATCTAACTTTGCTTTAGGGTCATCAATAGGATTTTGTTTTGGCAAGGTTTTTTGTAAAATCACCTCATCGAGAGCTGCCTCTTTTTCCTCATCATAGATATGGACACTTTTCTTGTGAAGAGTTGGATCCCAGTTATTTTCCTCTCCATTCTCTTGTTTACATAGCTTTCCTTCTTCTATCGCCACATGTCCAATTAGCCTTTGTATTTGATGAGCTTTTAATTTGTATAATCAACCTTAAGCATACATCTCAAGGATCTCTCTTGTTTCATTATGAAGCCCATATATGATGTCAAAAAATTACTCTTTTTGAGAGAAATAATGGCTGGGACATCTATGTAGTATTGAATAGCATCTATCCAAGGCCACATCCAAGGGTTCATGGTTTTCCTGCTTCCACTCTTAGATTTTTTTTCTTAGGTTGGATACTCTTGCATAGATTTGGTATTTTTTGTTGAAAATTTCCAACATTGTGGACCACTAGTGGATGGAACTTGGTTCCAATAATATATACCAACTTTCATCTTTGTTGTTTAGTGTCCTAGAAAAGAGCTTAAGCTTTTGCCACCCACTTTCAATGTTGTATAAGGCACAAACATCATGGAAGGCTTGTAGATGATGTTGTGGATTAAAATCATAGCCTCCCATAAACTTAGGGATATTATTCATATCAAGCCTAGGTAGGTGACTTTCCTTGCCATGCTTGTGAGGTATCTTAATTGCCTTTGTGATTCATTGTGATCTACATCAGGCTCTTAGTGGCTAACAAGGGTTCATCATCATCAGACATGTTGTGATGAAAATTTCTCTTTCTATTTGTTTAATTTTGATGATCTTGTCTATGCTTACTTTGATGTCTTTGATTTTTCCTTTGGGTTTGCTTTCTATCTTTATTTTGACCTTGTAGTGGAGCTCTATCTCTTTACCTACATTCATCTTTGTTAGAACTAGATGTTGAAGAGGAAGAGAAAGATGAGGAACTAGGAGAATCACCATGGCTTATATAGTTCTCCCTTTAGTGCTTTAATTTATCCTTTCTAGGTTTTAAGGAGGTCCTAGGCCTTGAGTTCCTCATTGATCTAGGACTTACTTCATCTTCTCTAGGATTTCCTACACCAGTTGAACATAATCTTTTAAGTGTATTAAGGGTCTAAATGAGCATAGGAAACCCCTACTTAAGGTTGTTTGCTCCAATTTTCTTCAATATAGATCCTATCATTTCTCCTACGAGTGCTTTCATCATGTGATGCAATCTTGGTCCCATGTGAAGAAGACATAATTTTACTTGATAACGTATGTGACTTAACATATTAATATTTTCTAAAAGATAGATCATTAATACCTTTACAGTGATCATGTATAATATAACTAATCTAGATAACTAACACCATCCTCGACAATGGTGCCAATGATGAGTGGCTAGGTACCCTTACACTCAACCATACGAATCACAAGCATTCACGTGTGATCCAGTCAAATTCTATGGATGGGACTAATTGTGGCATCTAGATTATTATGCTTTGATCGTAGTTCGTTGTCTTCCCACTTGGACTCCTGGTACCTTTGTCACATATGGTTTAGTTCAAATTAAATCAATTATTTAAGCTAATTAACAATGGAAAGTAAATTCTAAATTAGCCTACGTGTGAGGAGTATCCATTCCCAACTTGCCATACATGTCCTGAACCCACATATTTGCCATTGAAATTACCAAGCACTAGGCTAACCAAACAATAATGCTGTTGGGATTACCAAGTGAATACATGTTTACGCTCAAAATTGGTTGCTCTCATTCCATCAATTCATTAATATGCATGGAAACGTAAATATTAACAAAGTACATGAAAAGTAAATTTAATCTAAGTCAAAGTGCTACAATGAATAAGAATCAATCTCAATCTTATTGTCATTTGTGAAATGTGTCTAGGTACATTGCCACTCAAATAAGACACCATATAACTAACTTAGATCCACACTATGGGCACTCATTAACTATTCTCTAAGACTATGAAATAAAATTGTAGGAGCTCAACTACTCTATTAACTAACTTATGCCCAAACCATGCACCCAAGCACTATATTTATAAGCTGGCACACATTTTACAATATTGGATATTTGACATCACATGTTGACCCTTGATATCAAGTATTTGATATCGGAGCCAGGAAAATAATGATTCATCAAACTCCATCTAGTCTAATGATTTGTATTTGCACAAAATTGGCAATGAGTGCAATTTTATCACATCCATTTCCATCTACACCATCATCTTGCTTGCTTAAAGATTCCTACTCAACATTCAAATTCCAACTAGTTGAAAATTCTAAACTTCAGCAAGGAAAAAGATGCAACTATCATTTATTTAATTTCACTGGAGGAATTTCATGTTTTTATAATTGGAAAAGAAAGGCAAACATGTTAGATTTTTTAATAAATGTTGTAGGAAAGGTAAATGAAATAGTCCCCAGTGGTTTATATTGAATTGGTAGAAGGTTAGAGATTGGGACTTCATTCATGTTTGAATTGAGGCATCCATGCCTTTTTGTTGAGTTGTATTGTATTTCACTTCACATGCTTCCCATGAGTTGCCATTATAGTACCATCATGTGTTATGTATGGAGTCCTCAGATAGCAATCATAGCAAAATTGTATTTCCTTAGTAATCAGATTTATCATTGTTCTTTAGGCTTCCACTTGGATCATCAAAGGTTGTAAATATAAAAATTTTTGAAAAAATAGAATGCTGAAATAATAGAATTTTACAATGCTACAGTGATCATGGAATTGGCCGATTTTACGCAACCTATTATTTAACAAAATGAGGGGTGTTTCCCGTGTCCTAGGTTTGTTATTAGGCTACAACAAGAGAAGGGCATGTTAAATGCGTTTAGTTTTTAAACATGCTTTTTTTGTTTGTCCTAGTCTTTAGGAACTATCCTTAGGGATTTGATTGCTATTTTTGTTCTTTACAAGTTGAATGGCCAGCCGTTGCAGAAGTTGAAGGGTTGACCATTATAGAAGTTAAAGGGTTAGTCATTATAGAAGTTGAATGATTTGCTGTTACAGAAGTTGAAGGGTTAGTCATTACAGAAGTTGAATGGTTGACCATTACAAAAGTTGAAGGATCAGCAGTTATAAAAGTTGAAGGATTTTGTCAATGTATTTGCCTATTTAAGGGCCTCTATTTGGTCTATTTTGTTTCGTTGTTTTTAAAGGCCTCTATTTGGTCTATTTGGTCTATTTGAAGGGTCAGTCATTACAAATGTTTTGGTCTATTTTGTTTTGTTGTTTTTATTTTCATCTAAGGCTACTAGTGCATAGCCTCATAGGCTGACAATGATATTAGAGCTTGGTTCAGGAGGCTAGAGAGAAAAGCATAGTAGTGCACCTAGTTTAGGAGGCTCAAGAGAAGAACACAGTAGTGCATAAATGGCCTCTAAAAATTTTGTGCAGCCAACCATCCCACATGATGATGATAATTATGACCATTGAAGCATGTTGATGGAAAATTTCTTGAAGTCTAAGAAGTATTGGCAAGTTGTTGAAGATAGTGTAGTAGCACTCGTAGTTGAGGCACCACTCACAAATGAACAAAGAAAGAAGCTAGAGTGACTGAAGCTAAAAGATTTAAAGTTTAAGAATTATTTATTTCAAGCAATTGATCATTTTATCCTAAACACTATTCTTAGCAAAGAAACTTCTAAGAATATTTGGGATTCTACGAAGAAGAAATATTAGGGGTCTTTGAGAGTAAAGCACGCATAGCTTCAAGCCTTGAGAAGGAATTTTGACACTCTATAGATGAAAGATGGGGAGTCTGTTACTAGTTATTGTGCAAGGATAATGGGGATAGCCAATAACATGCAGTTTCATGTTGAGGAGATGGAAGATGTGATTATTGTTGAGAAGATATTTCATTCCCTATCCCCCAATTTTGAGTATGTTGTTTGTTCAATTGAAGAATCCAAAGATGTTAATGCACTTTCCCTTGATAAACTTCAAAGTTCTTTGTTAGTTAATGAATAGAAGATGAATTGAAATTCAACTTCTGAAGAGCAAGCTTTGAAGGCTTCTACTTTTACTTATTCCTTAAGAGGAAGAGGTAGAGGTAGAGGAAGAGGAAGAGGAGATCAAGGCAATAGAGATGGTAGCAAGCATTTGAAAGGGAATGGTGATAAATTTCAAGTTAAAGGCAAAGGACAAGTTTAAAAATCTATGGAATGCTTTAGATGTCATAAATATAGACACTATCATTCCAAATGCTACACTAGACTACCCAATGAAAAAGGAAAGAAATAAAATTTTTTAGAAGAAAAGGAGTCAAAGGCTTTGTTGATGGAAGTTCAAGCCAACTGAGAGTTTTAGTTAGATGCATGGTATGTGGATATTGGCTGTAGCAACCATATGTGTGGATGTAAGTCTTCTTTTCTTATGTAGATGAAATTTTTCATTCTACAATAAGTTTTGGTGATTATTCTACTATAAATATAATGGAAAAGGGTAATATTAACATTAGAACTAAGAATGGTTTTGTAGAAACAATTTCCAATGTTTTTTATGTTCCTGAGTTGAAAAGAAGTTTGTTAAGTGCTGGTCAATTGTAAGAGAAGGGTTATGTAATAACCATTTAGAAGGATGCTTGTGAAATTTATGATCCTTCAAGAGGAGCCATTGTAGTTTTTCAAATGAACTCCAACAGATTATTTCCATTGAGAATTGAAACTGCTCAATCTTGCTTGAAGGCTAAAGTAAAAGACCCAACATGGCTTTGGCATTTTTACTATGGCCACTTGAATTTTGAAGGATTAAAGACTCTACAATAGAAAAATATGGTGATTGGTCTTCCTCAAATTACAATTCCTTCCAAAGTCTATGAAGAGTGTGTTGTTGGTAAACAACATCAATTTCAATTCTTTCAAAGAAAATCATGGAAAGTAAAGAATGTCCTTGAGCTTGTTCGCTCCAAAATTTGTGGGCCAATAAAATCATCTTCAAATAAAGGTAAGAGGTACTTGATCACCTTTATTGGTGATTATACTTGAAAAATTTGGGTTTATTTTTTGTAGAAGAAGTCTGAAGCTTTTAATGCATTTAAAAGCTTCAAGGCTTGTGTTGAGAACAAGTTTGAAAAGATCATTAAGACTCTTCGTACAAATCATAGAGAAGAATATTGTTCAAAAGAGTTTGAAGTTTTTTGTGAGAATCATGGCATTTAGAGAGAGGTCACAGCCCCCTATAATCTACAACAAAATGATGTATCAAAGAGAAAAAATAGAACCATCCTTAATATGGTGAGAAGCCTCTTGGCAAGAGGAAGTATTCCAAAGAGTTTTTGGCCAAAGGCTGTGAATTGGAGCATCCATGTTTTGAATAAAAGTTTCACCTTTCCTATTCAAAACATGACACTAGAAGAGGCTTAGAGTGGGAGGAAACCAACAATGGATCACTTCAAAATCTTTGGTTGCATTTCCTATGCACATATCCTTGATGAGAAGAGGAAGAAGCTGGAGGATAAGAGTGAAAACTATGTCTTTCTTGGCGTAATTGAAGCATCCAAAGCATATAAATTGTATAATCCTTTGAGAAAGAAGATTGTGACTAGCAAAGATGTCATCTTTAATGAAGAGAGCACTTGGAATTAGAATGGGCAACAACATACTTCAATTATTTTTTACAATAAAACTACAAACTCTGTAGCACTCAAAACTACGGAACCTAGAACTATAGAATTTAAAGCATTAAGAATTGTGGAGGTTGAAATCCCAAAAGAGATAGAGGCTAAAGCACCAAGAACTAAGGAGGTTGAGACTTCACCAACATCAGTAGTAGCTAAATCTCACCGTATTCGAAAAATACCCTTATGAATGATGGATGAGTTTGAAATGACTGATCTTGAAAAAATGCATTACTATCTTGACATGGAAGTAGTGCAATCCACTGTTGGAATCTTTATTTCTCAAGAGAATTATGTCAGAGAAATTTTAAAGAGCTTAAGATGAAGGATTACAATCCTATAAGCACTCCAATTGAGACTGACTTGAGGCTAAACAAATATCCTAAATGAAGCAATGTAGAGGATACGCTTTACAAGCAAATTCTTGGGAGTCTAATTTATTTGACTGCAACTAGCCCCAATATAATGCATGCTGAGTCCTATTAGCAAATACATGGAGTCTCCAAAGAAGATGCATTTGTTAGCTGCTAAAAGAATATTTCATTACTTGCAAGGGACTAAAAATCTTGGGTTATTTTACAAGAAAGGTGAGAAATTTGATTTTGTGGGATTTACTAATAATGATTATGCAGGAGATCAAGATGATAGGAAGAACACCTCAGGATATATTTTTATGATGGGCACAAGGGCTATTTCATGATCATCCAAGAAGCAATCAATTATCACATTGTCAACTATAGAGGCTGAATTTGTTACTGCAACATCTTATGCTTTCCAAGCTATTTGGCTAAGAAAAATTCTTAATGAGCTATATTTCAAGCAAGAAGGAGCTACTACAATTCTCTATGACAATAATTCTACCATAAAATTATCCAAAAATCCTATGCTACATGGCAGAAGCAAGCATATTGATGTGATATTTCACTTATTACTTGATCTATGCAATGATGGTGTTATTTCTTTGATGTTTTGTAATAGTGAAGATCAACTCATTGATATTCTAACCAAACCCCTCAAGTCATCAACATTCCAAAGGCTGACAAAGTAGCTTAGAGTCTGCATGTTGAATGATTCTTGTTAAACTGATAGTTTGCAAACTTTTAGTTTACTGGATGATGTTCAATGTGTTTAATTGTTAAACATGCTTTTGTTTATTATAGTCTTTAGGAACTATCCTTTGGGATTCTATTTCTATTTTCATTCTTTAAAAGTTGAAGGGTTGACTGATATAGAAGTTGAAGGGTTAGTCTTTATAAAAGTTGAAAGGTTTGCTATTATAGAAATTAAAGGGTTGGTCATTATAGAAGTTGAAGGGTCAACAACTACAAAAGTTGAAGGGTTGGCCATTATAAAAGCTGAAGGGTTTCATTGATATATTTGCCTTTTTAAAGGCCATTATCACTTGAATAAAAATGTGAAATTCAATTGCCTGTGTTTGCCTCTATTTTGTTCTACTTTGTTTTGTTGTTTTTTTTTTATCTATGGCTAACAGTGCATAGCCTCATAGGTTGACAAGGCATACTTTAGGAGTTTTAAATATCATTCACATCCTTGTACTCCACTTGGTAAAAGTTTTATTTTAGATACCAATTCAAAAAGGCATTGTTTCATGGGCTTTCCTATGATCAAAAATTGGTGACATATATCAGTTTAATAGCATTGAACTCTAATGTTAGCAACAAAATACCTTTTTTTCCATTTTCTAACCATGTTGATAAACATGCAAGAGGGAATCACATGCATAAAAAATTTTCCAATCAGTAAAAAAAATTTCTACCGCAAATCATACTAACATGAGGAATTAAGGTAGCTACAACATTTTCATTACACACACATTTCAAGGAAAAGGAGACAAGGATCACTACTAATTTCTAAATGCTAGTATCGTAATAAGAGTAGTAATTCTTTTCCATTTTATCATAATTGATGAATTAGTGAATTATCGCAAGAGAGAAATAAGATGAAAACAAGCTAGATTTCCTCTAAAAATAAATCTTGTTATTCGAATTTAGAGGACGAAAATGCAAATAATGATAACTATAAGCTATAAGTTATCCTCCTCTAAAAGTTGTCCTAAACAAAATTAACTATATAAAGGCTAAGCCACACCTGCTTCAAACGAACCAT
Organism: Gnetum montanum; assembly: GCA_015680685.1. NCBI lineage: Eukaryota > Viridiplantae > Streptophyta > Gnetopsida > Gnetales > Gnetaceae > Gnetum > Gnetum montanum. The sequence goes on along the minus strand of MNCI01032607.1, from coordinate 1,039,798 downwards.
GCTTGTAGAAAATTGTTTAAACTAAAGCCTATTTTTTACTAATCAGCATTGAAAAAGCTTGGACTTATAGAAGAAAATATGATCATGTGTCATCAACTAACATTCCTGATGAGCTGCGATATTGTGCCTATGATATCACGACCTGCCTCATTGCCTATAAATAAGAGGCATGTGCACTTGGTTTGTATAGTTAGTCTTAGTCCCTTACCCAAATTCTTGCCTTTTCTCCTCTCAGAGTTAGAATTATTTTTGCGTGCTGGCAGTAGGAGTCATAAAGTGAATAGATCTTTATTTGAGCATTGTGTACCTGAGCACACCTTGTGTACAACAATAAAGATAAAATTTGTGATAAACCTTGCAACATTAAAAATAGATTAATTAATGTTAATTACTATTACTTAATGTTTTCCTTAGTTAATTAATGATTCTCTCTCACCCTACAACTCTCCTAAGTAAGCACACACAGTATGATCACTTCGAGCATACGTGTAATAGTTGGTAACCCAATAATGATTAACGTTTGGTAATCCCAATAGTGTTGCACTAGTTTAGGATGTGTACGGCAAGTGAGAACAGATACTGGTGTTAGGATTAGTTAGAGCCTAGTTAGTAAGTAGTCAAATTAAATTAGTTACTTATTTATCTCTCTCCTCCCTTATTAGCAACAAGACATAAAAACATAAAAAGTACAAAAATCATATGTCTCAAGTTTACTTAACCATATAATCGTGACATACAAGTAAGCTTCGGAAGACAACGATTGATCAACCCATTCTTGTTCCACAAAGGCGCATAAGCACTTAGTCTTTAGAATTCGACCAGATTGTGTGTGGACGCTCGTATTTATATAGTTGAGCATAGGGATACCTCACTGCTCATCATTGGAGCTATTGCCAAGGACTTTGTTGTTTGTGTGCTAACCAAAACATAGGCAATCTTTCACATCATCGGAACAAACCCTTGGGATTACCAAACGCTAATCGTTACTGGGTTACCAAGTGTTACACGCATACTCGAAGTGATCGTACTGTGTGTGCTAATAATAAAAATGTAAAGTGCATAAAATAAAATAAATGCAGAAGAAAATAAAATAAAAGAAATGAGTAAGAAAACAAATCTCAAGTGCTTCAAGGATGAATCCAACAGCTTGTCTTTATTTTT
>MNCI01032607.1:978174-1036959 GCA_015680685.1 Gnetum montanum | reverse complement strand
CCTTAATTGTGCTCATGGGCACTATATTTATAGGCTTGGGAGCAACTACTCTAATAATTAGAAAAACTACCACTCTAATATTAAAGAAACTGCCACTCTAGTTTTAGAGAAACTACCATCCTAATAATTAGAAAAACCACCTCTAATAATTAGAATAACCCACTAGAGTAACCGCTCTCATCAAATATGTATTGAACTTTACCTTTATCCTCCATCAAGATGAACAACTGCGTTGGTGGGATTTAGAAGGTAACATAGTGTTATCTCTTCATCGTTCTGTCCTGGGCATGCTTCTTCATGATTTCACACAAATTGATATGTAGCACTTACAGGTAGAGTACGTTGTGCATAATCATGACTCAAGAGAGTATCGACCCATAGAGGCACAATGTTAAAAGGATTTACAACAAGAGAGACGTCATGAATCCATGAAGGGAAAGTTGTCGCAAAATGTCCCACATGTTCTAAGAAAAAATGAGGATGGTGAACCTGCCTTAGGTAGTCACCCACACAATGATGTTCCTCCCATTAACTTTGGTCAAGAGGTTGTGTATCAAAATCTTTACTCAACTATCCATAACCTAAATTCTAGTACTGATAGACATAAAAGGTCTGAAAAAGAAACACGAACACATGACAAAGATGGATATTCTGATTGTAACCACGATCGAGGCTGCAACCACTGAAGAGAAGGAAGTAAGCACCATCATGATGATATTCCTCCTTCTTCTTTACCTTCATCATCTCCTTCACCCTCTCCTTCAGGATCTAGATGTAGTCACAAAGGAAAAGATCATGAGGATAAGGGTAAGTGAAATAGGATTCATAGACAAAATAGTTGAGAAAGGGAACAAGGGCACTCTAGAAAAACACACCGTGAAATAAGGGAGAGTAGGAAACAACATAGGTATCATAGACGCCATAGATGGGATGATCATGATGAACCCCTACTCGCTACTCGAAGTATGCTAGACATAACTAAGGCTATTAGAATCCCAAAAAGGCACCAAAAATATACTAGGATCAAGAGATTAGACATGAACAACATCCCACGATTTGAAGGGGCATACAATGTTGATCCTTAAAATCATCTACAAGAATTTCATGATGCATGTGCCTTACAAAACATAGAAAGCGAATAACAAAAACTTAAGTTGTTCCCACAGATACTAGTCAAAGAAGTGGAGAGATGGTACTAGTCCTTAGAACTGGAATCCATTCATAGGTGGAGTACCATGTTAGAATTTTTCAATGATAAGTACCAAATGTACTCCTGAGTGTCCAACCTACGAAAGCAAATTCAAGGCTTGAAACAAGGAGGACATGAACCCTTGGATGCTGCCATATTCCATCATTGTCCTAGCCATGGTTATTTACAAAGGGATCAACTATGCCATCTCGTAGATGGGCTTAGGCATGAAATGCAAAGAACCCTTGGGACATATGCCTAAGGGATGCTATCCAAGCGTAGGATCCATCAAGTACAAAGATTATTAGAGCAAGTTGCTAAAGAGAAAGGTGAGTTACGAAAAAGAGAGAGTGCGGAGGAATATAACAGAGATCCTTCCCTTCAAAAGAAGGGAGTAAGATTTTGTGAGAATTAAGAAGAGTCACCACTCAAAGAGATGGTGAATAGAAAAACCTTGCCTATCCAAAAATTAGCATAGAAAGTATTGGTAAAGGTAGACCAAATGTGGGATTCCCTAGATGATAGATTTCAAACCGTTCTTAAAATAGTAGAGGATTCTAGAGAGCATGGTAGTGATTGCAAGAAAAAAAGAAAAAAGAGAGAAACTGGACATGCACATAACAAGGGTAAGGGCAAAGTTGCCATCATCAAAGAGGTTGTAGATTTGGACATAGACAATGATAGTCGATGCAAGATATGCCAATATGACCATCCTAAGGGATGTTACCCTATAAGCTCACATCTGCAAGATTTTGGGATGTATGCACTCAACCCATGATTAAACAAAAGGCAAACACCCCGAAGATTATCTTATCCTCAAGGTAACCCAAGGTAGTTTCACCAACCCTTAACATATTATCCAAGTGGAACTCCACCACAACCAATCAAGCAATATCACCAGTGGCAATACCCATAATCATGGGGAATGCCACCACCATGACAATAGTATCCTTACCAGCAACCTGACCCATATGGATATTACATGCAGTAGCCAGTCTCTCCACGTGACTCTACTAGTCATGTTACTCCTCAACCTCACTACCAAGCTCATGAGTATTATAGGACTCCTTCTCCTAGGGGCGATGTTCCACAAACATATCATCCTTCTCATCCAGTTGCACCTCTTCCACCCTTAACTCCATTACCACCTACTCCAGCTATGCAAGGTGAAATCCATTACCCTACTCCAGCTATTAACCTTACTATTTGTTCCGATAACTACATGAAAAAAAAATCTTTCTTTAGAACCAACAGTCCAACTAAGCCCTTGCACCCACAAGCAGCTAATTCTTCAACTACCTCACTATCACTTGAAGCTTCAGAGCTCCCTTCAACCTAAAAACCACGTTCAACACATACAGTCATGTTAACTCATGTCATCATTGATTGGATAAAATCTGGCCATCTTCTTAGGAAATTCTTTGATCTTGGGAGTCCTCTGATATATCTACAAATCACTAGAAATGAGTCATGCAAAGCCTTTTTGGATTCAGGTTTTGGTATCAATTTGATTTCTCAAGAAATGTACAAGGCCTAGAACCTGCCTCCACTTAAAAAGAGTAACATTCATTTAGAGTTGTCCAACCAGTCCATCATTGTCCCATTAGGACTAGTGGAGGACATTATCACCACTATTTGTGGGTGGTCATATCTAGTCGACTTCCTAGTGCTTCAAGTGAACAACAGTAAGGGGGGCTTCCCAATCATAATGGGAAGAGCATGGCTAAGCACAATTGACGTGCACCTAGGAATCCATAATCTTTCCCTGAAAATATCAAAGGAAAATACATTTGGAAAGATTGAGAAAAAGAAATTTCCATGCATCGCATACAATGACATAGGGTGTAATTGCATGTAGAAGTCATGGTTTGTACAACGTTTAACATTGGCTGCATGCAACCAGTGTCCACAAGTGATTAATATACAAAGATGCCTGTATGCAGCAACTACAAGATAAGAAGGAACCCAGTGGTTGATAGCTGATTAAGAGAGTAGTTCAACTATATGTATGGAACCAACTAAGGGTTTGACTTGCGCTTACATCGATAGCATAGACACATTAGAGCAAGTCCATTGCCAACTTCCAAGTCTTGACCTTAAAAATATCAACTGGGGGAAGTTGGAAATCCTTGATAAGTTTAAACAAGAGCCCCTTGAGCTAAAACCATTGCCCACTGCTATGGAATACACGTTTCTTAAAAATAGAAAATCGGTAATTATTAATGCAAAGCTTTCTCATCAACAAAAAGAAAGACTGTTGAAGGTGATAAATAAATGGTCAAAATCCTTCACTTGGTTGTATCGTGAATTAATTGGAATAGATCCTAGAATATGCCAACATAGAATTTACACTGACCCCTCCATGAAGCCTTGAAGACAACTACAAAGACGATTGAACCCAAAGATGAAGTAAGTAGTTAAGGAAGAAATTGAACAGCTTCTAAAAGTTGGGTTCATCTACCCCATTGTTGATAGCGAATGGGTTCGCCCCTTAGTTATAGTGCCCAAAAAGGGAGGAAAATGGAGGGTGTGCATAGATTTTAGGCTACTAAACATGGCAACATTCAAGGACCACTTTCCATTGTCATTCATTGACCAAGTCTTAGACACCATCACAGGGCATCGCTACTATAGTTTTCTGGATGGGTATAGTGGGTACAACCAAATATAAATAGCCCCAGAAGACCAAGATAAGACTATGTTCACCAATCCTTGGGGAACATTTGCATACAAAAAAATGTCATTTAGCTTATGCAATGCCCCTACAACATTTCAACAATTAGTTCAAAGCATATTTTAGCAGTAGATAGGAAATGGTGTGGAAGTCTTCATGGATGACTTCTCCACCTATGGAGCAAACTTTGATCAAGCCTTGGACTAGTTAGAGCAAGTATTAAAATGATGTGTAGAAACCAATTTAAGGCTCAACTGGCAAAAAATCCATTTAATGGTCCAAGAAGGTGTAGTATTAGGGTAGAATATCTCACAAATAGGGATAGTGGTAGACCCTAAAAAGATCAAAGTTATCCAAGGAATTACCCGTCAACCAGAAACTGTAAAAGATATCTGGTCATTCCTTGAACACACTAGCTACTATAGAAGGTTTATTGAGAACTTTTCTAGGGTTGCAAAATCATTGGTTGAACTAATGAAAAAGGATATACCTTTCAAATGGACCAAGGAATGCAAACCAGGTTTTCAAACCTTTAAACAAAAGCTTGTAGAAACACCCATTCTACAAGCTCTTGACTGGTCTAGACCATTCCACATCATGACTGATGCATCCAACTATGCTTTAAGAGCTGTACTTACACAGTTAGATGATCAAAAATGTCCTTATTACATCCACTATGCAAGTAGGAGTATCACTAGTGCACAACTTAACTACACTATAATAGAAAAAGAATTAATGGTTGTAGTGTTTGCACTAGAAAAATTTAGGCACTATGTCTTGGGCTATAAGGTATTCGTGCACATGGATCATAGTGCAATAAGGTTCCTAATGAATAAACCAATGGTGAGCCCTCACATCATACGATGGCTCGTAATCTTATAAGAGTTCGATCTTACAATGATTTATCAAAAAGGCACCAAGAACGTAGTTGCTAATCATTTATCTCGGTTGCGATGGGACAACAAAGAGGATGAGTATCCAATTTCTGATCATTTCCTTGATGAACTCCTCTTTGTAGGTGTAGTAACTAAGCAATTAACCATGGAAACACACTGGTATAGTTGTATTCTCACCTATCTCTTTACACAACAAACACCACAAGAGTTAGACACTAAAAAGAAACAAAAATTCCTTCACCAAGCCAAGTATTTTATGGAGATCAATGGGCAACTTTATAAAGTATGTCTCGATGGCTTGGTTCAATGGTTCGTTCCTAATATAAATCAACTGTGAGTTCTCCAAGACACTCATGAGGGTCTTTGTGGAGGTCATTATGTCAAGAGACGAACAACCATTAAGATCTTACTTGCAAGATATTATTGGCCTACATTGTTCTAGGACACTCATCATTTCATCTAATCTTATGAGTGTTGTCAATGTGATGGGGGGATGACTGCTAGAATGGAGAATCTGCAAAAATGGATCCAACCTTTAGAACTCTTCGACATTTGGGGAATTGATTTTATGGGGTCGATTACACCAATGTCCAATGGAAAAGCTTATATTATTGTTTTCGTTGATTACCTTACAAAATGAGTAGAAGCAACTGCTGTTAAGGATTGTACATCATCTACAGCTGCAAGATTTGTTCAACAAAAAATCATAAACATGTTTGGTGTGCCTCGTGCACTTATTTCAGAAAATGGTACACATTTCACAAGTGTGACTTTTCAAAACTTAATGCAACACTTAGGGGTTTAGCACAAACTGACTACACCATATCATCCCCAAGCGAATGGTTAAGTCGAAGTCACCAACAGGGAGATTACAAAGATATTGACAAGAACCATTAGTAAGTTTAGGCGAGACTGGAGCAATAAACTAAACGATTCTATTTGGGCATATCGCTCCACATGTAAACTCCCTATAGGCTACTCTCCCTATGAGTTAGTATACAGTAAATTACCAATGTTTCCCATTCAAAATGAGCTCCATACACTATCCATGGCATGTGACCTCAACCTTGACCTTGATCTAGCACAAAAAAAAATGGTTGATGACCCATAACCTACTAGATGAGAACTGATTGGCCACCCTATCATCTAACAAATTTCACAAGGCCTTTAATAAACAATGTCATGACCTAAGAATTGGGAAAGTTAAATATAAACTGGGAGACAAGGTTCTCTACTGGAATCCCACACGTGCCACAACATACTAAATTTCAAACACTGTGGGAAGGACCTTATGTCATTCATGAAACTTTTCCTTCAAGTGCCATGATGATATACAAACCTAAGAGCCTAGATAAGAAACTGTTGGTCAACATCCAACAAACCAAACCTTTCCATGGGCTTAGATTAGCCAGTACTCATACTACCTCTATTGGTGGACAACCTTGCTTGCTATTTGGGATCTCCTCCTTCCAACTTAGTCATGGGGGAGATGGCCACCTATGCCAAAAATTCTAGGCCCTCAACCCTTTTTTTATTTTTATTTTTACACCTTTTTTGTTTTACACATTTTTAAATTTTACTTCTTTTTTGTCTTACACCATCGTTCATATTTTTACTATTTCTTTGTTTGATTTACTTTCATTCATCATACAATAAGTGCTCATGATGGTGGATTGTATCATAATAATGTTGATGGCTAAATTTTGTTTTTTACCTTTGAATTATGATGCTAATATTATGATATGGTTCTTTTGAAAAAATAGGCAATGAGTCCACGTTGTTGATTCATCCATTCAACTCTGTGGTCTCCTTTGGCTTGGAACTGTATAGTCCCTTTTCTCTAATCAACTTCTTAATAAATTGATGGCTTGGCATTTTTTAAACTAAAAGAAGGACTCAATGGTTGAAAAGGGTCTGAATTCAAGGGGATTCGATGCATTTGTGTTGGCCATTCTCTTGGGTGCTTGGATGCTTTTTCTTAGTTTTTCCGCCATTCTGCCATTGATCAAATATCAAGAAGCTAAGTGAATAAGAATAAGTCTTTGTATGATGTGTTTCTTATGAAAAAAAAAGTGGAAATTCAAAGCACACCCCTTAGACATAATAAAGCAATATGGGCTACAAGAACTGGTTATGGAACTAGAAAGACATGTTACACATTCCTGAAGGTTCCCTCTAACTAAGGCCCTTTCTCGCTTCCTACTTCTCCATCTTGCTCTCCTTGGGATGGTGGTGAGTCTTTGTAGAGGCATTCTTTTTGCTTCAAGAGGATGGATTGGCCAAGTTTATTGATGTGAGGTCACTGAGTGTGGTTGGTTTGAGTCTGGATTTGGAATTACTTAGTCACATTAACCATGACATACACAAGGGACTTTACACAACCTTACTCTTGGAATTCCATTCCATTTCTACTCTCCATCTTCCTTTCCATTTTCCACCTCATTACCAATTTTATGATTAGTCCATATCTTGGTTGATGCATTATTTTTCCTTGGTAAACTCTTCTGGGTAAGTTTTTTTAACTCTTGCTTCCAAATGACATTCCTAGAGCTTATGGACTCTTTGGTTTATGGGTTTGTCAAGGCATAAAGGGCATGAGCCTGCTTTGGGGAGGACCAATTGGCATTTCTTTCTGATGTGATTGTTAAGTTCTTTTCCTTAAACATTATCTGCAATCAACCATTTCTCATTTCATCCCCATCTTTGACATCCACTTTATTGGCATTGTCGTTGTTATTTTTTTTTTCATCTTGCTTGTTCCTTATATTCTTCCATCTTATTGCTACTAGAGGTTCGCTCTTAGTCATGGGGGCCCTAACACAAATTTTCAATTTCTACATTCTACTACTTGCCTAACCCCTACACCTTGGGTAGTTATTAGTAATAAACCTTTAACCTAGTTTCTACCATAACCACAACCCAACCAATGCACTTTATATCGAGGCAAGGTATTAATTGCAGTGTGGCTTACTTATCCTTGCTCATTTGTGATTGTGTTGTGTGTGTAGATGGTGATTACACGAACTATGGACTGGAATAGGAGGAAACAGTCAGGATGGAATGGAGCTGGAACGTTTACACAGGGAACAAGTCTGGTCACGTGGTTATGGATAAACAATGGAGGACGCAATTTTGGCATTGGCAGCAACATGCCTCATTTTATTTTCTCCCTCTTTCTCTTCAAGCTGTCAAGTGAAGTTCTAGATCTCATCCATGTATAGTGTTCACCACAAAGGGCATGAACACCAATGTGGTAATATGTTTGTCAATCCGTTCACTGGGCACTTTGAGTCTGTTATTCCCTGTCGCTATCAATTCTCATTTAGTCAATAATTCCATACCTTTCCAATATTTTGTAAGGAACTTGAGGACAAGTTTTCATTCAATCGTGGGGGTATGATGAGTCATGATATCACACCCGTGATATTGCATCCACGATATTGTGGCCTTCTATGCGATATCACGTACGCGATATCGCGACTTGCCTCATTGCCTATAAATAAGAGGCAGGTGCACTTTGTTTGCATAGTTAGTCTTGGTCCCTTACCCAAACTCTTGCCTTTTCTCCCTCTCAGAGTTAGAATTATTTCTGCATGCCCGCAGTAAGAGTCATAAAGTGAAGGAATCTTTATTCGAGCATTGTGTACCTGAGCACACCTTGTGTACGGCAATAAAGATAAACTTTGTGATAAACCTTGCAGCATTCAGAATAGATTAATTAATGTTAATTACTATTACTTAATGCTTTCCTTAGTTAATTAATGATTCTCTCTCACCCTACAACTCTCTTAAGTTAGCACACACAGTACAATCACTTCAAGCATGCGTGTAACACTTGGTAACCCAGTAACGATTAGCGTTCGGTAATCCCAGTAGTGTTGCACTAGTTCAGGATGTGTATGGCAAGTGAGAACAGATACTAGTGTTAGGATCAATTAGATCTTAGTTAATAAGTAGTCAAATTAAATTAGTTACTTAGTTATCTCCCTCCTCCCTTATTAGCAATAGGACATAAAAACATAAAAAGTATAAAAATCATATGCCTCAAGTTTACTTAACCATACAATTGTGAGTTACAAGTAAGCTTGGAAAGACAATGATTGATCAACCCATTCTTGTTCCACAAAGGTGCATAAGCACTTAGTCCTTGAAATTCAATCGGATCATGCATGGACACTTGTATTCGTATGGTTGAGCGTAGGAATACCTCACCACTCATTAATTCCTGATGAACATTTTTTCCATCCCATAGTCAAAATGACACCATGCAATATCAAAATTAGTTCAAGTTATGAAGTAGTTACACAATGTAAAGATACAGGACCCAAAAAAATTAAAGAAAAATGAAAAGAAAAAGAAAGTAAAACATTCAAGAATCCAAAGCAAAATGCATAAGAATCCAAAGCAAAACGCTTAAGAATCCAAAGAAAAACAAACAAAACACTTGCTCCCACAAGGAAAAAAAAAAGAAAATTGAAATCAATTATGTATAAGAACCAAAAATTGTGAAAGACAAAGAAACAAAAGCAAGATATCTCATACTTTGGTAGTTCCTGTCCAAGAATACATTCAGCAATGTAGACAAAAACCCAAGGGCCAACAATCCAAGCCCAACAAGCAATGCAAGATTGAGCCTTAATATTGAGCCTAAATGCAAATGCACCAAAGTAGAAATGCACAAAATGGATGGTTACATAAAGAAAATTATGCCTTAGTCATGGAATATTGTAATAAAGACTCTTACTTTAAACAAAAGACTCTTTCGGAAGATTATAAAAGAAAAAGTCTTGGCTAAAGTTTGGTTGGACATGTTAGAATAAGAGCATTTTTATTTATATTTTGTTAGAAGAGATTTGTTATCTAGTCCTCAAAAGTATCTATTTTTAGTTATTCCTATTTCTTTAAGGAATCAAATTTCTAAAGCAAGAATTAGCTCTCATCATGTCCTTGTTGAGATAGGCCATTGGATCAATTTACAAAGAGGAGAGTATATTTATAGACTATGTAAATAAACCATACAAGTTTAAGAACATATTTTTTATTTTGTCTATCTTTGACTCATATTCAAATGGATTATACTATTAATTGTAATCTTCTTATGATTTTGTTTCAAATTAACTCTATCTACTTGGGGCATTAGATCAACGATGTTTTCAACTTTATTCAAAAATATGTTAAGGCTTTGTAACCATCCAACAAATCTTTTGTGATTTCTTGGACGTAATGAAAATTTCTATATTATAGTTTCCATAATATGATTCAATTTGCTACCATAAGCTTTCTTACATATGAATCTCTAACTTTACATGACAAGTTCTTTCTCCATGCCTCCCAAACATGTCAAAGATAGACAAAAAAATCAACAAACAAAAACATCCTTTACTATATTAAGTTCAACTTTAAAGTCCTTAAGCATGAAAGCATTCATTGTCCACCTTGGGTCTCCTTCCTTATATCTTTTGAATAACACAGATAGCTAGCCTTTAATGTCACTTTCATAACATCTAGATAAGATCATCTAACCTATACTACAGGAAGTCCATTATAGAATGAATCAAAAACCATGACTGTATGTAGACAAAACTATGTATACAATGAAGATTATATATCATAATACCTTCTTTTAATCATATCACTACAAAAAATCAAATATTGAGGAGAATTAACTTACCCTATATTTGTTAGTGTTTAATGTCAAATCTATGGCTAGAATACTATTTTAGAAAGATCGATCATCTTCTTCAGCATCCAAGGAGATTACAATCTAATCACTAATGAGATACCCATGTCCACAACTTTTTCCTAGTCATAAATGAAAAAATTAATTGTAGTTTGATATCAAAATCATGTGTTGATTTTATCATGCTTACTTTTCTTGTAATTAGGGGCTACATTTTTACAAATGTTATAAATATTCTTTTTCAATGGAAACATATATCCTTTATGAGAAATGGAAATCTTACCATTCCTTAAAAAGATCCTTGAAATATTTCTCATAAAGAAGATCAATGAGAAAGCCTTTCTCCCAAAATGAGACTATTCTTTCACAAATATCATTGGAGATATGAATAGAATGTGCATCTCACCTATTTTTCATTAGAACTAATAACTTAGGAAACAAGCTTCAACCTTGTCTATATACATTTTCTGCACTACACATGATGTAAACAATAAAACAGCATTAACATATAGGCTTCCTTCTTGTTCACTTTCTTTTTCTACCTTCTTTCGATATTTTTCCTATGGTAACTTTAGCTCCATATGGACATTGATATTTATTTTAGTCATTGATATTGTAGTTAGACTAAGTGGATATATTCATCATTAGCAAGAAATAACATTTACTCAAATAACATTAGCAAGACATTTACAATATTCACCTGGTATAGTGATTTGCTCTAGATACACTACCTTTCTTACATTTCTATTGACTTGTAATTTTTTTACACTAATGATAACAATAGACGTTTCATCTGGAGTATTGCTTTTCAGGTATGATAAGATTGAAAAGTGTATAGTATACTTACTGAATTTCTTGTATAAGAGTGTGTGGGAAAGGGGGTAGATGTTTCATCTGGAGCATTAGTTTTAAGCTATGACAAGATTAAAAAGTGTAAATTACACCTATCAAATTTCCTCCTGTTTAAGAGCACATGAAGGAGGAAGGGATGGTTATAAAAGTTTCTTTAGCTCTAAGCTAGCACATCTTTCAAAAGTTGAGAGTAGGCCAAACACTTTTAGCTCTAAACTAACGCATTTTCTTTAAATATTTCTGGAAGATTAAGCTTTCAATATTACAACCATCAAGGTGGGTTGAATCAAAAGATAGCCTACATATAAAGGAGGAGTATGATCCTAAACTCCAATTCACATGTTAATGAAGAATGTGAATGTTTCAAAGAGTTATGACATTAAGGGATTTACATATATGGAAAATCAAAAAATCTTTTATCTTAACTTAGGCATGAATTACATAGGTTTTTGGCCATGTAAACATGATTCATGATTTAATTTATGCTTTAGAAGATGTAGAACTACAAAAGCATGAAATCCTAGGAATCATAATTCACAAGACTATGAATTATCACAACAATATTTGCAAAAATTTTCCAAAATTGCAAAGGAATCATAGTAGCTAAAGATATAATTATAGATTTTTAGAGAAATCCTATCCATAAAATCTTGAAATTAAGTTTTAAAAGATAGCACAATGTAAAATATCAAGCAAAGTTTGTCCAAAGCTACACTTCTGGTTCTTTTGCATCCTTAAGTTACTTACTTCAAACAATTTCATAGCCAAAAGCAACACATGAGGTATTCATAAATAGAAGACACAACCATTAATCAAGCTAAGTTGTGATCCATGAGAACTAAGGGGAAGCCTCTCTATATTTTTCCCTGAAGACTAATGTAATGATCAAAGCTTATTTTCAAAATTTTTCAATAAATGACAAGAAATCATGTAAGGGTCAATTGTTTCATCCTTGGAGAACTTTTTTCTAGTGGAAATTAGAGAATGAATCAATTGCTTCTGAAGATTATCATTTACTTAGTACAATTGGAATATTTAAGGATAAAAAATAGAATTAAAATGATTTAGCTTCAACCAAAAACATTCAAACAGGATACAACCTAAAAACAATAGTCAGGTTCATCAAAAACTAAGTCACCATTCAAGAAGCCCCAACTAGCAGAAAATCTGTGCACATAGTTCATTCTATTATGGTTAACAAATCCCTCATCAATGACCCTTTTTTCTATATTTTTTATATTTAAGCACATTTTTTGTTATAAAACTAAAGTTTATTACTACATCTCATTCACATTTTAGGTTGTTGTTGATGCCAGCATCACCCATGCTAGGCACGAGGCCATGACTTTTTAGTATAATCACCAAGGCATGGTTTCATGATACATAGGGGTTCTTTCAATAAGAGGGCTTCAAAGTAACCTTAACACCTCATTATTATGCACAATGAATAAAAAAATATTCCACATACACTATTAACATAGTAATGTTGTAAAAAAATCCAAAGGGAAGAGAACAATTATAATAATATGTCTATGATATCTAAATGGGTTTATTTAATTATTTATGGAAAATAGAGATTACAAGATGTGATAAACCATGATTTTATTAATGTTAGCCTTCTATGATTTACAAAAATAGTTACACAACTAGGAGGTGAATGTAATTGGGGATGGCAATCATGCCAACGTTACCTGTTGGTAATCGATGAGGTGGTATGGTGGAGCAGGTAGCGAATGTGGGCATTTAAGCCCATCAGCATGTAGCAGCTATAAAACTAGTAGTAGCATGTAGAAAATAGAAAGATCTTAGTCTCTCCTGCTAGCAGTATAGGTGAAGCATATCTGCAAGTTGATAGGGAATTCAGGCAAGACCTACAATAGCTGTGAACGGACATCATATCTTGGAGGGCTCTCTTAAGACCCCTCTCTTGGCCTCTCTCTTCCAAGTAGAGTAGCAACAATCAATGTTGGTGTTAGTAGGTAGTGACAATCAGCATCAATGTCGATGGTAGACGTTGCGCGCAGCATAGCAGGAGTTGCAGCAAGCAATCAACATGTGCATTGCGGTGATGGTTGTGCATGGGTAGCAAGCAATAAAGTGTGCATGGTGGTTGATACAAACAATGGACTATAAGAAATTGATGGCATCAATAGCAATGTGTGGCTCTCAACAGCAATGGTGTTAGAGTGGTAAACATTGTAGGGGGACCTCTCTCTCTAGCTAGCTACAGCAAGCATACGGTGGCTACAGTCGATGCATAGCAGATGGCAACAATAGCTCCCAACAAACATGAAAAGGGAATAGCAACAACATGTGGCTTTCAATGGTAGCGACACTAAAGTGGCAAATGTTGCAAAGGGTCCTCTCTTCAAGTAGTTACAACAGGTGTATGGTGGCTACAGGCGATGTCTGGCAAACGATGGCAATAGTGGTGCATGATGTCAGCTACAGGTAACAACCAGCGATGATAACATCTACAAGTGGTAGGCTACACATGTTAACAACCGACAACAATAGCAAAAGTGAGTGCCTACAAATACAAATGGCATGTAGAAAACATGGTGAATAGCAGCATGCATCTGCAATTGATGGTAGTAGTGGTAGTGAAAACATGCAGCATAGATAGCGTGAGCATGGCAAGTAGTCAGTTGTAGGTAGCATCAGAGATGATGCACATCAACAACTGATGGTGATAGCATTAGCTCAGTTAGAGCCACCAAAATTTGTTACATTTGTGCTCATTTTGAGCTAAGTTATTGTCCCATTTTATTATTTTTTTTTACGTACCAAGGTCACTATGTTGTGGTTTAAACATAGAACCTGTTTTACTTCTGAACCTGTTGTTAGCTATTTTCTACTTTAATTTCACATTTTATTGATCCCTGAGTCTTTTTATTGAAAATTTAGAAGCAAATGATTGTCTTTCAATCAAATTTATCTTGAACTACCCTTTATATTTCCTTGTTGAAATTGTTTAACTTACTAGCATCTATATACATCATGAAACACCATGTTGCCCAACTAGCTGACACTATTCCTAGGTTTCCATACCCATATGGAAGGTGCCCTAGGTAGTAGTCTCCTTAAACGAGTTTTTCTAAGTGTTGATGCGTCCAAAATTTATGCATCAACACCTTTTTAGAACTAAAAGGAGGGCTATTTTTTAGCCTTTATTTTCTATTTTTAGAAATATCATTTTTTTTATTTTTTTTCTTATTCCTAAGAAAATTCTATTTTTGTTTCCCAAAAATTTCATTTTTCCATTCTCAATCATCTATTTTTAGTTTTTATTTACAGCCATCTACTTTATGATTTCTGAATCTCTATTTTTCCTATTTTAGTCACTTTGAACTTTTAATTTCCTATTTTAGTTTTCTTTCTTGGTTACTTAAAACCTTTATTATCCATTTTTTGTCTTTATGATAGTTATTTATTTTCCAGAGTCCTAAACTTTGTTTCCCAATTCTGATTTTGGTAATCCTTACCTTTGTCCTAACTTTGGTAAAGCTATGAGCCCACTACAACAGGAGAGGGACCAGTATAGGAAAATATAAATTTGGAGGAGCACTACTTGACCTTAAGGTTTTACCCTAAAGAGGGTCACATTCTGCCAATGAAGGATCCTAACCGTGACTCTATAATTGTTTAAGGGGGAATGAATTTCTTTCTACTTGATCCAAGCCTTTTTAAGTTCAAATAGAATCCTACTCAAATGTTAGTTGGAGTTGTCATTTCCATGCCATTCCCTTTCTATGTGGATATCTGGTAATTGGTGTAAGGAGTAGGTCCAAAAAGAATAGACATAATGCATGACTTTAGTACATGATGTACAAATCTAATACCACTTTTCATAGTAAACAAGCACTCGTATTTATATTTAACTAATCCTTTTTTTGAGGGCAAGGCTTCACGATAGGTTTTTTTCGCTCCTCAAGGATTGTCACTTGCTTGTAAGGTTGTAGGGGGTTCCCAGACTAAAAGTCTTAAACTAGACCACAGGCTGACCTTACTAGGGGATTGAGGAATGAAAAGCTAAAACATTCAACCAAATTCATAGGACATTAATGCTAGTCATCAATGCAGGTCAATTATCTCCCTTTGCATTAGGTGCTTGTGTTTCTTGTATTGTCTTATCAGTATGTATTTAAGGTGAAATCCAAGCTTAAACCATCAATTTCAATATTTCTTTAAAAAAAGTAATGATATTTAAATATTTTTCTATTTTCTTTAATATTTATAGTTTATGAGCATTTTACATTTCCTATTATTTTTCATTTTATGAGTCAATCTTCCTTAGAACATCTCAACAATGAACTTCTACTCTTACCCCTAGTCAACTAGTTGCCCATCATTTTACTTTAAGAAAATAACAAGCTTTGCAATTTCTAAGTTCCATCCTTAGAAGAACTCGAACTAAGATGGCAGCCAATCAACCCCCAACTCCCTTAGTGAGCAACTCCTTTAACTTCACCAACTATCACAATATTCTAAAGTTATTTAAAAACATAAATTTGTTCTTTGATCCCACAACACCTACTAGTAATGCTTGCCAACACATACAATGTTTTAAAACCCTATTAGGCATCTATAACATTGTCCAAAATGACATAGCATGTAGGGTATTTTTGACAACTTTCAAAAGCAAAGCCACCCAATGGATTTTGATGCTCCTAAATGCCTCTATTGACTCATGGTAAGAGTTTAAAAATAAGTTCCTACTTTAGTTTGATAAGTTTACTAGCCCTACCATAGCATCAAGCAATTTCACAAGCCTAAGAAAACTACCTAGGGAAGATGTCCATGACTACAACTTAAGATTCCTTCATTAAATTACTTATATATCTAATGAGATGCATTTACAACCTGATGGTATCCTTAGTTTCTACCTCTCTACCATTGACCCACTCTTCACCTATGTCATTAAGTCTAATCCCAACATAACAAAAATACAAGGAGCAATGGTTTCAGGTGTTGAGTTGGAACAAATTACCTTGATGAATAGCATTCAGACTCAATTTGGGATGATGAATGCTAACAATCCTATGCAGTCTACCCCTTTATCATGACAAATTTTCCCAATGAATAATACTTTATTCCAAACTCCCACTCCCCTTCAAATGACTCAACCTACAATTAGTTGTTTTAAAGGTCCCACATCCTCTTCATTTTTACCACCAAATACTGGTTTAAGTCACAATCAATCGAAAGCTTTGATCCAATCCATCATGAATCCAAATGGAATATCTAATCCTAATACATCCCCTTGTCAAACAGAAAACCAAATGACACAAATATTAACTTCACTTCAAAAGCTTTCCAATGAAGTATTTGAACTAAAGAAAAATAACAATAAAGCCCCTATACAATTCAAAACACTAGCCAACATATTGAGAAAACTTGTCCTTAATTTTTAACACTATATGATGACAATGTTCAAAGTCAACAAAATGGGAAACCCCAATTATGGTCTTAAAGATACCTCATGAAATAGAAAATGAAGAAGTTCCCTCATTGTAACAAGTTATGGTAAGTGATCCCAACCCACATAATACTTTCTACCATAAACTTAGCCATGTTATGAACAAAACACAACAACAAACTAGGAGTAATCCTTATACTCCTCCAAATAGAAGAGCTCCTAGTTAAAATAATACAAATAATCAAACCAGACCATTCCAAGCAAACATCCCACAACAACCAAACTCCTCTTCAATACTTAGAAGAACTCTACTTCAAGAAGAAGCCAAAGACAAACATAAGACTTATGATCTAGTTGAGGATTTGAAAAGAGTTAAAGCCAACATTTTAATAGATGATCTTCTGCATTTTAATGAAATGAAAGATTTGATTCAAAAGATAGTTCATACACTTGAAACCAATAAAGAAAAATCTCCATCAACCAAAAGGCAAGTTCATTTTGTGGAAAATCCTAATGCATTATCAATACAAAATGCAAGCAACTTCATGTCGAATAAGAAAGATCAGCCTCTTTTCCTAACAACTTTGATTATTTTAGGAAATAATGTTTATAATTGTTTAATGAATTCTAGAGCAACCTCATGCCACTTGATATATGTAAAATATTAGGAGCACAAATGCTACCATAAGCAACAAGTATGATACAACTTGATGGATGTAATGTACCTATGGTAGGGTCATTAAAGGAAGTAAAAGTACAACTTAAAAAATACCCTACTTTTACATGCTATATGGATATTTTAGTAGTCAATATGTCACTCACTTATGATGTGCTTTTATCTAGGACTTTTGGAGCCAAGTTTGGGGGCTTCTTTAGGTAAGATTTCTCAGAATTATTAATTCCTATTAAAGGAAAATTTGAATATATGGTCATACCAAGAGAGCCTTTCTATAAACAAGTGGTAACAACTTTCAAGCAACAAAATCAATCTTTGGAAAATCAAAATACTAATCTTTATATTTGAGTTATTGAAGTTGGGCCTAGAAAACATGTTATAAACGACAATGAGAGTGAAATTTCAGAAATAAATCCTTTTGCTTCTAGTGAATGTGACAAAATCTATGAAGATACCTTACATTATCATCAACATGATGAAAAAACATTTCTTGTGGATGATCCACCATCATTAGGAGAGGAAAATGAGATAAATGAGATCCCAACCATTAAAATAGTAGAGTGTGTGCCCAATTTTGATGACATATATATTGAACATATCCCTAGAAAAGAAAATTAAGTTCTCGATGCATTAGTTCAAATGGCCACTACTTTAGATGTTCCTTCTAGACACAATACTTGGGATTCTAAAATAATTATTGAAAAGGTTAACTCCTATTCTATTTTAGATAATATATCTTCTTTCCAAGTTTTGATGATGATAATCATATTCATGAATTTTTATTTTCCAAGGGTAAATTTAGTGATTACTGTTTTAAAGTTTCGCAAATTAATGAAGAAGTTATATTAAAGGATGTCATATTTTTCAAATAAGATCTCTCCTAAAATAGTGACTAGAGAATGCTTATTCAATGACTTGCAAAAACTTAGACCTATTCTACCTAAGATTAAAACTTGAATGAAAGAAGAACTTGATGAACTTTTAGAATCTAAAATTATTCATCTTGTGAAACATTCAAGTTGGACATCAAATTTAGTACTTGATAGAAAATGAACAAGTAAATTATGATTATGTATTGATTTTCGTAATCTTAATCATCAACAAATTGTTAAAAGATGGTTTGATAAGAAATATGTAGGTAAAGTATTTAAAATAAGAAATCTAGTCCTAAAAAGAGATAGAGCATCTAGTCAAATAGAAATATGAGATTGAAATTAATATCTCTCCTATGTGGTCAAGTCCATTCCAAGTTAGAAACATCATTAGCCCAAATGTTTAACAAATTGCTAATTTACAAGGATATAAGTTACATAGAAATTTTAATGCATTTCATCTAAAGCATATCTACTCAAGTGCCCTACATGGATACCTAGTAGATCCTTAGTTGCATTCTTTCTTCCTTTTCATCATGCATTTCATTTGTATATATTTGCATTTGCTTATTCTCTTTATGTTTCCATCATCTCCTTCTTAGCATATTGGCTTTGCTATGATTTGTGATTTTCATGTGATTCTAGTAATCATTATGATCATTTGAGTTACTAGGCACTGGTCATCATAACACCATTTGAAAATAATGCATGTATAATGCTTTATATGATATATCATATTTCTGCTATATAAAATCTCTTTTATATGATATATTTCAATAATTCTATGATTCTTTCCATTCTATTTTAAGGTTTTAGTTTTATTAGTTATGTTGGTGAAACACCATCAATTTTGGGACTTTCATGATTCAGCACAGTCCTGAAATTTGGGCAAGAATCTCTACAAGCGCAGTGTCAAGTAGGACCATGCAAACAACATGGCATCTTAAAAGTCCTAGCATCTGCAAAGCTACTTCCATGCTTTCCTACCATCCTCTATAGCACAATCAACATAATGCTTGGTTACAAGGCCAGTTTACATGAATAAAGCACTGAAAGTGGACCATGCAGTTTGGCAAATTTCTATCTGTCGGGATGTCAAGCTTGCTACACTCTCTAGCTTGTCTAGCTTGACACATGTCCCAGTTGTCGATCCACCCAAGTGCCAAGTTAGCAGCTGTCGAAGGTGTTTAGGATGGACTAAATAGTTCGGAAAATTTTCTAATTGTGAGGCCTGCTACGCTACGCTATGCTGCATAGCGTAGTAGGCCATGTGGTGTCAAAACTATTGCAAGTGTTAGATCAAATACAAAAGATGCAGTTGGCTGATATTTGATTTTCAAAGATTCTTACCCCGCTTCATCCTTGAATTATGATTAGTATGATGCAGGAAAACAAAGCAAATTTCATCAAAAATCACCTCGGTCTGAGCGCTACACTATGCTACACTACACAACATAGCACAGCTTAGCAAGGCCATAGCATGATAATCTTTCCTCAAATTGTCTTGACGTGAGAAACAAAATTGCCCATTCTTCGACCATGAAAAATGCTTATTCTACTACCACCTTAGAATATGACCAAGATCCCATGATAGAACACTTGCAAAGTGAGTCGAAATTTAGGCAAAACTGGGTTCTACACTATGCTACACTACACAGCATAGCACAGCGTAGAAGGGTCATAATGCAAGAAGATCCTCCATCAATTTGTTCTAGTAAAAGAATTGCACTTAGCCATGCTTTGACTTCCAAGACTGCCTATCCCACTTCGCCCTTAGGTCCCAATCAAAGTCTTCTGATAAAAAATTATAGGTTGTGATTCAAATGCATCCCAGAATGGCTGCTACATTGTGCTACATTGCATAGCGTAGCAAAGACCTAAAAGGCTAAAAGTGTCGCAGGGATGAAACTAGGAAGTATTAGGCTCCTTTATCATGAAAAGTGTAATGGCTAGTTACTAAAATAGCTTGCCTCGCTAGGCCTCAGAGCGGTATTTTTGGTTTTTAAGCACTATTTATCTCAAAAGTGGCTGCTACGCTGTGTAGCATAGCACAGCGTAGTGAGTGGGTATTCATGCTACTCCGCTACGCTGAACAACGTAAGTAACGTAACACTTGAAAAGAAGCTATAGGACATCCACAAAAGCTCTAGGATTCATCGTTAATGGTCATTTCTAATCTAGCATCTCCTTGACAACTGAGATTAGCAGTTTGCTTTGCTTGTTGCATCCCTTGTCGAGTCCCGAAATTGTTTCTATGCTTGACCCTACTCATAAGAGAGAGGAAGATGTAGTCCCGAAGTGTAAGCTTCCCTTTTCATTTGTCATAAGCATTTTTTGTAAAAATGTGGTAGTCCCTTGGGTACATGCAATCCAAATGATATGGTCATAGCTTAGTAGGTTTCACTTCCAGCCTCGTTCCATTAGGAATTGCACTTCAGCATAGCATCACACGCCAACATAACACATCCACGTTTGTGTCCTGTGGAACCCAGGACACATGATATCCAAGTGACATCCTGCTCTTGGATCTATAAATACCTCAGCAAACAACATTCTAGGGGTTGGCTTCTAGAGGGTTGGCTTCTGGAGATTGGCTTTTGGCAGTTGGCTTCTAACAGTAAGCTTTGATAAAGAGATTGGCAAACAAAAGGTTGATAATAGCAAAACCCAGCAGTAGCACTCCCCAGATCTCACTCCAACCTAGCATACTAGCTCTTAGCCCAGCAAGCATTGGCTCATTGGTTCTTGTTAGCATCCCATTGGTAGCGGTCCAGGAGCTATGACCATATCGCTCTATTATCGACTGTGCCTATCCAATACTGCCTACCTATTGTACACATTCATCATTCAAGCAAAGATCAAATCCCCTAATTTTGGGGTGGTGCATTCCCTCACCTAAACTCTCATTCTATTGTTTCTATAATGTATATGTTGCACCTTTTTGTACTTGTTCATGCATATTATCCTAGTTACATACTTTGATGTGTTTCTATTGTTATGCACCCCACATTTTCTTTCATTTCAACCTCAGCGTGTTACATTTTAAAAATTACTATTTACATATGATTATCGCACACCACGTAAGTCCCTGTCTAATCGACTAGACCGTTCAAGGCACCCCATTTCTATTTTCTCCAGCATGGCCCTCGCGCAGATCTGAGGTTAGGCTGTATGCCTGATAACCTCTCGATGTTCCAGCCATCGACATTTTCAGACATCACAATTGGATTATGAAGGATGGGATTTTTGCTAACTTATCAGGTTATCATCATAATCATGTGAATGTAAGATATGTGACGTTGGAGGATGGTTAGCCACAACCTCTAGGTGACCTTGGATATCCAAGTCACATCTCACTCTCGGATCTATAAATACCTCAGCAAACAACATTCTAGGGGTTGGCTTCTAGAGGGTTGGCTTTTGGAGATTGGCTTTTGGCAATTGGCTTCTGACAATAAGCTTTGACAAAGTGATTGGCAAACAGAAGGTTGATAATAGCAATACCCAGCAGTAGCACTTCTCAGATCTCTCTCCAACCTAGCATAGCAGCTCTTAGCCCAACAAGCATTGGCTCATTGGTTCTTGTTAGCATCCCATTAGAAGCGGTCCAGGAGCTGTGACCATATCGCTCTATTGTTAGCTATGCCTGTCCAGTACTTCCTACCTATTATACACATTCATCATTCAAGAAAAGATCAAATCCCCCAATTTTGGGGTGGTGCATTCCCTCACCTAAACTCTCATTCTATTGTTACTATAACATATATGTTGCACCTTTGTGTACTTGTTCATGCATATTGTCCTAGTTACATACTTTGATGTGTTTCTATTGTTATGCATCCCACATTTTCTTTCATTTCAAACTTAGCGTGTTACATTTTAAAAATTACTATTTGCAGATAGTTATCGTACACCACGTAAGTTCCTATCTGATCGACCAAACCATTCAGGGTACCCCATTTTCGTTTTCTCTAGCATGGCCCTTGCGCGGATCTAGGGTTAGGCTGTACGCTTGATAACCTCTCAGTGTTCCAGCCACCGACGTTTTCGGATGTCACAGTTTTTGGTGCTAGAAGGAGGGCTTGAACCTCTGTGTCTTTTCTGTGTGTCACAAGTAATCTTACACGCTATCTGTACCTCATCACCAGTAACTTGCTAGTGTAGGCATGACACCTCTATGATTGTCCACATACCAAGTGGTGGAGATTGGTTTCCACAAAGGTTCCTTTGGAACCTTGTAGGATTAAAGCCCTAAATTATCTACTATGTTACACTACCTATCTACTATGTTACGCTGCCTGCATCCTGTATAGCGCAACGACCTTATTAGTGTAGCAACTTCCAAACTATCTGCTGCGTTACACTGTCTACTATGTTACATTGTCTACTGTGTTACGCTACCTATAGCCAGTGTAGCATAGCAACCCTATCAATGTAGCAGTCCCTCTCAGCATAGCAAGTGTAATAGTGAAGAAAAATTGATTTTCAACATTTTCAAGTGTACCCAGTTTCAGCTTATTTCCCTTATGGCTTTCAACTATAATCGTTTAGCCAAAAAATGTGCTATTTTCAACCATTTCTCACATGTATCTCTCCCTCTTACACCTTAGAAAAGATGAATCCTGCAACCATTTTGATTCCCACCTTGAACTTGAAGGGATCCTACTCTGTTCAACACATGGCAAATCCCGAGTGACTACTCAACCCAATGCAAGTACAGTGGTAGTCTCTTAGACTAAAGCATCAGTCACCTAAATGTCTACCTCATGAAAAAGAACGATATAACTTCCAATGTGCCAGGATCCAAGCAAATCTACCTTTGGATCATCAAGAGATCAAGGAAAAGTGTAACTTTGAAATCATTGACTGGAATGGAAGGGAGTTCATTCCCACTTCTAATGTCACTGTTCTACTCATCGAAACATGCCAATGGCTTTTAAGCCAACTTTTTCAATTGAGAAAATCAAGAGAATGGGACACAGCGTCCCACTATGATGAACCTTTTTAGGATGGGTAAGAGGAGTTAGACTCCCACTCTAATGGTGGAGGTCCAGTCTACGCCACAACGAATCTATCTACCTCTATCTTCCATTCGCACCAGCCACAATCTTCCACCTCTGTTGCTACTACCACGACACTCTTGCAACCCAAACCCTCTTTAGTAATGGGTAGCCATCAAATGTTGTCAATACATCAACATGTAGGCCATTCAATCTCATTTCCCGTTGTCCTCCCTTCCCAGTCTATCCAAGCCCTACACCTAACACCTACGATGCCCACACTGCCATACGTGCACAACATGCCTGCATCACAACCACATGTAAGTTTCATTTTTGTCCCCTCTTCTATACCCATTTCACCATCAGCAGCAGTCCTAACCTCAACCACGTGGTGGACAACAATGACTTCTTTTCCCACATCTCAATTGTCCCAAATGCCACAATACGTGCAACCCCAAAACTATTAAGGTATGCATGTAATACAACCAAACGTGGGGTTATGGGCCACCCCAACAACTAGGCAAATAACAACACCATAGCGCCATCGATGCCAGCTGCTCTAGCGGCACCACCCACTGGGTTGTAGGCTGCTCAAACAACACCACTAGTAGGAGTTGTTTTGATAGTACACCTAATGAGATTGGCAGCCATACCAACAACACCACTAGTGATGGCTTCTCTAGTAGCTTCACAACCCTTGTCACAGTCCCAGGTCTGGACCAAGCCTTTTAGCTCATCCAGACCCTCACTGAAGAAATTAAATGGCTCAAGGCCATTGGTTCTGAAACCTTTCAAGTCATGGACTTCTACCAAGACGACCTGATTAGTCTAGTAGTTCCTTTTCTTACATTACCTCCTGGGATACAACTTCCCCAATTTACAAAATACAATGGGGAAGGCAATCCGAATGCCCACCTAGTCACTTTTAGGTGTAAATCCCCGTTACTACAACCATGGCCCCATACTATCATTTGTGTTTTTGCCATGTCCCTGACAAGCAAGGCCTTACACTAGTACCTCGTGCTTCTATCTCAACATTAGAAGAATTGCTAAGCCAACTCGTGACTCGTTTTAAGTATAACTTGAAACCAGAAGTCCCTCTAGATTAGCTCATGAATGTTAAACAAGAACCACTAGAATCTATACAAAAATTCATACAACGTTGGAGTGCTACCCTAAATGAAATACATGAACCAATTGTTGAGGCCCATTTGCTGGCTATTTTCAAAGGAGTAGTAAACAATTTTATTAAATCCAAACTATATTATTTGGCTCCACATTCCCTTAGCCAAGTGTTTGCTCAAACTAAAATCATTCAGGATGTGGCAGAGGCTAGTAGAGATCTAGCCTACATAGCCTATAAAAATACACATACAAAGAAAGACAAGGAGAAAGGAAAGGCCACAACAACCACAATGGCCACCATGGCTAATGAGACCAAGACCAACAATAGTAAAAAGATTGCCACAATACCTAAAGCCTCCACTAACACAACACCTGACTTCACTAACACTAGTCAGCCCTCGGCATCAACACCCACAGTGCAAACTCAGCCAAGGCCAAATTTTTTGAGTGTAAGTATCGCTCAAAATATACCCCATTACCAATTAAGCCTTTAGAGCTTCTGATTCAATTGTTGGGAGCTAGGTGTATCTAGCATAAAGGATGTCAGAGGAGGCTCTTAAGTGTCACCAAAGGTTCTATGAAGTCCTTCGTGACTCCTGCTTGGCTATGCCTAATGAACCACCAATACCCAGGAACTTTAGGCTAGAGCATTTTTGTGATTATCATCAATTGTGTGGGCATGATACAGATTATTTCTTGGCACTGAAAGATGATATTCAATGGATGATTGATCAAGGTAAGTTGGTCCTTGACAAGAGTAGTCCTATCTGACCTAAAAACCAATCCATGAATGTTTACAAAGATCCTTTGAATGCTAACAATGCAGGTTACACTATCAACGTCATTGGCATTAACGATAACACAGACTTGCAACACAAACCATTCATGGTTCATGTACTCCCCCCCCCCCAGGAATACTGAAGCTTCGACAAAAACTAGGTTGCAAACCCCCTTTGTCATTAGGGCCTCTCCACAAACATCTACTGCACCTTTTGTACTTAAAAATGCATTGTGTCCTACTACAACAATGTAGGCACTATTTGTTATTAGGGTGCCAAAGCATACGAGTTCCCCTACTACCCAAAGTCAAGAGAAGAGCATTGCACCTTAGTCTCCTCATCTAAGAAAACGTGAAGAACATCTAGTAGATAAGTTGGCTAGAGAACGCATTGCGTTGGGCCCCCCTAAGCCCACCCCCTTGTTCGCAATTCCCATGACCTCTTCATCATCAGCCACTCATGGTAACACACACATACAACCATCATCCTTTGATTCAAAAAAGCTTATTACTCAACCCAAAGCCACTCCCCTTGGGGAGATTCGTCTTCTAGGGTGCATAGAAGAAGAAAAAGTTAGCAAATAATCAAACAGTGGGCAAGACTTCCTAAATGCACTTTCACAGGTTAAACAAGCCTTGAAACAAAAGAACACAACATTAAGCTTATATGACTTAATAATGACCTCTACGGTGCATCGTGAGGCTTTGGTTCACATGTTAGCATCTATTTCTATTAGTGAAAACATGCCAGCTAAAGAGAAAGCTATCCATGCCATTATGCTTCCCTCTATGGCTGAAGAACCTTGGCCAGCCCATTTAACATTTCAAATGACAAAGCCATCAAAGATGACCCTGAAAAGGGTCAAGTGACTACTACCCCCATGTTTATCACAATTCGGGTAGGTTAGTATAAGATTCATAGAGTACACGTCGATGACGGGGCTGCCACCAATGTGATACCATTCCCCATAATGGACAAGTTGGGCTTGGTGGATTAAATCAAGCCCACATCAACCTCATGTTTAAAGTCATTCAATGGGGCATGCGTCGTGGTCAAGGGGACTATTACCATTAAAAGGGGACCATTTTCCCACTAGTGTAGTATTTATTATGGTAGAAAACTAAGAGTTTTATCCTTACCCATACACCAAGAGATCCACTTACCCTACGCATGTGATCTTTGGCGATGAAGTAGCTCCCGGAGCCATAAACAATATAGATGTGGAGCAAGGATCAAAGATAGAAATCTCTGAAAACGAATCACCCATTCATGCTAAAATTCCATGTTTGACAAATTAGCCATCCAAAACCGCTGAATTGAAAGAAGAAACCATGTGGGCCAAATTGCCCTTCCAAACGGTAGATGATAACATAGAGGAATGCCACCACAAGGCTTCTTGATCATATGCCCTGCCTAATCCATGTCGGATTAGGAAACAATTACATGATTAAATTTTACCTCCACTTTACTTTAATAAATTTTACACTTCTGTTCACATGATTTCCATTTTGCATTAAGTTTGTTATTTGCATTATCTCTGCCACTAACATTAGTTAATGCAATTACGGCCCGAAATGGCCTTAAACTACCGCCATGGCCCACTAAGGCCTAAAACTAGCAACACCACTTTTGAAAACCACCTTACATATGGCCTAAAATGGCCTTAAACTACCACTACGACCTGCTAAGGCCTAAAACTGGCAACCCCACTCTTGAAAATTAAAATACGTTTAACCTGAAATGGCCTTAAACTAGCAATGGCCCAAAATGGCCTAAAACTAGCGATGGCCCGAAATGGCCTTAAACTAGCGATGGCCCAAAATGGTCTTAAACTAAAACAAGGGCCCCACAAGGGGCCCAAGCACATTAACAAACAAATTCACCAAAAGGAATGAAACAAGTGTTTTACTTTTCATTAAATATAAGTTCATCCTCAGAATACATAACAACAAGCATTTCATTTCATTTCAAAAAAAAATTGCCAATGGGTTATGAGTCTCTGCCAGTATCTTTATCCCCTACCCCACTAGGTCCTACATCCTTATTTGGGTCCTGCACAAAGCAAGAATAAAATAATGAGTCAAATTACGATGACATATCATAAAATAAACCACAATATAGCAAAGCTTGGCTAACCTGATATGGGCCTACGTCCACCTCTAGAGGTATTCTATCCATGCCAGCTACTAAGCATCAAAGAATCTCCTCCTCGCTCAAGTTCGCCCAATCTTCTCCCCCCAAGTCAACGCATGCTACAGTTTTCCCCTTCTCCACACCTGTCCATGTGGGCGGTCTCGGAGAGAATGTGGCAGTAGTGATCTCCCTAGAAGGCAAAGTCATCTCTCTCTTAGGAGATCCACTCACCACCACATGTTTCTTAAATTTTTCATAGGCCTTGGTAGCACCAATCACATCAAGAAATAGCTCATGAATATGCAATTCAACAAAAGCATCTCAATATTTTTCATGGTAAATAGAACATTCCACCTTGTACATGTGTTTATGATTTTTATGTGCCTACCCCCATTCATACACCTTGGTGCTGTAATCTTTCCAATCCTATTTTTTCTGGCCAGTAGATCCATCTACAAGCATTTTTCAATCACTTCTAGGGTGGCCTCATTCTTGCCTCGTATAGCCAACCAATATCTTACATAATCTATTACAGTCGTACGCCAACTACCATCTAAACTATCATGATCCATTAAGAACTCATTTCTTGACCGTAGATCTTCCAGTTCAACCGCTTGGCTAGCTTTCTCCTTTTCGAGCTTCTGAACCCGCTTCTAGAGGTCTTCGTTAACCCACCTGCACTCCCACAAAGATCATGCCAAGTATAGTGCACATTTATTCACCTCCTCATATATGTCATGAGGTACCTTGGTTACTTTTGGAGGGAGCTCAAGCACGATGTCAACTTCAACTATCTGTTGTGGGTCCAATTTGAGTCGAGAAGTTGGTAATCGTACATAAAGAAGCATTAATCACTAGATGATGGAAAAAATACAATAACATAAAAAGCAAACACTGTATTGCAAATGCACCTATCTCAGGATCAATTTGCCTTAAGCGGTCGATCATGTCATCAACAATCCCATCAATAAAGGCAAACTTATCTGGTGTTTCTGTCCATGGCTCTAGGCGAAATGAGGAGGAAGATTTAGGAACCTTAGTAGCAGTGTACGCTGTGCAAAAAAGGGTGTTAGCATTGTAAAGAAGAGGGAGAAGAGAGGGGAAAGTAACATAAATAATAGTGTAAAGCTCCTACCCAGCAAACTCTCAGGGATAAGAGCAAGGGGATCGCCCATCAGCATATTGTCAAAGAAACCATCAAACTCACCAGTCCCAAACTGTATCCCTTCTGCTTCAAGCTAACTTAATAGTGTAGTAGCTTCTTCAACCATCATGTTCCCCTCATGTGCTAGGGCACACTCTGCAAAAGGTTAATCTGCAAAAGGAGCCTCTCCCTCTCTGGTAGGGGCCTCCTCTCTTGCAGCTGGGGCCTCTTCTTCTTCTATAGCAAGGGCCCCTACCTCAAGGGCCAAAGCTTCTTCTTCTCCATCATCTATTAAACACATATAAAGTGAGCATGCTAGTATAACATAAAAATAAACATAAGAAAAGAGGGGAAAGGGTTGCTAATGAGATAATCAAATCATACTCACCATCAAATGCAGGTTGCACTTTATGAACCTTGATCTACAATCTTTTGCCTCTGTCTTCACTGGTACACGAAGGCTCTTCTACGGGATGAGATTTCTTGTGTTGAAACTTTGATTTCACTGTTTCAACCATAAGGCATGCCCTCCTTACCGCATTTCATGTGTTAGTATGAGGCGCTTGTCCAATGATGTCTTGTGCATGAAAGGGCCATCCCACCCAATCCTTCGTTGTTATCAAAAAAGACTCCCCAATAGCCTCTGGGGGGGTCCTAGGATTAAGTGATGCTATAATACTTAGCAAATCCATGGTTTGGATATCTGGGTGTGATCCTGCAACACCCAAATGCCATTTTCTCAAACCACCAAGAATTTAGAAAATCATCGTAGGCAAGCTATAAAAAAGGTGAAATGTACATTAAAACGTGCATCAAGCTTCTCACGAAGCTTAACCATTTCAACCTGCAAACCCTTGATGAGATAGTTAGCCCAATTATAGTGAGACCCTTCTTCCATGACATCCCTCATAATCCAAGCCTGCTCTACCCCAAGGATTTTCCCTTAGGTTATGGGCTATCTTTAGCTTGACCTTATTCATGTAAATCCCCTTTCTATCCTTACTCATCCCTAGCCATTCTTCTATGTCCCCTCAATGGTTTACATCTTTGCTGGTTTTCTCCCCTATATGTAAACCATCGAAAGGAACACCGAAGAGATCTACGAAAAGTCTATCGGTGATCTCAAACACCACCCACACATTATGCACCTGTGTGCGAAAGTGGTCAGCCCTTTCCATAAAAGAGTCAACAAGGTCGAGCATCTCTGCAGCTGGAATGCTTGGATTTACTTCTAAAAATAAGTCCATGAGCCTAGCCTCCTATACATTCTGAACAAGGGAGGTTGGGACCCCATTACAAAACCAGCATTGTGTCTTGTCCACTTCACCATATTTAAGGAAGAGGTTAGTTTTGTCACGTCCGGAGGTGACTACCATAACCTCTTAGGATTTAGTGCTACTGCAATAATCAAACAAAATGATAAAAACAACAAAGATAACAAAATCAATCAAGGGCATATTAAGGGACATGCACAACTCAACCCATCATGTGCGAATGGCATGGGGAATGGTGGGATTTCCACCAGAACTTCTTCCACGATGGGCGCACAATAGGATGCCCATTTGCCATCTAACCATCTAACCTGGCAACATATAGAATACAATAAGCATTTCAACTATGCAAGAAAAATGATACAGCGTGTCTAAAACATCTTCATAAGATCCACCTGCTGCCATAGTAGATAGTCCTGGGTGGATTCTGGAAGAGAGTGCCCATGTGACGAGCGACAAACAAGGTGTTGTACTTATGGTAACACTTAAATTTAGGCATAGCCCAAACCCAAGACAAGTGTCTCAAATCTTTTGGGCATCAATTTGAGCTCCCAACCTCTTCTCCTCCAATAGATCCACCAACCATAAACTTAATGATGCCTTGGTTTATGCTAGGCAATAGCGTTTCAACCAAAACATTGGCAGTCTTGGTCGACAAGTGCTACCATACCATCACACTGAAATGGCGAAGGAGGAACTCTAGGAGTTCTCATGTGCCTTCCCGAAACCAAACCGTCTGGTCCCTTACTCGTGCATGGGGAGGGAGGACATTAGCTATAGGGGCACTCAAGCAACACAAAAATCCAACCAGCTTAATCATGATCAAGATAGGTTTCAACATGACCTTGCATGGTATAGCACGAAGCATTAGTTCACAGTATTCAAGCGATGGTTACCATATAGTGTAGCAGCCCCTTATGCATAACTTTTTCCAAGTATGAAATGTGATGCCCCTCATTTTGTGACTTATCCCATATAGCATAGCAATTGTGTTACATGTAGCGTAGCAACGTAGTAGCGTAGCACGTGACATAGCATAATGGGTACACCTCACACAGCATAATAGTCGTGTCATGCACAATGTAGCAACGCAACAAGTACATCCCATGCAACATGATAGGCGTAGCAGCATAACAGGTACGGTAGCATAGCAACATAATAGGCATCACAGTGTAACAGGAATGACAACATAGCAAGTATAGCAGCGTAGCAGTGTGACAACGTAGCGTGATAGGCACCAAAAATACAATACAACCTACCAGTCACTCTAACAAAAGAAACACGGCTTGAGAAGGAACATACAACATTTCCATAGCCCCAACCCCATTCTACTACATGAAATGTAACAAAACAAAATATAAACCAAAATCCCCTTTACACTTGCTACGCTACCCAGAACACGTGCTACGCTACCTAGGAAGCATGCTACGTTGTCCAAAATGTATGCTATGCCACCCACAACCTTCTAAACCCTCAGAATAATACATCGTCCCACCCACAACAATGGCCGCCATGGCAGCAGTGCGCAATAACCATAGCATAGCAGCTGTGGCAGTGGCCAAGAACATAACAACAAAATTCATAGCATAGCAATGGTAACAATTGCAGCCACCAAAGCACGGTGATTACAATAACAGCCCCATTTAATAGATCACACAATGTAAACAAGTGCAGCATAGCAACTTACTGGGTAGAAGTCGCTTCTTGTCATTCCTCAATGCGTGCCCTGGGGAGACGTTGTAAGGTGCATTCCCCTTCATCCACATTGGCAAGACCTTGATGCCTATGTTCACTCTTGCACGCCATCGTCTTGTTGCCAAACTCGAGTGTATCGATCACTACGCTGTAACTACTATGCTACCTCTCTATCTGAACTATGCTCTGCTTTAGGTGTTAGCTCTAATGGTGAAAATGACAAGATTACCATGGGTAAACCCCTATTTATAGCCTACAAGGTTATAGCACCTATTACTTTTCAGGACGTTCCATGTCCCGTACATAACGCGGGATGTCCCGTGTCCCACACGTAATGCAGAACACCCCTGTTCACTGTAGTGTAACATGGGACAACCAATGTCTACTGCAGTGTAGCACATAAATGCATCAAAATTTTCACCTCATTTTCATAATGTTGCATGATAATGGTCTGCTATGACCTTAAACTGGCAATTTTGACTTACAATGTTGCCCAATCACTGTCTTCTACGACCTTAAACTGGCAATTTTGACTTACAATGTTGCCCAATCACGATCCGCTATGACCTTAAACTGGCAATTTTGTGATTTTTCTTTTACATTATAATCATAGTAGCAGTGTGCTATGACCTTAAACTAGCAGTTTTTGGCATATAATGTTGCACGGTTGCGGTCCACTACAACCTTAAACTAGCAATTTTAGAATTCTTTCTATACTCTAGTCACAGTGACAGTCTACTAAGACCTTAAACTAGCAACTTTTTAACATTGCATAATTACCTTGTGTATATTTCATTGCATGTTGCTGTGTTAAGCAGGTATCACTTGACTTTGTTTCGACTTATTATTGCAGGAGTGCTTAAAAAATGGCTACACATGATGATCTTCATTTGCCCTTAACTCTAACAGGACCCCACGGCAAGTTTATGAGACATTTGAATGTAGAGTTGGTAAACTTCGAACCACCCCCTTATGACACCAACATAGCATCCTTAAAAACATCCCTGGACTAGCCTGAGCATTTGGTCTAAGCTTTAGATTTAGAAGCTGGTGATGCAATTGAGGACCCCCCTTATCGAAATCCCTATAACCACATCCAAAGGTGAGGCATGAACATTAAAGTTTAGCTCTTTACTAGAGTCATAGGTTAAATAAAACATTTCTAAAGTCCCCAATGATAATGCCAAAGTGTTTTCATAGTCAAATGAAGATATGCCAGGCTTAGACCCATGCATCATACAGCACAATATCATCCTAGATTCACGTGTCAAACTAGAGATTACCTTAGTTGTATGTGGCAAAATCACTAAACTTTATCAGGATAGGTTCATCCAGGCGATCGATTATTCTGATTGGGTATCAAACATTGTAGTCGTTTCCAAGAAAACTAGGGGTATATGAATGTATATAGACTTCCAGGATTTGATTAAGGCAATGATTAAGGAAGATTTCCCATTGCCTAGCATCGACCAACTCATCGATACTATGGTAGGTCATGCCTTACTATCCTTCATGGATGGATTCTCACGCTAGAACCAAATTTGCATAAACCCAGAACATCACTTAGCAACTACCTTCATGACCCCTTAGGGAACCTTCTGCTACACGATGATGCCCTTTGGGCTAAAAAATGCTGGAGCAACGTATCAACGGGCAATGACTTACATCTTTAGTGACTATTTTTTGGAGAAGCTAAATGATTACATGGACGATATAGCAGTTAAGTCTAAGAAAGCCCCTGATCATGCAAACAACCTAAACGTGGTCCTTCAATGATGTCATAGGCATGACCTTCGCCTCAATCCTAGAAAATGTGTTTTCAGAGTCAAAATTGGACACATGCTAGGCTTTGTGGTGTCAGAAACAAGGATACGAGTGGATCCCGATAAGGTTAAGGCCATTGTTAACTTGGCACCTACAAACCTTAAGGAGTTGCATGGGCTACAAGGTAGAGTCTAATTCATAAGAAGATTTATCATGAGTTTAACAGATAAATTACATCCAATGCAACACTTGCTTAAAAAGGAAGTCAACTTTCAATGGACCAACCAATGCCAGGAATCTTTTGATAACTTAAAGAAAGAGCTTGTTCATCTTCCCACCATTTACCCTCCACAGAGAGATAAGGCTTTCTACATTTATCTGGCCACTTCAAACACATCTATCGCTACATTGCTATGCCAAAAGAGGGATGATGGTTCCAAAATCCTTGTCTACTACCCGAGTCATGCGTTGGTAGCCTATGAAGCAAAATATAATGAAGTAGAGAAAAATTGTCTTGCTTTAGTGTTCACGCTTAAAAAATGGAGGCATTAGTTATTTCGAAGCCAAGTAAACATTATTTGTAAGAATAACATGCTTCGGGCTATTACAATCAATATGTATGAAAGTACCAAGATAGCCCAATGGAAAGCCATAACCATGGAATTCAATCTACATTATGTAGCACGGTCATCTATAAAGGGTTAAGCAATAGCTATGCAACTTATGGCTTCACCTACCAATGATCAAGCAATGATAGAACTTGAATTCCCAGATGAGCATGTTAGTAGTATAAGCCTAGTACCCGCAGACTTCGAAGTCATCCTACATTTCGATGATGCCTCAACTACATAAGGTGGTAGTGCCACCATTGTTCTCACATTTCCCTCTGGGGAGATCTGATCTTTGGTATATCACTTCATGTTTCTTTGCATGAATAATGTAGCAGAATATGAGGGTCTCCTTAGGGGCATTCTAGCAGCTCAAGAGTCGGGGATCTAAAGCTTAGAAATTCGAGGCAATTCACAACTAGTCATCAACCAAGTTATAGAGGGATACGCTTGCAAAGCACAACATTTTCAACCTTACTGTGATTTGGCCAAATACTTACTAAAGTAGTTCGCAACCCTAGATGTCCAACATGTGCCTCTCAATGAAAACACTATAGAAGATGTGCTAGCCACGTTAACACTAAGCATGCCACCACATATGTTTGCTACTTTGCCTACTTAGATAGTGAAATGCATCAATCCCATAATTCACACAACACACATCGCATCTGTAAGTGTAGGCCACACTCAAGAATGATATGATGACATTAAAACATATCTCCAACATGGTAAACTCCCACATGGCCTAACACCTGCCCAAAAGGATGCAATACGAAAGTGAGCATGGTAATATGTCCTCATAGGAGATAACACTTTATGCAAATGCTCTTATGATGGAATATTTCTAGTTAGCATTCATGGGGACAAAGCACAAAAAATTGTTGATGAAGTCCATGAGGGACTATGTGGAGGGCACATAGCTCCCAGGGCTATGGTAGCAAAGATTAGGCATTTGGGCTACTACTAGCCTCACATGGAATGCAATTGCATTGCTAAAGTAAGGACATGCGATGTATGTCAACATCATGGGAACATGTGTCACCCATCCTACATTTCGATGAACAAATCACATGGCCCTTTCAACGTTGGGGGCTAGATATCATAGGATCCATTACACCTAAGTCTTTTGCAGGACATAGTTTCATCATTACCACAACTGAGTACTTTACGAAATGGGTAGAGGCTATTCCTCTCAAAAAGACCACATCCCAATAGGTTTGCAAGTTCATTTTGAACAACATAGTTACACGATTGGGGCTTCCCATGACTATTATTACTGACAACAGGCCATAATTTAGTAGCGCAAAAACCAAAGCCTTTTGCGAAAATCTTGGTATCCAACATTCTTTCTCATCACCATATTACCCCCAAGAAAATGGCCAAGCAAAGACTACCAATAAAGTCATTATCAACCTTTTGAAAAGAATGCTTAGCAGCAGCAAGAGGTGATGGCACGAGCAAATCCTCTTTGTGCTTTGGGCTCATCACATGACATGCAGAATAGTTATAGGTAAGACTCCATACAGTCTTGTATACAATTTTGAAGTGGTGTTACCTCTT
Source organism: Gnetum montanum (assembly GCA_015680685.1). Lineage (NCBI taxonomy): Eukaryota > Viridiplantae > Streptophyta > Gnetopsida > Gnetales > Gnetaceae > Gnetum > Gnetum montanum. The sequence goes on along the minus strand of MNCI01032607.1, from coordinate 1,001,622 downwards.
GAATTGCAGGTCCCATAACTTTGAATGATCCTTTCAAATATCATGGATGAGGCTCAAAACAACGAGTCAAGGATCATTGACCTTGACTCTATAGAGGAGTAGCACACCCAAACACTTAAGCGCATCGAGTGGTACCAAGATAAGCAATAGCGGAAACATCACTGCAATTTGCACCAACGATTGATCAAAAGGGGGACTTAGTCTTCAAGGTTGTTTGTGAACCCGTGAGCAAATTCTTAGCCAACTAGGAAGGCCCCTTTGTAATTACAAAAGCATATGAGAATGGGGCATTCAAACTAGCTAACTTGAATGGAAACGAGTTCTCAAATCATGTCAATCATTTGTACTTGAAGCCATAATACGCTTAACATGCAAGATTATGCCGAACATAAAGCAAGGTAAGCAAATCGTCCGCTATGACATAAAAGTGGCATAGAACATCCACTATGACGTTAAATTGGTGTAGCATATCTTTGGGCCATGACGTAAAATTTGCACACATAGATTATCCTTGGGCCATTACGTAAAAATGGCACCCACAGCATGGTCTACTACGACCTTAAATTGGCCATCCTCTGTCTGCTACAATGTTAAACTAGCACACAACAGTCTGCTGGGACCTTAAACTAGCACAACGATCTACTGGGACCTTAAATTAGCACAACTTGATTTGCCCAAACCTTAAACTAGGACCATGGTCTTCTAGGACTTTAAACTAGCACATCTGATGGTCTACCAGGACCTAAAACTAGGTTTTTTGTGCAACACCTCCTAGCTCACACATGTGACCTTGTGAACAAGTGAGCGTGCATATCTTCGAGCTTCCTAAGCAACATGGGGTGGAACATTGCAGTTCTAGAATGAAGTTCACGTCATCAAGAAAAGACACTCTCTGGGACACATCTAGCGTCACCATCCTTGGCATCTTACTAATCTTCTGGAGATATCGTTTAACATTTTGCTGACCTTCCAGAGCTACTACCACTACTACCAATCATCTTGGTCGTAGCTCTCGTCGTCAGCACCTGCTACTAGAGTCTCAGCACTATTGTGGCCTAGCCACAATGCTGCCATCTTCTAGCCCTCACCATCATCAAAGTCTAAAAAAGCATTTGGCTGTTAGGCTTCTCACCTTGTAACTGGACTTCTTAACTCTTACCTTTGGCAAGGATTCCTGAGCACCCACATTACCATTGCTCCTAGCCTCTTCAGTGCTCATTTCCAACATGGCCATTGAAGTTTTTCATCCTACCATACTTGAAGTTGATACTAGCCTTCCTGCTTCGGACATTACACACATCATACATAGCACTTGCCACCTCAACAATGTCCCAAGTAGACAGGACTTCGCTCTCACCTCACATGTTGGTTATTTTTCTAGTTTTTTCTCTGTTGTGTTTGTAGGATAAAATCCAAGATGATGTTGTTCAAGAATGCATTTCACCATCGAGACAAGGTGCTACATCATTTCAAAGTACCTGCTCTGATTGGCCTAGCTACTTGAGAGTGCATACCCTGCTATCCCTTCAGCCAACCTAACCTCCCTTCCTTACACTTACAATTTCTAACATCTTCCTCCCAAGCTTTTTAAATGCACATGAAACCCTTTCCTATGCTCAACTGCCAAGCCCATGATGGATGTAATGCAGCTCATCCCATGGGAAGCCTCTGTAGGTAGGTCAAAGCCCCACATGGATGTAACACAACTCATCTCGAGGAGGAAACACCTATCCTACAGTAACGACATGGTTTCCTTTGAATGGATATGGGTGTGCAATTTCTCCAAAACAAATGAAAAAAAAAGAATGAAAAATGATGATATAGCCAAGTGCCCAAGACAAATGACACGGTTGCTTTGTAATCATCTCAGCTTTGGATCAACCACCTCTAAGCACTCCAATGAGAGGTTAAAATCCAAAGGGAGAAGCCACTCATGTGTGTTGAATCCCTCATAAGCATTCTAATGAGGGATCACACTATGGAAATGGCTTTCATGATAATGCATCCTGCACATTTCCTTTCCCTAGCCCAATTTCCTCAAACCTGTCCCATTTCTCTATCATACTTAGCTCTCCTAGCACTCTCAAGCATAGCAAAGCATTATCTGAGCAGTGCTAATGAACGGTGTGGGTGTCATGTTTAGCATGGTGTTTCATTTTCTTTGTTGAAATCTCTTAGTCAGATCCTCTAGAAATCAACAAAGATGGGTCATTGAAACACCATCAATTTTGGGACTTTCATGATTCAGCACAGTCCTGAAATTTGGGCAAGAATCTCTGCAAGCCTGGTGTCACACAAGACCGTGCAGACAACATGGCACCCTGGAAGTCCTAGCATTTGCAAAGCTGCTTCTGTGCCTGCCTGCCACCCTTTGCAACATAATCAGCATAACGCCTAGTTACAAGGCCAATTTACACAAATGAAGCACTAAAAGTGGACTATGCAGTTCAGCAAATTTTTCGTCTCCTAGGATGTTAAGCTTGCTACACTCTCTGGCCTATCCAACTTGACACATGTCCCAGTTGTCAATCCACCCAAATGTTAAACTAGGAGCTATCGAAGGTGTTTAGGATGGAATAAACAGTTTAGCAAATTTTCTAATTGTGAGGCCTACTACACTGCACAGCGTAGTACGCCACGTGATGTCAAAACTATTACAAGTGTTAGATCAAACGTAGAAGATGCAATTGGCTGATATTTGGTTTTCAAAGATGCCTGCCCCACTTCATCCTTGAAGTATGATTAGTATGACATAGGAAAATAGAGCAAATTTCATCAAAAATCACCTCAGTCTAAGAGCTACACTGTGCTATGCTACACAGCGTAGCAGGGCCCTAGCATGATAATCTTTCCTCAAATTTTCTTAACATGAGAAACAAAATTACACATGCTTCGACCATGAAAAATGCTTTTTCTACTACCACCTCAGAATATGATCGAGATCCCATGATAGAACACTTGCAAAGTGAGTTGAAAATTAGGCAAAACTGGGTGCTATGCTATGCTATGCTACATAGTGTAGCACGGTCATAATGCAAGAATATCCTCCATCAAGTTGTTCTAGCAAAAGAATTACACTTAGCCATGCTTCAACTTCCAAGACTGCCTATCCCACTTCACCCTCAGGTCCCAATCAAAATCTCTTGACAAAACATTGTGGGTTGTGATTCAAATGCATCCCAGACTGGCTATTATGTTGTGCTACACTGCATAGCATAGCACAGCATAGCAAAGACCTAAAAGGCCAAAAGTGTCCCAGGGATGAAATGAAGAAGACTCAGGCTCCTTTAGCATGAAAAGTGTAATTTTTCCAAGCCTTGGAGGGGTATTTTTGGTTTTTGAGCAAGATTTATCTCAAAGGTGGCTGCTACATTATGCTACGCTGTGCAACATAGCACAGCGTAGCAAGTAGGTATTCACGCTACTCCACTATGCTGAATAGCATAAGTAACGTAACACTTGAAAAGAAGCTACAAGACATTCCCAAAAGATCCAGGATTCATCTTCAATAGTCATTACTGCCCTAGTATCTCCTTGATAGTCGAGATTAACAATTTTCTTTGCTTGTTGCATCCCTTGTCAAGTCCCAAAATTGTCTCTATGCTTGACCCTACTCATAAGAGAGGGGAAGACATAGTCCCAAAGAGTAAGCTTCCCTTTACATTTTTCATAAGAATTTTTTGTAAAAATGTGGTAGTCCCTTGGGTACATGTAATCCAAATGATATGGTCATAGCTCAATAGGTTTCACTTCCAGCCTCGTTCCATTCAGCGTAGCACCACACGCCAACCTAACACATCCACGTTTGTGTCCTGTGGAACCTAGGACACGTGATATCCAAGCGACATCCTACTCTTGGATCTATAAATACCTTCACAAACAACATTCTAGGGGTTGGCTTCTAGAGGGTTGGCTTCTGGAGATTGGCTTTTGGCAATTGGCTTCTAACGGTAAGCTTTGACAAAGAGATTGGCAAATAGAAGGTTGATAATACCAAAACCCAGCAGTAGCACTCCCCAGATCTCTCTCCAACCTAGCGTACTAGCTCTTAGCCCAGCAAGCATTGGCTCATTGGTTCTTGTTAGCATCCCATTGGCAGCGGTCCAGGAGCTATGACCATATCGCTCCGTTGTCAACTGTGCCTATCCAGTACTACCTACCTATTGTACACATTCATCATTCAAGCAAAGATCAAATCCCCCGATTTTGGGGTGGTGCATTCCCTCACCTAAACTCTCATTCTATTGTTTCTATAATGTATATGTTGCACCTTTGTGTACTTGTTCATGCATATTTTTCTAGTTACATACTTTGATGTGTTTCTATTGTTATGCACCCCACATTTTCTTTCATTTCAACCTTAGTGTGTTACATTTTAAAAATTACTATTTGCAGATAGTTATTTTACACCATGTAAGTCTTTGTTTGATCAACCAAACCATTCAGGGTACCCCATTTCCATTTTCTCCAACATGGCCCTCACGTGGATCTAGGGTTAGGCTATACACCTGATAACCTCTCAGTGTTCCAGCCACCGATGTTTTTAGACATCACAGTTGGATTATGGAAGATGGGATTTTTGCTAACTTATCATGTTATCATCATAATCATGTGAATGTAAGATATGTGACATTGGAGGATGGTTAGCCACAATCTCTAGGTGACCTTGGAAAACATCATTTTCCCTTTCATATGCCCCAGCCCTCAAGTGTGATGATCCATGACTATCCTATGAGCAACAAGGTGAAGTGTGTTCATCTCCATGTGAGAATCCTTAGCCACCCAGGAGACCTACTATGATGCCATCTAGATTGTAATCAAAGGACACATGCACAAGGGTTGAACTACACCATGGAAAATGTTCCAAAAGGACCGTGTCCTTTGGCAGTGCAACCAATTGACCAAACTCATGTTGGAATTCCTACCTTAAAAATGAAGTAGAGCATGAGAAAATTTTCCTTAAAGAGAGAGAGAGAGAGAGAGAGACAAAAGAAAAAGAATTAGGACCATGTTTATTAGTAGTGTAATAAGTTCTTTAGTGTGATGGGGTTTGGTAGTAATCCTCACCCTAGCCTCCATTCCCCTTTTAAACCAATTCCCTTTCTAAATGTCAAAGAAAATGAGAAAGAGTCCTATTCATTAAGTTTGGCATAAGTCTTCTGCTCAAAGTAGTCCACATACTTTTTACTTTTACCTTGTGAGAAGATTGGGAATGAGATATTAATTATATCCTTCAATTATTTATATGTATCTATGTATGTATGTATGTATGTAGTTAAACTTATGATTTATAAAGAGTATATGTTTTTATCTTTATTAAATAAGATGATGTGGTAAGGATGGCCCACATTTAGTTCCCACTTGATTATATGGTTATTTTAATCATGTTTAGATCAATATAGTTTGCTTTTGAATTTCAATTTATCTGTGTTTTATGACCTTTTCAATCCTCTATCTTTTGCATCTCCTTTTTAAAATTTTTATGGTTTTGCTATCCCTTGCACTTGCATGCAATTTCTAATTTGGGGGCGAAGTATTGATGCCAACGTTTCCCATGTTAGGCATGGGGCCATGACTTATTAGTCTAATCACTAAGGTATGGTTTCATGCTTTGAATCCATTTCCTGAAACAAATTACATGATACATAGGAGGGCTTTCAATGAGAGGTATCACACAACCTTTAAATTATTTATTATAAGAAGAGATTATTGTCATCCATCAACAGATGATATATTTAGAAATGTCAACACCTATCATCTGGAACATTTTGGCTTTATTTGAAAACCTACAATACCTTTAAAATCTATTTATGATATGCTACTTAAGAGTACTTTGAAATCAACCATTCTAAATCACGTTACTCTTATAGCTAATAAAATATTTCAACACAAAATAATTTAAGAAGTTGTTTATTAACAACTGGAAACCAGAAGTTTTTATTGTGTCCAGAAAATCAAAAGGCTAAGCAATCTCTTTTAAGAAAGCAAAAATAGGTTTTTTAGGATAGAGATTTTTAGGCCAAATTCCTATCTCCCCTTGAATCCCAATAATAATCTTCATAATTTTCATGCTTCAATTCCAATAATACATAAAACATGAATCAAGCTTACCAAAGTCAACACTTCCCAAAAACCAGAGCTTCAAAATTTGTCCCAAAAAACCACCTAGATTCTCCTTTTAGTGAATGGGTCAAAGTTGCTCATGATGAATCCTCTTAGCTGTGAATATGTAGAAATTGATGGTTTAAATATCTTTCAAACATGTAACTATAGAGTAGCTATTTTTTTTTTCAAACATGGCAAAACAAAAGTATAGAAACACAAAAATCATGACATCTAATCTTTGTAAGGATACATGACCTTGGATGATCCTTTTCCTAGCACTTTAGGGTACTCCAAAATTGGAATAAATAAAAAATTAATTTTTCCTTATTTATCAACAAATTCCTTTTTAGTTGTTTATTCATTTCAACATTGTAAAATTTGAGCAAAGGTCATTTATAGAACAAAATTTAGCATCAAATAATCAATCAAGCTAACCAAATGCATACTTACAAAACCATAGAAACCATTGGGATCTATCTCCACAAACACACCATTAGTCTCTCATTTTTCTGATCCAATCATCACAACCAACCTGCGTCCTCCTCCTCCTCCTCCAATAGTGGCAAACGTGGGGTAATGGTTGGTGATGTGTGGCGATGGCAGGCCATGACTTAGACTTGGGAAGATGTTACATAGGTAACCAACAAAGTCATGGTGATGTGGCAGATGTGAGTAGACATTATGGGTGGTGGACATGGGTGACGTGATGGATGTTGGCATTTAAGGTCATCAGTAGGGAGCTACTATAAAAATAGTGGCAACAACAAAATGAAGGAACAATCACTCGCTTTCTAGCTCTCTAAGACCATCTACGAGTAGTGAGTAGAGGCAACACAAGCACAAAATGCTGGCAATGTTAGAGGTAATGCATAGGGGATCTTTGGGCCTTTCTCTCTCCCAGCAAGGATAACAAGCGTACAGTAGCTAGAGCATGTGCAAGCATCTAGGGTATCTACAAGCATTTATAAGCATCGGTAAGAGGTGGTGGTCATGTAGGAGTCAGAGGCGATGATCACGTAGTGGGGCATGAGTTGCAGGTGACGAACGGTGACCAGTAGTGGCAAGTCAATGCATTAGTGGCACATGATAGTGATAACTAACATTACGTATGGCATCAGTGGTGGTAGGTGCATCAACGAAGTGCAAAAATAGTGCATGGCACATGGTAATGGATGATAGGCAATTCTTGGCAACAAGCAGTGGTGAGCGATGATGCATGTTAGCAACTAGCAATGATAGCTAGTAGTCCAATAATAGTGGTGCATGACGATGCATGGTGCAAATAGTGGCAATCAACAATTAACTATCAGCAACTATAGCAATGACACATGTTAGTAGTGATGGAGGTGCATGTGGCACCAATAGTCCAATAGAAACAATGCATGGCAGATGATCACGAATAGTAGTGTCCATCTACAATCAGTGGTAGAAATGGTAGTGGTAGCACCAGCACAAACAATAGCATGTGATGGTCAATGGTTAACTGTAAGCAACATCAAAGGCGACGTGCATCAACAACTGATGATGATAGCTTTAACTCAGCTAGAGCCACTAGAAGTTCTTACATTTGTGCTCGTTTTAAGCTAAGTTATTGTCCCATTCTATTATTATTTTTATGAACTAAGTCCTCTATGTTGTGCTTTAAACATAGAACCTATTTTACTTATAAACCTAGATTAATCCTTTTGCCAACTATTTTTTGCTTTAATTTCATGTTTTATTGATCCCCAAGTTTATTATTGAAAATTTAAAAGCAAACGATTATCTTTCTATCAAAGCTATCTTTAACTACCCTTTATATTTCCTTATTAAAATTGTTTAACTTACCAGCATCTATATACATCATGAAACACCACATTGCCCAACCAGCTAAGACTATTCCCATGATTCCATACCTATACTAGAGGCACCCTAGGCAGTGGTCTCCCTAAATGAGTTTTTCCAGGTGTTGATGTGTCCAAAATTTATGCATCAACACCCTCTTGTTTAGTGGTTGCTGCATACACACACCTCTAAATTTCTATCATTTATGCACACTGTTGCATGCCTAAAGTGATGTGGCTTTGATGGTTCATAGTCTTTGCATGAAATGGCACCTTGTGTTGTTGTATGTGATGCATGGAACTCTCTTCTTCTAAATCTTGCCAAATGCATTTTCCTTAGAAATATCTAAGGAAAGGTCTTGAATCCCCAACCTTGCATCGATGATGCTCAGCAATGCACTCCCCATGATGATAGGAAATTTCCCTTTACAGTTCTCCACATGGATCACCAAAAAGCCAACATGATAAGACCATCCACAAACGGTGGTCATGATGTCCTCAAAACAGTGATGGATTGGTCTACCAAATCTAGTCTAATGTTGCTCTTTTTCAAGGAAGGCAAGTTATAGGCTTTATACATCTCCTGAAAAATCAAGTTAACTTTTGAACTTGAATCCAAAAGAGCCTTACATGATTCATTTGCAGTGATCTGCAAGTAAATAAGAGGACTTCCATGATCAAATATCTTCCTAGGAAGATGACTAGTCTTTATATAATCTGTGACTGCATAGGTCAACATGATAGTGTATAATTGAGGGGCACTTTGATTTGAACTCTATTCGATATGGATTTCAAAGATTCAGGTACCAAGGTTGGCAACCACAAGTGTGTGCAAGGGCTTTGTAAGGTTTTTGGTTCTAAAGAATGACCTCTTGTGGGGCTTGGATTTAGAACCACTCAACTCAGGTGCCAGTTGCAAGTTTACTACCCTTGTAGTGTTTCTTTGTTGTGGCTAGGCAAGTATTTCACCCTACATGGATCGAGCATGTGGCAAAGGAGTTTATGATGGTGGTGTAGGAGTGGATGGGTATTGAGGAGGATAGAAAGGAAATGGGGACTTCCCTCTTAGAGAAGGCTTTTTGTAGTACTCTAGAGGATAGTAGTGATGTGGGAAGGAAGCATGACTAGAAGAGTCACATGGAGAGACTGGTTGCTAAACATAATAACCATAAGGATGACGTTGTCGCTAAGGTACTATTTCCTTGGAGGTGGCATCCCCCATGACTATGGATGTTGCCACTATTGATACTATTCTTGTGGTTGAGGCAGCACTCCACTTGGATAGTAAGTTTATTGATGGAATTGTTGTTAATAGTTGCCTTGTGGATAAGGCAACCTCTTGGGTGATTGCCATTTTGCCAATCTAGAATTTAAAGTGTACACCACAAATTCTTGTAAGTGTGACAATATAAGGAAACATCCCTTAGGATGTTCATATTGATAGATATCACATCCATCATCATCAAATTCTAAATACTACAACTTTTTCCTTATCCTTGCAATATTCATGTTCAACATCCTTCTTCTTCCTTTGTATACAACCACTACCTCTTTGATCTCTACATTTCTATGCAATCTTCAAAGCAGTTTGAAACTTCTCATTCAAGGAGTCCCACATCTTATCAACCTTGGCTGATATTTTACTAACAAATTTTTCGATTGATAATGTTTTCCTCAATACCACTTCATCAAGTGATGCCTCCACCTCATTCTCATAGAAACAAACCTCCCTCTTGTAGATGGAGGTGTCTCTGTTATACTCTGCTACACTTTCTCACCTTTCAGCTCTCCTTCTTCTTTACTCACTTGCTCAATAAGCATTTGACTCTAATGGGCCCTTAGCTTAGAAAGTCTTCCTCTAGCATAGATCCTATGGGTTCTCCTTATTTTAATTCTAATCCCATCTATGATATGGTGCAGCTAATCCTATTGGGAGTATCCATGGCTTGGGCATTAGTGCAACAAAGAGTAGTACCTATCCATAGCCACATCCAAGCACTCATGAGTGCCTTATTTCCAACCTTTGATTTCCCTTCATAGATTGGACACTCTAGAGTACATTTACTATTTTTCATTAAATAGCTCTAACATTGTACTCCATCGTCAAATAGATTCTGGTTCCAAGGACCAATACCAACTTTTCACTTCCTTTATGAGTGTCATTCAGAATAGTTTTAGCTTTTTCCATTCATTTTCCACATCTTCCAAGGCATAGGCATCATGGAAGGCTTGCAATTGATTTTGTGGATTTGAATTATATTCCCCCTCAAACTTGGGGATATTATTCATATCTAGTCATTTGATTCAGCTATCCTTAAAGTGCCTAGTGGAAATTCTAACAACCTCTAAAATATTCAACATATTTCTCGTAGTTATCAAAGGCTCATTGTAGTCATAGTGGTCTCTGTGGTCCTTATCATGGCCATGATGCCTATAATGAGTCCTGTAGTGCCTTCGTTCTTTGTGATGTTCATCCCCTTGCTACTATTCATGCCCCTAGTCCATGATGTCCCAAAGAGATCTACGATCATCCCTATCCTACCATTCATCTCCATCATGATTTCTGTTGCTCTTTCCATGGTCCTAGCCTCTACTTCTCCTATCAAAGTTGAAGGAGGAAGATGATGAGGATGATGATGAAGGTGAAGATGAAGGAGAATTAGCACCAAAATGATATCCACTACCTCCTCTTCTTAAGTCCCTACCCTGATCACCATGTTTATCTTTCTCCTAGCTTTTGTCATTATTCTTGCCTTTAGGTGATCGACTGCAACTGCCATCTTTTAAGGTTCCCTAGTTTTGAGACCCATTCTTCCCATCACCAAGGTTATTCACAATTGATTGCAATTTTTAGTTAAGGGTCTCCCCATTAAAGAAAGGGGGAGAATAAAAGTATTAGGACTAGCTTGAAAAGAAGTCCTAGCCCTCTCTATGTGGTTGTAAGAATAAGTGTGTAGGAAACCTTTTCCCCTTTGAAGCCTCATATCTATCTTCCATTTGTCAATCTTTCTTCCATTGGACCTCTATGGGATGATAATCCCAATAGAGGTGATCTTGGACCTCGTACTCAACATTAAGTCTAATGATGCCAAACTTGATGAGATTATTTAGTAGCATCGTAGGAACAAATCAGTTGAGAGGCAACACGATGTTGCCTTCCATGTCCCTCCATCATAGCTGCTTGTCCTGATCCAAGATGAAGGTGAAATCCAAAGTGTAAGAATCTGGATGGGTGTATACAACCTAAAACTATTAGGGCACTTACATTTTTGTACCTTCTTACCTTTGATTGGATATGCCAGTGAGTGGTAGTGGAGATTCTTCCTTGCGAGAAGAAGCCATACCAATGATTGTTCAAAAATAGTATGTATTTGTTATTATTATGTTCTTAATGATTTAGCATTAATTTTTCTTTATAACATCTTTAGATTATTTCACTATCTTTCATATCTAGTGCACTTAGCTAGACTAAGTCTCCAACAACAGTGCCAATGATGAGCATCAAGTAGTTCCTATGTCCAACCATATGAAGCACAAGCATTGCACTAGCGATCCAATTGAATTCCATGAACTTAGCCCCTAAATGCATCAATTTTAAAGGTAGAGACTTAAAAACATGATCATTATCTTTTTGGCTTCACTTATGTAAGTTCAAGTGTATGGTTAAGTATAAGCCAAGACACACAATATTTATTTATATATTATATTTTTATTTGATCTAATTTAAATGTGAACAAAGGTAATTAATTATAAAATAACTAATTAACTATCTAAGACCTTAATCTAACTATCCTAAAATAAGCATATAGGCCCACCTACTATCCACATCTTGAACTTGTTATAAACACTACTAGGTTAATGAGTGTTAGGCTACTAGGTGAACCAAGCAATAACAGCACTAGAATTACCAAGCGTTAACAGTATGTTAGAGGAAATCATACTTATGTGTTATTATTAAATGTATTAACTAAATGATGACATGAATGTAAAATTCATTAGTAATAAAATTCATGAAAGGAAACATAAATCTTTTCTTAAGTGCTACAAGGAATTTCAAGAATATTTTCTTTATTGCTAACACATCAAAGTGTTTAGATACATTGATGCTTGAATAAGGATCTATACAATCCTTGAAGTCATACTACGAGCACTCAAAAAATATTCTAACTATGGTGGAGAAACCTACAAGAACTTGGCTACATTAATGACATAATGTGCCATAAATGCTATGGGTACATGCATTTATATAGGTAAGACTAGACATTGTGTTGACTATGTCAATGGGGCTATGTCGATGCATGCCCGTCATGTAGCCAGTTGAATGATTCACAACATTTGAGCTACATTACTAAAATTGATGCTTTATTAGGTTGAAAAACCTATAAGATCTATTGGACAAACATTTTTATGAAAAATAAAGAGAGACTCTACAAATTGACTAAGCAATAATGAAGGCAAAAAAAAATTATACTAGTTTTTTGCTACAACATTATAATATTATCTCAAATGGGTAGTCACAACATAGAAAAGAAATACATGAAACTCATCTTCAAGGACTTCTAACCTACATGTATGCTCTTCTTGGGGAAGTTGAATCCATCTTCCACTTCCAAATTTAAAATGATTTGAACTTAAGCAAAGCTTGTTGAAGGCACACTAATACTTGATTGGAATAGTAGCTATAATACCTTGTCTATCAAATGCAAGCTAAGCCCAAGTAAAAAGTATACTCTAACATTTACTATTGAAGGAACACATACCACATCATGAAACGAATTGAACAACATAGTAGCAAACTATAAATCACTCCTTGAAAATCACATCAATCACAACATAATATAGTATAAAAACCAAATCATCACTATCATAAGTATACCACTATCAACACAAGTACATCTCTTGCTTTCTAAACATAGCTAGGAAGTCTAAACATCACAAGATATTAATCAATACAATTGGCACATGTCAATGTACTCATAAAATATATACACTACACTATGTGCAAGGTCACAATTCATGGATTATCCAAATAAAAACCTACAACAAATACTTCCATCTCTCTCATGAATACATATAGCAATATAGACAAGAATACATAACCAAAATTATGGATGAATTAACAAAGGAAATACAAGATGAAATTCCTTAACTTGTACTTAACAGAAAATTACATGTTATTCCGCTCAACATAATGGGTCATAATGGGTCTGTGCTTAGCTTGTACTTATTTGCTATTATTATCGATGAATTAACAAAGGAAATAAAATATGAGATTCCTTGGTGTATGCTATTTGTAGATGATATTGTGTTGACAGATACAACTTGATAAGAAATGGAGTATCCAACACCCAACCATACAAGATACGAGTGTTCACATGCAATCCTAGTGGAGCTTTGCAAATAAGGAAATTTCATTATACCAGTAATTGATTAGCATTTGTGATAATTTTCTTCCCATGTGAGTTAGTAAAATTAATACTTATGGTTTAACTCATGGTGAGGCATATGATATTGATGTTGAATTGGCCATTAGGCTCCTAGTAAACATGAAGTGAAAGTAAATGTTTCTAAATCTAAGTGATAGTAAAACAAATCTAAACTAGCCTATGTGATAAACAGTCAATCCTAATCTTTCAATCACACCTTGAACTTCATGCAACTACTACTCAGACTACCAAGTACCACACTACTGGGCATACCAAGTGATAGTGCTACTAGATTACCAAGTAGTTACACTTATGTGCTTGAGATCAGTCATACCCGTTCCGCTTAACAGCATTAAAAAGTAAATTGCAAGTAATGGTAAACATTAACTATGAAAAAAGTAAATAGTAAACATTAAGCTGAATGAAAATAAAAATAAAACTAATTGTTGTTGTAATGATTTAGAGTAATCTCAATCTTTATTGTCATGCATGCAATGCATCAAAGTACATCACACTCGAATAAAGACTCCATCCAACTACAAAGCATCACATGTGGGCACACATTACTAAGTACTGAATTCTAGAAAACAAACTGAAAGAGTTATATTACTATGCTAATGTATCTACTACTAATTTTTGTGCCTAAGTGTTGCTTTTATAGGCTAGCATAGACCCTGCGATATCATTTATATGATAACATATCTACAACATCATAGATATGATATTGTAACTACAATATTATTACTACAAAATTTTTGGATTTATCATAACCCCACAACTAATTGAAAACTTTTCCTTGAGTTAAAACAAAATGAGGATGGAGTTCCTTACAAAATTGGGAGGTAGATTTACATGACACTAACTTTTATATACATCACTCTCTAGTGTCATAGTGGATTTTACAAAAATGACACATTCATGACATGATAAAACTTAATAGAGAATAAAATTGGTGAAGTTGGATGTAGCTTTATGTGGTTCCAGGTGGCAATGGCTCTTCCATAGGTTTCTTCCCCATGTTGTTAGGCTTCTTAAATTGGTATCTATTTAGGAGCACCTACAACTTCTCTTCTTCCATTCATAGATCGTGGACCATCCATGTTGATGAACCAATGTTGGATGAATTTGGTATAGTCCATGGACATGGTAGTTGTAGAAACATCTAATTAGCTTTAATGTACCATATCATGAATTGTCATCTTTCTTCTTCAAAAGCTCTTACCTTTTCTTTGAGTTCATGGTAGTCTGTCAATCTTCTGGCCAAATTTGCTACTACATCTTTCCGCCCTTAGTAGCTAGCCTTAACTTCTTCTAGTTTTGAGTTTGCTACTTGAAATATCTCATATAAGGCATAGGTGGTTCCTACTTACTGTTCTAGCTCATTTCTAGGCTTACCTAATAACATGGCCAAATTAACATAACGGAGGTTTGCTAATGCCATGTATTCTTTGAATTCCTTTATCTACAAGTCTTTATTTTTCACTCCTACTTTGTAGGTATGGGCCATGCTGTCCAAGATGGGTTGCCATTCTGGATTTTGTGTTGACATTGAATTAATTCTAGCCTTCATCATTTGGATCCCTTTCTCATCAATTTGTTTATACATCCCCACCTAATCTTGGAAGTGTTTCTTAAGCCTTTCATGTTTCTTAGCCTCATTTTGCCACACGCTAGTTTTGATTGCTGATTTTTGTGTAATAGTGTGTACCTCCTTCATAGAGAGGATTTTCTTTTCTCTCACTAGGCAGCTCATATCCTAGTTGACTATCATCATTTGCTCTCTCAACATATGGATACTTTCTTCTAGAATGTTTTTCTACATTTCTACTTTGGTCAACCTCATGTTGTCTGCAACAGGTTGTTTATTTTCTTCCTATAAGGTAGCAAGTGCTTTGACATGGGCATATGATTGGACTTTAGCTATTGCAACATTCCATACTACCTTTTTTTCTCATTTGCTATGTCTTTATTATTCTTAAGGTAATAATTGATCTTCTTAGTTCTAAATTATGCTATCTAATCTTGTGTTATGAACTGAGTTGGATCTCTCCTTTATGCTCTCAAGGCTACAAGCTCTTCTTATAATCAGCGAAGCTTATTCTCAACATGCTTTTCCCTAGTTTTGACCATGATTATTTTTTCTTTGATGGTAATTAATTTAGACTATGTTGCAGTGACATGACTAGAAATATTAAAGAGATTTATCATAACCTGTCCTATCTACAACAATCTATCTAACACATCTTCATGATCTGCAGGTGTCATAGAGGTATTAGCTAGAATTTAAGCATCTTTGGTTCTAGAAATATTAGCTAGTGGCATAATTGGTACATTAAATGATTCTTTGATGTGATCTATGATCACTTCTATAGCTCTTCCTGCATCATGGTGCTACATGACCATAACTATGGCTCCTTCTCCAAATTCAAGCACCACTTGGAATGATGTGGCATTCTCAAAAATCTATTATGACTACTGGGCCTCTCCTCCTGACTACAATGATATTTTTCCACTAGTAGGATTGGTTGACACGGTTGGTCTAACTACATCATCAATAACTTTAAATAGATTGGCCTCTTCCCTACTTTCCCAACTAATAGTTTCTGCAATTTGCTATAGAAGACTCATTGAAGGTCTATAATCTTGCAGCGGTGGTGGTGGAACTTATGGTTGCTGTTGCTATTGTCCTGTGGTTTGGGTAGTCTCCTTAATGCTTGGTTGTTCTTCTAGTTAGATATCAAAGCTGAGATATCAAAGCCAAGATATTAGAGCTAAGATATCAAAGCTAAGTTACTAGAGCTAAGATATCGGGACTAAAATATCGGAGCTAAGATATTAAGGCTAAGATATCAGGGCTAAGATATCAAATCTTTGATATGTTAGATGACCAAAAATTGACTTTTTGTTATATATCCTAGCCAAGTGATGATTCATCAATTTTATTAATGATCAAAAATTATTTACAAAGGCTTTGAAACAAGGTATAAAAGAAATGGGAAAGATGATAAAAAAATTATGAAAAAGTATCAAGAATGAAAAATGTTAAAGAATTGAAAAATATTAAAGAATGTGAAAAATTGAAGAAATGAGAAAGTATAAAAGAAATTGAGAAAAATGTAAAAGAATGTGAAAAATGAAAAGAATTGTAAAACAAAAAAATATAAATATCAATAAGATATCTATAGTTTTAAATGGACACCTCCACAACTATTATCAAAATCAAGGAAATGGAAGATAGAACAAGTGGAAGACTGGTGAGTAGGTTGGGTAAATTCCTTTGGATACTCATGGTATGATTTGACTTGTTGGATATTAACAAGGATAAGCTTATGTAGACTAGATGAGTGATGAATATGTAAGGCACCAAATGTATAAGTGACATGTACTATGTATGGTCCCTTCTAAAGTGTCTAAAATTTAGCCTTTTAGGGTAAATGACTAGGATTGTAATAGAGAACCTTGTCGCCCAATTGTATGATTACATTTCTTATCCATGAATCTTGTCTAAGTCTGGAGTAGTGCTTTTGGAATTCACTACCCATAAGTGCTACTTTTCTATTTTCATCTCAAAGATTTAGATTCATTAGACATTCCTTTTGTGCTAAACTTAAATCAAGGTCAAGCTCACTAGCAATAGCTAAAGTGTGAAGCTCTACCTGGATTGGAAGTGTCAACAACTTTCCATAGACTAACTCATATAGGGTGTACCCTATAGGTAATTTCCAAGATGTTATATAGGCCTGTAGAGCATCATTTAATTTTGTCCTCAAATCACATCTAAACCTACTAATCGTCTTAGTAAGTATTCTATAATTTCACAGTTAATAACTTTAGCTTGACCATTTTCTTGGGGATGATATGATGTTGTTAATTTATGGTTATCCCTAAGTTGTTGCATGAGTTTCTTAAAGGTAGCACTAGTGAAGTGGTTCTCATTATCTAATATTAGCATTCTGGGTACTCCAAATTGATTCACCACATGTTGTTGGAAAAACTTTGCATCTATTTTTGTGATATAGTCCTTCAATGCTACTACCTCTACCCACTTTGTATAATAATCCATGGTCACAATAATGTATGCTTCTCAATTTGACATTGGTTAAATGGACCCCATAAAATCAATTCCCCAAATATCAAAAGGCTCCAGTGGCTATATCCAGTGTTGCAACCCTTCATGTTTGGTCGTAATTCCTCCATCTCTTTGGCAACGTTCACATGATTAGGTAAAAGTGTGGACATATCTGAACAAAGTAGGCCAAAAGTAACTTTCCATTAGTAAGTGTTGTTTAACTCCCTATAGAGTGGCCACCACATGGACCTTCATGGGCGTCTTGTAATACTCTTTGCTAGTCATGATCGAGCACACACCATCTAATAAGCCCACTTGCACAAATTTTGTACAAGTTGTCATTTATTTCCATGTATTTTTTAGCTTTGTAAAGGAATTAATCATGTTGTTTTGTGTTCCATTCAACATGAAGTTTGTGTGGTGAGATACATCAAGTCCTTTGTAGTCCATGGCTATTTTGTTGAATTTACATCTTTGTTGTTCTAGTGAAGAGGGCCTCATTAGGAAATTGGTCCAATAAGGGTTCTACTCGATTGTCTGCATCCTACTTCAACCCTGATAAATGATCAGCTACAAAATTTTCTATTCCTTTTTTATCAATCATTGTGATGTCAAACTCTTGAAGAATCACAAGTCATCTTATCACTTTGGGACTAACCGTTGGCTTGTTCATTAAAAATTGAATGGCAATATGATCTATGTGGACAACATGTCCCACACCTACAAAGCAGAAGTAAAAAATAAAGACCTACAAATAGAGGACTTGAAAGAATAAATGGAATTAGCAAATCTCTATTATGCTAATTTAGCCATGTTAATAGTAGGTAGGCCCAGCATTGAGCTAGAACAACAGGTAGTAGCCACCTATGCCTTATATGAGAAAGAGTTTACAAATTGAAAAGATGCTCTACAAAAACTTCAAGTAGCAAACTTAGAACTAGAAGTAGTTAAGGCTAGCTACCAAGGGCAAAAAGATGTAGCAATGAATCTAGCCAAAAGATTGACAAACTACCATGAACTTAGAGAAAAGGCTTGACAAACTGCGATATCGGGACCACGATATTGGATCCAACCATGTGATGTCGAATACCCAATATCAGGGCCTATCTCCTCACCTATAAATAAGAGGTGGTGCCCTTGGTTTTCACATTAGACAATTAGTCCCTTAGCCGAACTCTTACCATTTTTTTCCTCCAGAGTTAAAATTATTTCTACGTGCCCACAGTAGGAGTCATAGAGTGAACGGATCTTTATTCAAGCATTGTGTACCTGAGCACACTTTGTGTACGACAATTAAGACAAACTTTATGATAAACCTTGTAGCATTCAACATAGATTAATTAGTGTTAATTATTATTTAAGTCTTTCCTAGTTGATTAATGATTTCTCTCACCCTACAACTCTCTTAGTTAAATACACTCAATATGACCACTTCGAGCATGCGTGTAGCACTTGGTAACCCAATAACGATTAGCGTTTGGTAATCCCAACAGTGTTGCACTAGTTCAAGATGTGTACAGCAAGTGGGAACAGATACTGGTGTTAGGAGTAATTATAACTTAGTTAATGAGTAGTTAAACTAGATTAGTTACTTAATTATCTCTCTCCCCCTCCTTACTAGCGCAAGATATAAAACACATAAAAGCTATAAAAATCATATGCCTCAAGCTTACTTAACCATACAACCGTGACATACAAGTAAGTTTGGGAAGACAATGATTAACCAACCCATTATTGTTCCACAAATGTGCATAGGCACTTAATCCTTAGAATTCAACTGGATTGTTCGTTAAATGCTCGTATTCGCATGGTTGAGCATAGGGGTACCTTGTCACTCATCATTGGCACCATTGCTGGGGACTTAATTGTTTGTGCACTAAGTAGAACTTAGGAAATCATTCACATCATTGGAACGAACCCTTAGGGTTAGTTAAGAAAAAGATAATAGTACATTACACACTTAACAAGACAACATATCTTCTTCTTTGCACAAAAGCACTTCACCACCTAGGACTAACACAAAAAGAAATCGGCAGCATAATACACATGATGTTGATCTGCCAATCCCTCAATAGTTTCATGTGGTATATATTCATTCTGATGAATATGTACCTAACTTCATCTTTATTCTCCATCAAGATGAACAACTATGTTTACATGACTTGGAAGGTAACATAGTGTTACCTTCCGACTGTTCAATCCCAAGCATGCTTCTATGTGCTCCCACACTAATAGGCATGCAACACTTACACGCAGAATATGTTGCGTAGGACTATGATTCAAGAGACTATCATCCCACAGAGGTGCAACATGAAAGGGATTTGCAATAGGAGAGACACTATAAGTCTCTGAAGGGAAAATGGTCCAAGGATGCCCCCCACATTTTAAGAGAAATTTAGGGTGATGAACTTGTCTTAGGTAGTCGTCCACATAACGATGTTCCTCCCCTTGACTTTGGCTAAGGGATTGTATATCAGAACCTTCATTCTACTATTCATAACCTAGGTGCTGATACCAATGGACACAAAGTATCTGAAAAAGGAACAAGAACACATGACAAAGCTAGGCATTCTGATCACAATCGTGATCGAGGCAGAGACCATCGAAGAGAAGGTAGTAGACACCATCATGGTGGCGATTCTCGTTCTTCTTCACCTTCATCATCTCCTCCACCCTCTCCTTTAGTGTTTAGACATAGCCATAGAGAAAAAGATCATGAGGATAAGGGCAAGAAAAGTGAAAGTCACAGATGAAATTGCCAAGACAAAGAACAAGGGCACTCTAGGGAATCACGACATAGGAGAAGGGAGAGTAGGGAACAGCATAGGCATCATAGAAGTTACGAACGAGATGATCATGATGAACCCCTACTCGCTACTCGAAGCATGCTAGACATAACTAAGGCTGTGAGAGTTCCAAAAAGGCACCAAAGAGATAGTAGGATCAAGAGGTTAGATATGAATAACATCCCATGATTTGAAGGGGGATATAATGTTGATCCTCAAAATCACTTACAAGCATTTCATGATGCATGTGCCTTGCAAAACATAGAGAACAAGTAGAAGCTGAAAGCTAGTACCGGTCCTTAGAGCCAGAATTCATTCATAGGTGGAGTACTATGTTAAAATTGTTCAATGATAAGTACCAAACATACTCCTGGGTGTCTAACCTGCAAAAGCAAATCCAAGGATGGAAACAAGGAAGTCATGAACCCTTGGATGCTGCCATCGGCCTCTATTAAGCACTATTACATCGTTGTCCTAGCCATGGTTATTCACAGTAGGATCAGCTACGCCATCTCATAGATGGGCTTAGGCATGAAATAAGAAGAACCCTTGGGACTTATGCCCAAGGAAGGTTATCCAAGCTTAGGTCCCATCAAATTCACAGACTAATGGAGCAAGTTGCTAAGGAAGAAGGTGAGCTACAAAAGAGAGAAAGTGTGAAAGAATATAACTGAGATCCTTCCCTTTGGAAGAAGGGAGTAAGATTTTGTGAGGATGAGGAAGAGTCACCACTCGAAGAGATAGTGAATAGGAAAACCTTGCCTATCCAAAAATTCACATCAGAAGTATCATCAAAGGTAGATCAAATGTGGGACTCCCTGGATAGTAGGTTTCAAACTATTCTCAAAATAGTAGAGGAGTCTAGAGAGCGAGGTAGTGATCATGACAAAAGAAAAAAGAGAGAAGCGGAAAATACACATAACAAGGGTAAGGGCAAAGTTGCTATTATTGAAGAGGTTGTGAACTCAAATACAAACAATGATAGTGGAAGCGAGATATTTCAATATGACCATCCTAAGGGATGTTGCCCTATGATCTCACATCTGCAGGAGTCTGGGGTGTATGCACTTAATCCATGATTAAACAAATGGCAAACATCCCAACAATTACCTTATCNAACTTGCCTCCATTAAAAAAGAGTAACATTCATTTAGAGTTGGCCTACCAATCCATCACTATTCCCTTGGAATTAGTGGAGGACATTATTACCACTATTTGTGGATGGTCGTATCTAGCTAACTTCCTAGTGATTCAAGTGAACAACAGTAAGGGGGACTTCCCAATCATAATGGGAAGGGCATGGCTAAGTACTATCGATGCATGCCTAGGAATCCGTGATCTTTCCCTATAAATATCTAAGAAAAATACTTTCGGAAAGATTGAGAAAAAGAAAGTTCCATGCATCACATGCAGTGACATAGGGTGTAATTGCATGCAGAGATCATGGGTTGTGCAAAGTTTAACATTTCCTGCATGCAATCAGTGTGCACAAGTGATCAATATACAAAGGTGCCTGTATGCAGTAGCCACACGATATNGATCAATATACAAAGGTGCCTGTATGCAGTAGCCACACGATAAGAAAACACCCAATGGCTGACAACTGATCAAGAAAGCAGCTCACTTATATGCATGAAACTAACTGAGGGTTTGACTTGTGCTTACATAGATAGCATAGACGCATTAGAGCAAGTCCATCACCAACTTCCAAGTCCTAACCTTGAAAACATCAACTGGGGGAAGTTTGAAATTCCTAAGAAATTTAAACAGGAGCCCCTAGAGCTAAAACCATTGTCCACCGGTATGGAGTACATGTTCCCTAAGAATGAAAAATCGATAATCATCAATGCAAAACTTTCTCTGCAACAAAAAGAGAGTCTGCTAAAGGTAATAAATAAGTGGTCAAAAGCCTTCACCTCGTCATATCCAAAATTAACTAGAATAGATCCTAGGATATGTCAGCATAGAATTTACACTGACTCCTCCATGAAGCCTTGAAAACAACCATAGAGGCAATTGAACCCAAAGTTGAAGCAAGTAGTAAATAAAGAAATCGAACAACTTCTAAAGGTTGGGTTCATATACCCCATTGCTGATAGCAAATGGGTTAGCCCCTTAGTAATCGTGCCTAAAAAGGGAGGCAAATGGAGGGTGTGCATAGATTTTAGGCTACTAAACATGGCAACATTTAAGGATCACTTTCCATTGCCATTTGTTGACCAAGTCTTAGACACAATCGTAGGGCATCGCTATTATAGTTTTTTGGATGGATATAGTGGATACAACCAAATACAAATAGCCCCAGAAGACCAAGCCAAAACTATGTTCACTAGTCCTTGGGGAACGTTTGCATACAAACAAATGTTGTTTGTCTTGTGCAATGCCCCCACAATGTTTCAACGCTTAGTTCTAAGCATATTCCAGCAGCAGATAGGAAATGGTGTGGAAGTCTTTATGGATGACTTCTCCACTTTACCTCTGTAGGTGGGCAACCTTGCTCATTATTTCAGATCTCCTCCTTCCAACTCAGCCATGGGGGAGATGGCCACCTCTGCTAACCATTGAAGGCCCTCAGTTCTTTCTAAATTTTTGCTTTACACATTTTTGTTTTACACATTTTATTTTTTTTTGCATATTTTTGTTTTACATATTTCTTTAATCTTTCTTGTTTTTATTTTACACCATCATTCATATTTTTACCATTTCTTTGTATGATTACTTTATTTTTTTCATCACCCAATAAGTGTTCATGATGGTAGCATGAATAATACCATATTAGTTGCTAATGTTTGGATTTTACCTTTGAAATATGATGTTGATATTAAGGTATAGTTCTTTTGATTAAACAAGCAATGAGTCCATGTCGTTCATGCATCCATAAAATCCTATGGTCTCCCTTGGCTTGGAATTGTATAGTCCCTTTCTATAATAAAATTGTTAATGAATTGGTGGCTGGGTATTTCTCAAACTAAGGAAAGACTCAAAGGATGAAAATGGTGTGACTTCAAGGGGATTCGATGCAATTGTGCTGGCTATTCTCTTGAGTGCTTGGATGCTTTTTCCTTGGGTTTTCTGCCATTTTTCCATTCATCAAATATCTGGAAGTTGAATACATAAAAATAAGTCTTTACATCATGTAGTTCTCATGCAAAAAAAAAGTGAGAATTCAAAGCATACCCCTTAGACATAATAATGAACTTGGGCTACACGCACTGGTTATGGCACTAGAAAGACATGTT